>CM035807.1:77656746-78197327 GCA_020466095.1 Chlorops oryzae
ATAGCATCTATTTGCCTTAGAATTAATAAAAATTTGCAAAATTGATGCGTTTTAAGACATTTTGGGGTATTGGGTTTTTATCGAAAAATTTGGACGTATAATACCCTTGTTAAAAAAAATCCAAAAATTTTTTTGTTGGCAATTTTAAATGCAATAGCATCTATTTGCCTTAGAATTAAAAAAAATTTGGAAAATTGATGCGTTTTAAGACATTTTGGGGTATTGGGTTTTTTATCGAAAAATTTGGACGTATAATACCCTTGTTAAAAAAAATCCAAAAATTTTTTTTGTTGCCAATTTTAAATGCAATAGCATCTATTTGCCTTAGAATTAATAAAAATTTGCAAAATTGATGCGTTTTAAGACATTTTGGGGTATTGGGTTTTTTATCGAAAAATTTGGACGTATAATACCCTTGTTAAAAAAAATCCAAAAATTTTTTTTTTTGCCAATTTTAAATGCAATAGCATCTATTTGCCTTAGAATTAATAAAAATTTGCAAAATTGATGCGTTTTAAGACATTTTGGGGTATTGGGTTTTTTATCGAAAAATTTGG
This sequence comes from Chlorops oryzae, assembly GCA_020466095.1. Taxonomy (NCBI): domain Eukaryota; kingdom Metazoa; phylum Arthropoda; class Insecta; order Diptera; family Chloropidae; genus Chlorops; species Chlorops oryzae. The sequence continues at coordinate 77,657,304 of CM035807.1, forward strand.
ACGTATAATACCCTTGTTAAAAAAAATCCAAAAATTTTTTTTTTTGCCAATTTTAAATGCAATAGCATCTATTTGCCTTAGAATTAATAAAAATTTGCAAAATTGATGCGTTTTAAGACATTTTGGGGTATTGGGTTTTTTATCGAAAAATTTGGACGTATAAAGTGTACGAGAAAAGGTTAAAACGCTTTTAGGTTTAGAAGTCAGCGTTAAGGTGCAATCAGTGATGCCATAAGATTCCATAACAGAACAGAACATAACATAAAATAACACAAGCGCTTTTTCAGTAGTCAGTGAAGACATAAGAATCCATAAGAGCACATAGGAGCCGATGTTGCAATATGATAAGAATGTGCGCACCTTAGGGAAAGAGGGAAAAAATTATTTCGGGAAAAGCGCAACTTATTATGATTTCTTGAAAAAAAAGTTAAAACAAACACTTCTAAATAGGGTGAAAAATATTGCCATATATCATTATATTTAAAAAATTATATAATTATAGCTTTTATCATATTTAAAAGAGTTGTAATTGCAGACTCTTGGCAATTTCCGTAAAAGGGGAAATATGGCAGATTTAGGAAACATTTGGCAGCACTCATAAATATCAGCTGATTCGCTCTAACATAACACGCCATAAGAAAAATCTATTTTCTACAGCTTCTTCTGTTATGGTAAGTTATGTTATGGGTTGACTAACCACTTGCATGCAAAATGTATTGAATAGATCGAATCAGCTGATTATGTTATGTTCTGTTATGGAATCTTATGGCATCACTGATTGCACCTTAAGTAATCTAATGTTAAACTTAACGCCTATGTTGGCGATTTATTTGGCTATTGAACAAAACACTTTGGCGTTTTTGGCGGTTTTTCGTTTTCGGTTGGCGATATTGCCCAAAAATTGTCTGGCAGCCCTGCTCAGTATTAGCAAATGTGGGAAACTGTGGGAAACTTTGAGAATTCGAAAATAAAAGAAACAAATAAAATAAAATAAAAACATTTAGATTGAATCTTGTTTAAAATACGGAGAGATTAGATTAAACCGCGATGAATTCAGCAAATAAGGTAAAGGCGAAACCATTTCTTCCATTGTGGCTATAACTTAATTAATACCAACATCCTTAAGGTGGGCGAAATTTTCACAGCTGCTGGACAAGCGTTTTCGAAGCTAGGAGACCTAACGATGGAATTGCACCCTTCCTCTGATCTTCCATCTGGGTAAGCATTTTCTCGCACTCTCGAAATTGTTCTCTCGCTGTGTTCCTTCATAATTGCCTCTTAATTTCGCAATAAATGGACGGAAGAAGAGATCCAATGGAAACTCTGAAAAAGTCGTGCCAAAGTCGTGGCACTCTATCTAGATTTCCTAATTCGTGCCACGGAATTTCTAACTAACTTACTCATCGCTTTGCATCGTTCCTAGACGTAGTTCTTCCGGTCTTCCCTCAAGTTTTAATTTTTATGTGTGCGCATCTTTTTTTTAAGCTAATTCTAGCTTTTAAGATTTTACTTTTACCTTTCATATTCCAACTATCACTCATATCTAGAGAGCCACGACTTTGGCACCTCTGATCTGGGTAAGCATTTTCATAATTGCGCCTCTTAATTTCGCAGTAAATGGACCGAAGAAGAGATCGAGATGCTTCACAATTCAATTTTACGATTTTCTGACGATTTGAATAAGATTAGCCAAAGCATTAAGAATCGGACCGTGTAAGTCAAGCGATCGTACCTTTTGCTAGATTCAATGCCCAAACGGCAAGGATATAGCGAGAGGACAAATCAACTGTTGATAGTTTTATTAATTCGGTTTTCATCTATTGCAGTTCACAAATACGTCAGGCTTTGAAAAAGAAGGCTTTCGAAGATGCTGGTATCCCTGCTAAACAAATACCAGTACAACAAGTCCAACAAGTTATCCAAACAGTTCAGCAACAACAGCTACATCATGCACAGCATCTTAATAATTCGAATACAATCATCATACAAAATGCGACGCAACAGCACCAATCACCCGTACACATCCAGCACGTGCAACATATACTGCCTCTGCAGCAGACATCGACACAAACGCACATCGTTCCGCATGCGACTACTCCGAAACAGATTATCATACAACAAAGCAGCGCCCAACAGACTCAGCCGCAAGTAGTGCATTTGCAGCCGCAGCAAATCCAACAAATCATCCACCAACCGCAGACGACAACGGTGACACTGCAGCAGTTTCAACAAATGCAGCAGCAAAAGATTCTCGCTGCGAATGTGGCAACTTCAACAATCGTTAGCCCGAATGCCACCGTTGTTAGCAATGCTCCGAATGTAACGCTGCCCGAAGGCAGCAGCAGCAGCAGTAACAATGCCATAATCATGCAACAACAAACGCAGCTCTTAGCTCAATTGCCCGTCGTAACACCCCAACAGCCACCGTCATCATCGCCGCAACAAGCGGCAGTTGCAACTGCAGCAGCAGTTGTCACAAGTATTCCTGTCACACAAGTTGCTGTCGTGCCAACTGTATCAGCATCATCAACTTCGCCGGACATCGATGCGGCAGCGACTGTTGCAACGACCGCTAGTAATGCCGCAGGATCATCGGTTGCTATGAAAACTGTTGGACCGGATGTTATGATGACGCTAAATCGTATCAATACACAAGAACATGAAACCGATGTCGAGGAGTGTCTGCCCGCCGAAGTTGTTAGCTTTGAAGGCGAAGAAGTGGCCGGATGAAATTTAGCCCGACTCGACGGAGGCGATGGGGAGCAATCAATGCAAACCGCTGAAGTTGAAGAACATAATCATGAGGTTGATGATTACTATTTCTTTAGCCCTAAGACGTAAAATTTATGTAATTCGATACGATTTCAGATTGATTGAGAATACGTCTTCTTCTTGGCTTTTCCGCTATCCAGTTTCCATAAAATTTCGAAATTTCTCCCTAATTTATAATTGCTTTAATTTCTTAATTACAAAGGTTGAAAAGTACTTGAAGTATGTATTTAAGTTTGTAAAATTTTCATGTCAACATTTTTAGTCTTAGTTATTTCGATCTTAAGACAAAAGTAGATATTAAAATTTAACTAAAAAATTAATTGATTCTCTTCCAAGGTGATTTAACAAGGTGTTGACAGTCGAAACTGCTCTTCTGCGTCCTCTTTTTTCAACTCGTAACTTAAAACTGTTGTATTGAAATTAGTTCGCTTACATCTTTGAGCGAAATGTAAAATTTGTATACTTGAACAAAATGTAAACAAGCGTGGCGTTTACTACTGCGACCACCTTTTTAAATACGCCTTGTGTCTCTTTCTCAAGATGTAATGACGGCGGTTGTCTTTTAACAAAAGTGAAGCTTTAGAAGTCCAACGTGACAGAATTTATATCAGTTCTATGATTATTATTTCCTTCAATTTTTCTACTTGACAAAATAGTTCGTCTCGGACCATCTAGAAATTTCCTCCGTTAACACATATTAAAGGCTTAACATAATATTGACAGTTTTGTGCAATTCAAATAGTTCTATATGTCATCTATAGAAACATATTCTACGTTTCCATTTCGTTTCACATTCACTTATTTTCCGTCGCTGTAATTTTTCTTCCAAGAAATTTTGAATTTCTTTTTCCACATCGGAACGCCACTTAAGCTTTGGAAACAACGGAAATTCTTCGCCTGCTTTCTTAAGACGTCTTTCAGCTTTTTGATAGCATTTCCATGGCTGTGGTTCTACAATAAACAAACAAGCTAAATTACTAAGTTTGAAAAGGAATTCCCGCAATCCTTCATCATTATAATTTAGGTGAATCCACATCGTTATTGAAAAACAACAAACGGCATCAAAAATTTCTTTTTTTTCTCCATGATGTTTTATGAATTCTTTAACGATCAATTGAAATCCTCCATCATCCATTACATCAACGCATCTATAGTTAATATTGCCTGGGTACTTGTTTTCGGAGCAAGCACGATCTATTAGTGATTTATCGATGTCAATTCCGAGAATATAGACATGTTGGCATTTTCTATTTAAAACATTGTCCTCCAAATATTCATAAAGGAGCTGAGTAAACTGTCCGGAATTGCATCCAACATCGAGAATCATGTAATTTCGTTGTTTCTCGGTTGTCTTTGGAAGCCAAACGTCTTTGGGAAGTAATCGCAATCGCTCAATCGCTGAATTAAATTGATAATAGTTTATGAAATTCCCAAATTGCACAGCTCCGGGATCGTTGTTCCGAAATTGCATATTGCTGCTGTTTGCAAATATATAATTTTTAATACTCGGGTATGTCACAGAAATCGAATACGTTTGAAAACGTTCGAAATTAATGAAACTTCCATACAAATTTATGCGAAATCGAATGTTTTCTGTCGTATTCAATTTCTGTGACATACCCGATTGTCTTCTCTTCGTGCGTCACTTTAGTATCGATTGTATGAAATTTTATTAACACTCTCATCCAGTGATGCCAGATTGTGGGTTTTTCCCCATATTGTGGGTTTTTTCACTCAAATATCGTGACATGGGGAAAAGTATGGGTAATTTTATATCGAAATTTATGCACTACATTTAAGGTATATTTACTACTTATGAGCAGCCATGCACAAAAGGCATTCAAAAAGGCAAAAGAGAAGCAAAAAATAGAAGTTCGTGTACGTATATGAAGAGAGAGTTTTAAAAATGATACCGAACGAGTAGGCTCTGTGCCGCTAGTTTTTGTATTTTTATGTTTTTGTTGTACTATACACTAACATTTTTCGGACGTTTGTCTGTAGTGGTGGTCATCACTGATTATGTCTTCCCTGCAAGCATTTGGAAGATGTTTGGAAGAACGTTCGTCCAGAAGATGTTTAGGCGATTCTTCTGGAAGAAGGTTTGTCCAGAAGATGTTTAGGCGATTCTTCTGGAAGAATGTTAGACGATGTTTTTCATTTCATACCAACAATTCAATAGCAAACACGTGCATCGCCGAATCATCTTGTGGAAGAATCGCCTAAACATCTTCTAGACGACCGTAATACGAACGTTTGCAGTGGAAATTTCCACTCCACTTCTCCGCGATTAAAAAAGGGAATCTTCTCCGCGATGAAGAAGCGAATCCTCTCCGCGAATCGCTTTCGACCGGACAAATTCTCACAGCTATGATCCGAAAGCGATTCTTAAGCAACTGTTGCGGCGAACAAAACGTTCGCGGCCGCGAATCGCATTCGGATCTTCCGCAACTGAAAATGCTTGCAGGGTTACCAATCGTAGACAGCAAACAAAAGTTAAATGTGCGAGATCCGAATAGCAGTAGTAAAAATCGCAGTAACTCTGGGATCTATCGAAGGTGTTATTCTTTTCGTAAAACAGATATCGTCGTTGCGACTGCAAAAGCGCGTAACATCAATCTGCAATACCGCGTATTTACAACAGTCGCAAACATGAAATATCGTGCCAAAAACATCTCAAGAACTAATACGCCGTTTTGCTATGACGTTGAAATGGACGTTTTTTATTGGATAATTCAAATGGCGTGAGCTAAATTAGGTTCCAATATACAATCACATGTCAATAGCACGATATATCAGTTTGCGAATTTTGTAAATACGCGGTATTGCAGATTGATGTTACGCGCTTTTGCAGTCGCAACGACGATATGCAGAAGATACAACGATTGTATAAGGAGGCAGAAACAGTAGAAGAATGTCAACAAAAACTCGAGTAATTCAAAGAAATGGATGGTTAAAAATGAATAAACCGAAGTTGGTTGAACAAAAGGGATATATGGCTTATATACATTTGTCTAAACAGGGCCGGCGGAACGTAAATTATGCAGGTGGGTACATGAACGATGGGTTTTGAAGGAGTGGGGGAGGGGGGGGAGGTGTTTTGCATTTCAATTTGCATTCATATGCTTCTGCACATAATTTGTCCTTATATGGAAATAAAGCTAGCAAATTATTATTATTGTAAAAGTTGACACCTTGATAAATAAACTTTATTTAATAAAGCACACATCATTCGGTTTTCGCAGGCCGGTCACATTTTTTTTATTAAACAAAAAATGGTAGAAAATAAATCTACGTTGGTATTGGGCATTCTGTTGTTATTGCTTTTTAATCAAGCTAATTTTTCAGCTGGGTATTTACCTACCTAGAAATATTTCAGGTGGGTAGCACTACCAACCGTACCCACCACTAACGCCGGCTCTGTGCCTAAATTGAGACATCAGGTTTATTTTAAAATTCAATTCGGTTAGGAAAAAGTATTTTTTGACTCTCTGTTCTTTTCATGTGCGGTGATTGTTGAATGGCGTTTTCTGCTTCTGGTTTTAATATCTTCGTTGATTGTTTTTATAAAAAATTCAATATCCAATTTTTTTAATTATTAAGAACAACCTGTTACGAATTCAGCACTGGGACAGAAAAGATATGTAATCATATTAATAATATATATAAGACAACTACTAATGCCACTACTTCTGCTAAAATGACGTCACAGGAAATGATAGTCTATAAAATGAGGTGTGGATTGCGTTTTCCAGCATTCTATCATACTTCGTCCAGTCAGTGCTGCCAGCTTCTTATTTCTTTTTTATAGCGACCTTCGCCGATTTTTCCCTTTTTTAACTCTCTACGAATCGTTCTAAAAATTCCTCCATATTTAGAGGCCTTGTTATGGAGTTTAATGTTAAATCAACACTGATTTAATTTTTTTTGGATTTAAATCAAATGATTGAAATCTTTCTGATTTAAATCAAATGATTTAAATCTTTTTGGATTTAAATCACATGATTGAAATCATTTTGAATTAAATCAAATGATTTAAATCCTTTTTGATTTAAATCAAATGATTGACAATTCAAAATATAAATCAATTGATTGCAGCAAAGTGTTTATAAATCATCTTGAGGCAATCATCAAAGAATTAAATCAGATTTAAATCTTCATGATTTTCAAGTAAAATGAATTAAATCTTTTTTTTCTAATCAGGCTGTGATTGATTCTTGAATCAATCTTGAAATTTCATTTACAGCTCTGAAGCATATGAATAGCCCTTTTTTTTCTTTTTTTTCAACTTTTGAAATTGTGCATATAAAGCCATATATTTTTAACATTGAAATTTGAAGTTTTTAAAAATCTAATGCGCCCTGAAGAAAGTAAAGAGTTTCCATTTCTTATTTTAGTAGATTTTCCACAATTTTTTAAGGAAATTTTCATTGGCGTTTTCAAATTACAACCTGCGCACTGTGGAGATAGTGGGATCAGGGCTTTGTGGTGAATGTTAATTATTTTCTAAATTTAAGCCCGGATCCCACTATCTGCGCAATGCGCCGGTATTTGCCGAAATCAAAGCGCCGATAGTGTGAACGCAATTTTCGGACTCTGATGCTGACAAGTGTGATCTTCTTGAACGATTTTTGTCTCAATTTTTTTGTTCCCCGATATCTTTTTGACAATATGTGACAATAATGTGAGCCCAAACAACTATTGTAGAAATTGTTGAAACTTGTGCCGATCTGGCCCGATAAAAATCGGCGCAGATTGTGCTATTTGCAAAGATAGTGGGATCCCACCTTTAAATGTGTTTTTGGCCCCAATCTCATCGGTTTGATACGAATATTTACGTGTATTTTGGTAAATTTTCGCTGTTAAAACGTTGTATGGAAGACATCACTCCTGCTTGTCTTAAAAGGAAAAAATTTCTAATCACAAAAATTATTTAATCATTTACATTTTAAAAAATGTATACCTCCTACTCCGCTCATTTTTATGATACTTTACCCCAAGCAACATAATTGGCATAATTTTCCGATTAATATATTTCTATTTAAATTTATTCTTCGGGTAATTCCACGAGAAACGATCCTTCCCGTGGAACCCTATTCATGGAATTGCCCCGTCATATTTCGAAAACTTTTTTTATAGCTATCATGATTAATCTGCGATAAACGTGCAACCTTTCACTTGATCTGAAAAAAACTCCAACTTACAATTACTTTTAAGAAATTCACACTCGAAAAGCCCTATATGACAAAACTTTATATAAAAAAAAAATATATGTATAATACAAATTTGTTTAAGTACTCCATTTTTTTTAATGGATTTAAATTTAAACTGCATCAAATGAAATTTCATTTCTTAATTTTTGTTATATTTTTAATTCAGTTTTTTCTCTCTCCTGTAAAATTCTTAATTTGTCAGTTAGGGCCTTTCTACATTAAGGTAACGATAAGAGTTGCCAGCCATACTATATAACAGAGATTGTCAGGCCCATATATTACTATATGTGGCACTCTACAACAACTATGCTTGTTGAGTTGAGTAGGCCCCGTTGCATGCTTCTTAGGCAAAATCAAAAAACGTAGCACGCCGAGAAATTCGTCGGTCTAACAAATCTTTTAAACTTGTAACATGTATCAAAATGTTTGGTATAATTCATATACATGTATAAGTGTTCGTGATTTTTTTGTTAAACTTTTTTTTCGACTAAGATATGCAGTTTCTTATATAATATCAAAAATCTTTACGTTAGAATTTTCCTTTTGTTCTCAACAACGCTAAAGAAGACCACTCATGCGTCGAATATTACCGAATGTTTGGTATTACAAAACAGAACAGCTGATATGAACTTTGTCAGTGATGTATGAAAAAATTCTAGCTCGATACCAAACTAATGGCTCAAGTACTTATAACAAATCATGCTAAAATGAATACAAAAACTACTTATTTTTCGAACTCCTCTCTTGAAAAGGGTCACAGTATTGCATAATCTTTCATCAAAATACTAAACAGGTTGTATACTAAAAAGAAAACATTAGTTACAAAATTGAGTGAGTACATTCAATAACATTCTAAGTGTCATCACTAATTCGGTTGTTGTTAGAATGCCACATATAGTATATATGTCAGGCCTATAAACGGCATAGGGGCTGTCCATTAATTACTAAGCATAAAAGGGGGGAGGGTTCGAAAAATCTTACGCCTGCTTATAAAGGGTGTCTTGATTTATTCTAAAGTATGCTTACGAGAGGGGGGGAGGGGTCAAAAATGGTCAAAATCGCCCTTACGTAATTAATGGACAGCCCCTAAGCGACATTCAAAAGCTGTTTCCCAGCCGGAAATTTCACTACTTCTGCAGTACTTCCGAAGTGGTGAAAATTCATACAGCGACTACTCGCATTACTAACCCTTACTTCTAATGAACTTTGTTAGGAGATGGCCGCTATTTTTAGTACTTCAAAATTCAAAAAAGTAAAAAGCCGGTTTAACATGGGAAGCAACAACAACGAATCGCGATTTTGAGCTTGTGACGTTTCCTCTCTCAAGTGGCGCTATCTTGTTTTCTATAGATGGGAAATCCCGCGAAACTCCTTTTTTGATTATATAAACTCCCAACGCAACATTTTCTGTCATAATTGCACACATTATTCGAAAATGGTAACTCTATTTTTTGTATTTAATGTATGAAAGTAAAGTGTATGACCGTGTGAGAAGAAATTCGCTATTAACATGTCAATACATTCGATAATGAAACACACTTCTTGTAGGCTAGAGACGTGGGAATGTGGTATGGGAAAGTTTTTCTCTCTTCCCTTTGCGTCCCTAGCCATCGAAAATTTGTTCCATTATAGAAATTTCGTAACGTATAAATAGCTTTTGGACTAATTTCCTTAATTTTTTCATTTGGGGAGCCCTCTCTTTTTAATTTCAGCTGATTCTTCATTTATCCTTTTTTTGTATGCTAAAAATCCCGCGAAATATAAAATTTTCGCGGGAAAATTTTTTTTAGCCAAATAAATATGCGCACCCTAGGCATTCATGAACGCATATCGCATACTAATCACTAAATTGGCACAACTCAAAATTTGGCATTTCTCGGGCTAACAGCCAATAACTCTCGACGTCTGTAAAAACCATTTCTTTTTTAAACTTATATTATTTTTAAATAATTGCAGCAATAAAATGTTGGCAAACATGAAAAAAGTGATCGAAAAAATTTTGAATTGTGCCGGTTTAGTGATTAGTGTGCGATATATCTCTCGTCTTCCGTCGTATTTTACAATCATTTTTTAAAACGCATGAGTATGTCCAATAAAAAAAATGCAAACGAAATTTAAAAATGGTTGATTCACTTTTTAAAAGACAATCAAGTCCCTGTTATCTTAAGCATATTTGGCCGGATATATGTAATATATTCTTATTTAAATATGTTCTATTTTGTTCTTTACTGATGCAACGACATTGTGAAATTTTTGATTTCTAATTCGTTTAATTCGGAATTTTTGAATATTGTGAGTGATTGTGCGTGAGTAGTATAACTAAGATTTATACAGTCCGGGCTCCTTGTAATTAAGCTAAAGCATTAGGAGCCGAAAAAATTATTCCAAGTTCGAAAACCTACATTTTGGCATCAAACTCACATATTGGCATCAAACCATTTACACTCAGTTTAGGTTTGAGTACGAAATAAGCAATGTTCAACACTGCTAATAGAGGGCGTATGCTCGAGTATCATTTTTCTACAGGAATTTAGCTCGGGTATCATTTTATATATAATTATAATTATTATTTATACCTATATATAATTTCTTTGCATTCCGCGAAGGAATTATCCCATACGTATTTGTATGGAATGTCAAATTCCTCTACCTTTGTGAAAGCGAGTGCAAATGCGAATATCTGTCGCCGATATTCGCGAATGCGAGTGTTCAGTTTTAAATTAAGCGCCACTTATCTATGCTTTGTTATTGACAGCTGACGTGCCGTGTAAGCCCAACATATTTTTTGTTACAACGTTGCCCTTTGAGTACGGTGACCATAAATTTAAATTGAAAAAACAGAACAAAAATATCTTTTATTTTTAGTCGTCAACTTAGTTTATTTAAATCTTTTACGAGGTTGTCACAGAACGGACCTTTCAATCGGTCCAAGGATAATGACGATCGAATTTGGACATTTTCGCTAATTTCCACTAAAAAAAATACGCAGAACAAGCGCCTAGAAAACAGAAAACACCTCTGCTAAAAACATATATGATGGCCACCGTATTTATGATCCAAAAAATAATTTTTTTAATTAACCTGGTTTCGTAAAGCAAATGAATTTAAATTTGTGATTTTTTGAATAACTTTTAAATATTGTTTTGAAATCAACAAATCAATACACATATAAAATCAATCTACACAAAAGAAATATATAACATCCATACGATTTGTATATATTTCGAACGTTAATAATTTTAAAAAAATCAAAAGCAATACGAAATGAAAAACAAATTATTTAAAAAAAATCATTTTCAAGTTAACATGCAGCATGAAACAAAACATTCAGATCGAAGCAAGTACCCTGCAGAAAATCCGAGTAGATAAACTGTCGCGTTTTTTTAGTTCCAACTTGTCCAGAACTAGTTCTCCATTATACCCCTTCCAATGTATAATTTTATAGAATTTTAAATGTGCGTGTAGGCTGGAAAGCAACCACTTCTCCCATTAACTATCGTTTTACTGTGCTGCGGGAACCACTTAGGTATATTGGATATAGTAAAGCACCACTTCTCTCAGGCAAAATTATTCAGTATAATTAGCGGGATTTCGACATTTTTAGAGCAGAATTTTCAATGTTTAGAAGAAAGACACAGATAGGTTAGTTTTTGTTTTATTTTGCATAATATAACTTATAATTATACAATATATCTTATTTCTAGTTAGTCTTTCGATTGACAAGAGTCTTTGTATTGCAATTGCACTTTATTTTTCTAGGTGTGATGCTCCTGTGAGTGAAACAGCTAAGGCTTCGTCAAATATACCAACAAGCAGCTTTTATAAACAGCTCCCCGTGGGTTTCGTTTTCCTTCGGAAAAGGTATAAAAAGGAATCTAAATCACAATCCTGTTGTCGTGACAGTGCGTTACAAAACGACTTAAATCCACTTTTCCGGGGAAAAACTACTACGACGAGTACGTTGTAATGAGGTAGGGAGTATAAGACCATTTTCAGCCAAAGACGACTGTAGGTAGTAACTATCGGTAACTAAACAAAGAGGCACCTTCAACCTTCCAAACCCACCAAAACCTTTCTTCATCAATGTGCCAGGTAGACTGAGGAATGGAGTGGTTCCCTGCGACTTAACGTCGAACCCGTTGAGTGCTGATCAAATGGCTTGCATTCAGGGTGCTGTAATTGATACCTCCATTGAGCTCATGGGTGGTGAAGTCGAGCCAAAATTCCCGGGCTGTCTATAAAACACAGATGTGACTATTTTTCGCCTGTAAAGACAGTGCCAATGTGGGCTGGCTCAAAACTAATTTGGAGCTAGTAAAGGCGAAATTCGGTCTCGAACTAACCCTGGTGAATGAGGACATGTTCTCCAAATCCCATATTATTCGGGGATTCTTTCCTCAAAGCAAAGGGCTCCTGATGGAAAAAATCTTAGCGACTGTTGAGGCGCAGAATTGTAACCTTTGCCGCCAAGACGTGGAAAGTGATACAAAGAAGAACGTAGGGCAATCTGGAACACCTTGTGATGGCAGTGGACGATGGGTCCATTTCAAGACTCAGGGAAGTCAAGGGACAGATTGACTACAGCTTTGTACAAATGAGGCTCATACTACAGAGCCAAGACAAGAGCCAAGGGGAGGCGAAGAAGGGAAATGAGCCATTAACGGAGTCTGCAGCAGGGTCATTCAAGGGGGCACCTAAAGTGGCCAGTGGGCCAAACAACCCCAAGCCGAAAATCCAAAAACAGGCAGTGCGAATAACAGTGGGGTATTTGATTCCAAAAGTCAGTCGAATTTCTAATTTTATTTTTCGCATATTTGAAATTTTTTTGTTTATGTGTACAACTGCATAAAATTCTGCGTTCAATGCAGAAAAATAACGGATGAAGCGTAATTGGTTATCTACTAATAGGGCTTCAAAGCTGATGTTTCATTCGATGTACGCTTGCTCTTGGTGATAGATCGTGATTTTCGCTTTTACAAAGGGGCACTGTGAAAAAAGTTTTAGGTTGAAATAAAATCGTGGTATGGAGCCTTCAACTTCAGGTATTTATTAAACTTTTGAGACTAATATATAAGAAAAATATTGTGTGTAAATATTTTTTTAAATTTTCTTGTTGGAGTCCAGAAAATGAAAGTATTTTTCATAATTATTTAATTCTTTAATTCTTGGTACAATATGTCATCTACTGTGCTTAAGTTCCTCATTCATGGGCCAGATATAATATTGAATGCGTTACTTTCAATTGGCCAGTTGTCTGAAGAAGCACAAGAAGCTCGAAATAAAGATTTTAAGAAGTTTAGAGAGAAATTTTCGCGTAAAGTCTGCCGAGAGAAATCAAATAGGGACATTTTGAATATGTTCCTTGCTAGCTCAGATCCACTTACATCAAGTTTTATGAAATTCCCAAAGGCTTCAAAAAACTTGCCAAAATAGGCATTATATCTGCTAAAATCGCCACCAGTGCTCAATAAACAAACTGGCGAGACAAGCTAAGTAGATGAAGATGATAATGTTGATGATAATGAAGATTATTATCATGAAGTTGGAGATGATGATAATGAAGATCTAGATTTTGATAATGATAATTACGATCAGTGTTGCCAATTTAGCTTTTTTCCGGCTAGATCTAGCCTTTTTTGATACCACTTTGTGGGAAATTTGATGGAATCGCGGGTAGCGGGGAATCTAGCTTTTTTCAAATACGATTTTAGCTTTTTTACACGCACTTCCCCGCTACGAAATATAATTCTACATTTCAACATTCCTTGCGATAGTTATTAAAGATATCAATACCAAAAATATATCGACGACACTACAGTGCCGTAGCAACCATAGGGGCAAGAGGGGGCTTTGCCCCCCCACGCATTTTTGTTTTTGCCCATGAATAAAATTGAAAAATTATTTTTTTTATTGTTTGAAGAATCGGTAAGTAAGAAATAATTAGGGGTTAGTTTAAAAAACGAATTTTGATCTTCTTTTAATAACAGAAATGCATTCGTTGGGAAAAAGACATGTATGGCTTGTGGGTGAAATGATTAATATTTTGAAAATATTATGATAATATGGGGTTGATTTTAGCTATAAATCGATTGCCATGAAAAAGACGTCAATTTGAAATTTTGGAAAACAAATTGCCTGTTACGTTAACAGTGAACTGTTCAAGTTTAAGCCTTTATGTAGGCAACATATTTTTTCACCAATGTGTACAGTAATATTATAGGCTATAACTGTAGAACCGTAAGTCGAAAAATCTTAGCAATGGTCTTAAATTATTTACAACTTAGTTATCTCTTATACTACATCATTACTTTTGTTCATTTTCATAGTATCTTTAAAAGTTATGAAGCCTTTTGTTACGAGATTTACGAAAATTTTCCAAAAAAAATTTAATACATGACTTCAAATTGACCAAAAAAATGCCAGACGTTACGTTTTCTATACACTAAAGTAAAGTTTCGATAGCTCTGTTTTGTAGCGATGACTCTAAGACTCAGAAAATGTTTACTTTTGATAGATTTATGCTGAAAATCAAAAATCTTCCTAAAAGCCTGATTTTTATGGAAAAATCGACGAGAGCTACCTCTAAACCATCTTCGAAAAATCTGGAAAAAATCTCAAAAATACTTTACCACATAAGCTTTCAAAGAAGACTTGTCCAACTAAGAAATTCGAAAAAAAAATTATTTTTGGGACACCCTAACCTACAGTGCCTACGTGAGCAACAGCTGCCACTGCAACCTACCTACCTACCTACCTTGTCATGGCGATTTTTTCTCTCTTTCTAACGTATATACATGCTCGTGAAAGCGTTAAGCTGCAATCAGTGATGGCATAGCATAGCAGAACATAACATAAGAAAATAGCTAATTCATACATTTGAATGAAAGCCGTTAGTGAACGCATAATACGCCATAAAAAATCTATTGAAAATAAATTCTTATTATATATTATGCTATGCTACGCCATCACTGATTGCAGCTATATTCCTTGTAGATTTGTGCGCTGTTTAAGTTTGCGTTTTGCGGAGTTTAGATCAATGTGATCAAAAAGCATTTATCGGTTGAAAGTTAAAAGTTACAAAAATCATTGAGTTTTTTTTGAAAAAAAATTAATTAAAACAAATTTAAGCTCGCATATGGGCATTTCCAGAAAAAGTAAACTTTTTGTCGCGTCCGTATATAGCTGATTGCCATTCGGGATTGCATAGAAACTTTGAAAAATATAAAAGTCCGCATAAGCTGCACGAAAGTATTGAGAAGCTAAAGTACTATTTACCGCATACTTGAATTCGGGACTCAAAATAGCTCATTTAAGTGTCGCGTCCGTTTGGAAATGCCCATATGTAACATGTAAATTTGCGTACATACCATCAAGCAAATTTAACAGAAAAAGTTGTATCCTGATGGTGTGAACATCTGGATAGTATGAACAGGCCTTGACAAAAATAGTTCACACCACCCAGATTCTACTGTATTATATAAATGTTGTTATTATTTAAAAAAAACAAGTTGAGTTGTGTCATAGGACACCAGATAAGAACGAAGTTCATTATGGTATTTATAAATGTTAGTAAATATAAATCGCAGCAAGGTTTTTCGCAAAAATCAATTGTTTTTATTAATCGAAAAATATATGTATACAAGACGGCCATAAGACAAAACTGTTTTTCATTCCTTTTGTGTTTTTGAACATAAAAATGCACAATCGAAGGTTATTGTTCTGCTGTTGTGCAGCAAATTATACTAATAAGTGCGTAATTTTATTCTTAATGGTGATAAATTCTAAACTGTCAGCTGTTTGTTGTTTTCAACCATTTTTCACAAGCGAAAATGCAATACAGTACATTCTGCTTAGCTACATTCAATTATTTTCCAGACAATTTTACACACTTTCACGAAAAATGCACCTACCTGATTTTTTTTTGCTGCATTTTTGAGGAACATATCAGAATTTCTTTGACAACACATGTCAGGCGCTTAAAAGAACGCCGTCTAAATATTAATTTTATTAACAAAAAACATATTTAACTTTTGTAATAAAAGGAAAATTCTTTCATAACTGTCTAGAAAAAAAATGCAATAAAATGAAATGAAAAATTTAGGTTTATCGTCTTCAACCTAGCTTAAACTTTTTGATGGTTTAAACTTTCAAATGATAGTCGCTATGAGAGTTTAAACCAGGTTTATTAGTTTTGTATCAAAATTTTTGAAAAATTCTAAAAAAGCAAAGGAATTTTAGGTCGATAGGAAAACGTTTGACATTCAAAAGATAAATTTTCAATAGGGCTGTTAAAGGAACATTTTACTATGAAATTTTATTTCAAAAACTAAAAACAGGATACTGTTAAAGCGAATGTGCACCTAAGTTGAATGCAGCTAAAAGAGAATTTTTCATACAAATACAGACAAAAATGCTGCCGTAGAATATTTTTGTGCAGGCATGATACTTACTAGTGATGTTACGAATGTGGTTTTTTAAACATTCGCGAATGCGAATGCAAATGCGACTATCTGTCGCTGATATTCGCGAATACGAATGTTCAGTTTTAAATTTAGCACCACTTATCTATGCTTTGGTATTGACAGCTGACGTGCCGTGTAAGCCCCACATATTTTTTGTTAGAGTGCAGCCCAATGATCCAAAAAAAGAAGTTATTTAATTAATCTCTTTTCGTAAAGAAAATGAATTTCAATTTGTTCTTCAAGCCTTTTTTGAATAACTTTTAAATATTGTTTTGAAATCTACATTAGTGATGCTACGAATATTCGGCCACTATTCGGTATTCGGCCTATTCGGCGTCATTTTTTAGTATTCGGTATTCGGCCGAATAGTTAAAATATTCGGCCGAATACCGAATAGTAGAAATAACTTATTAAAAAAATCAACACTAACTACAAATTAAATTTTTCTCTCAATAACGTAAAAAAACTTAATTAACGAGAACTAAAAATACAGCAGATTTGCATTTTATTCTTTAGAAATATTAAATGTACGCTAGCTTCTTCTAAATTTTCTTCGAAAACATTATAAACAGTGGGCAAATTTTTCAGCGGCAGCTTTTGCCTTGACTCCAGCTAGTTGCGAGTAGGCCCAAGCTGTCTTTACTACGTGCCGAATATTCGGTTGCCGAATATTCGTTATTCGGCCGAGAGGTTGACCGAATATTCGGTATTCGGCCAAATCCACTATTCGGGGCATCACTAACCTACATAGCAATACATATATCAAATCGATCTACATAAAAGAAAACAATAACATCCATAGGATTTGTATATTTTTCCAACGTTAATATTCGCCAAGTGTTCGCATTAAATTTTGCGAATACGAATGTCCAGAAATATGCGAATATTCGCGAATGCGAATATGCGCAACATCACTAATACATACATGTGCGCTGAAGGCCTCTACGCTCTAAAGCAGCAAGTAAAGTTCCTATACCAAAGAATGTAGAAACAAGTAAGAAAGCTAAAGTCGGTCAAGCCGGACTTTGAAATACCCAGCGTCCCGACATTATTGGCGCACTATGTTACGAAAAATCTCCATTTGTGGGCGTGGCAGGGGGCGGGCTACAAAAAATTTTTTTCTTGCACCTTTCGTTCACCTTGGTCAACCTATGTTGCGAATTTGAAGCTTCTACGCCTTTGACTTCTCAAGTTACGAAAGATCTCCATTTGGGGGCGTGGCAGTGGGCGGGCTACATAATTGTTTTCCTACACCTTTTCTTCGCCTTGGTCAACCTATGTTGCGAATTTGAAGCTTCTAGTTGTTAGATCCAATCGAAAGATAATTTTATTGGAAAAGATAATGCCCAACATTATATATCACAAAAACAACAATGAAGTAAAGAAAATTTAGGTTTATTAAAAAAAGTGAAAAAACTCCAAACCTCCTTTTTAGTTAAAGCTTTTTCAGGCCGACGCCCAATATCTTTGTTGTTTTTCCACCGATTTTTTTAATTTTGGACTTTTTACAAAGGCAATAAACTGGTCGAATTAGAAAAGGAACTGTTTTGTTATTATGGTACATGATATACCCCCTAGGGGGTACATTATGCAAAATTTCGGCAAAAAACCCAAAATTTCTCAACTTTGGGCCCCTCTAGGCACGGCAAGGAATTATTGGATTGGGTTGAAATTTTGGGCATTTCAGTTTTACACCAAAAGGAACAATCTTGGACGTGAGCACCTATAAAAATCGAAAAAACGTATTTCGAAAAACCACCCTGCTGTACATACATACGTTGAAATTTCAATACATATTCATGTGAGTGCATATGTACTAATAAACAAAGGAATGGTAAATATTCGCAACTATCTATACCGGGCCATTCAAACTTAAAAAGGTCAAATTCTTTAAAACAGTGGCTTTTCAATGCGTAAGCTTTGAGTCCTTATTGAAACTACTCGTATATACTAATATTGGGCGTTTCTCGCATATTCATGCCCCAGTTAGACAGGCTTCACTGTGAAAAACAAAAATCTTATGATTACAAAAAACAAAACAAAAAACCAAAGGACCTTAGTCCTCAGAGGAGTCAAATTTGAGGACATTTTTTTAATAGTGTAATTTAGTTTTTCGTATTTGAAAAAGTCCTTAAAAGTTAATGTTTGAACTTATTTTGTTTGAAACAACAACATTCGGTGTTGTCGATTCGTTCAGCTTAACTAGGTCTTTGGTACTTTTGCTGTAAGATCATCCATGATGCTGGCGAAGTGAATATCAAGGATCAAATGAAAAATTGAAAGCATTCAAACGTTTTGATAACCTAGAAGACAACGATGAAAAAACCAGAAAGAATTGTTCGAATTAGAAATTATCCATTAGTCTACTGATGATATTCATAGTAATAACGGTATGGGTCCATTGTGCCACTTTGTGTTGTTAAGGCAGGAACAGCGCTGGCTTTCGGAACTGGTCGTATAACATATGTACTTCGTCTAACAATGAGGGGAAAATTTATTATTTAACTCTCGACTCGATGAAATTTTGTTTAATAATATTCACCTGTTATGATCACCGGCATGAACTTGGAAGCTCGCCTCCTCGTGATGTTCATGCGCGAAGAGTTTTTTGAGCGCAATTATACCGGCGATGGTAAGGGCGACTTTGCTTATGACTAATGCCTTTACAGCGATCGCCGCTAGAGCTTTCAGGCCAATCGGACCAGCGATTCCCATTGCAGTAACCAAAGCCGCAACCACATACTTCATATGTCCGCCGCCTTTCTCTTTTTTCTTCTTTTTATCACGTCCAGTGCTCATGTCCATTTTGAGCGCATGCGTTCGCACCAATTTATCAATTTTCCCTAGCAGAGCGCGATCCAAGGACGTTAGACTTCCTAACGTGCGCGCGTCTGCAATTGCACTGATGAAGCTTTCCTTGTCCGTATGATTTTGCTTCTCCAGTACGAGACCATCGACGATTTTAATCGAATCCTTTTCGAGAGCGCGAGATAATGCCAAGAGAGCCTTTTGCTTAAGACATCCAATAAAATCATTTGTCTCCTGGCAATCCTCGTAGACCCGACGGATAATGCTCAATTCTGGTGTGGAATACCAGAAATTATTGTTCGAGCTTTCAGCTTCGTTCTCATTTGGTGTTGTTTTCAATTGCGTTGTCACATGATGATGATGTCGTCTGTGGCGAGCAGCGATTGAATCGCTTATAAGGAATATGGTAAAGAAAAGAGAAACAAGCCAACGCATCCTGATATTTCTGTTGCGTCCTTGAGACTATTTGTAAAAATTTTTGGAAAATTCTTTTCAAATTACAAACTTTACGCGCGCCCACATATGCGTGGGAGGCCCC
Organism: Chlorops oryzae; assembly: GCA_020466095.1. NCBI lineage: Eukaryota > Metazoa > Arthropoda > Insecta > Diptera > Chloropidae > Chlorops > Chlorops oryzae. The sequence continues at coordinate 77,677,094 of CM035807.1, forward strand.
TGCTTTGCAGATTTTCTAAATGCAACTGCCGCGAACTCGTTGTACACCTCCAGCTTTTATTAATTTGCTCAAATCATTCGTATGGAAACTTATGGCGTGCGTCCAGAAAATTTTTATGCTGCAAATTATGTTGATGAAGCGAAGCATCTTCTCTGTTGAGCTAAGAGTCAAAATTTTTGAAGCATCTGATCGGATGGGGTGCAGTGCTTTCTCGTGTGGTAATTTTTGACATGTTTTCTTTAATCATCGTTGCATTGCGGCAAAGAAAATTTCTATTCGCATTTTCTTTATTTTTATTATTATTTTCATATTCGAAAGTGATTCTTTCAAATGAAATGCGGCGAGAAATGAGAGAAAACGGATTCTACATGGTTTTTATTTCTTATTAAAGGCTCTACTGCTCTCTTCGAATGGTTTCCAGCGGCCAACAGTGGCTACCGCCTACAAAGTATACGAGACTGTAAGCGACCTGAATATAAATAGCTACAAAGTGTACAAGATTGTAGCGAACATGCCCGCCAATAGTTACTTTATGTGGTGATGGTAGGCATTCAATCTACAAAACGGCCACGCTCGAACAAAAGTATAGGGTAATTCCATCGTCACGGGTGGGACAGATCAACAAAAACCTTTTAATTCATTCTTCACATTTTATAGTTATATTTATCGAACTTATGGGTAATACCAAAAAGAATATTCTATAATTTGATCCAGTTAACGAAAAATTTCAAAATTTTATTAGTTTTAGAAAGAAATGAGGAATTTCGTTGTGTCACGGGCGGGACAAATTTTGAACCCCAGTTCTGAAAGGAACTTCTTTGAAAGGAAAGTGTGCGAATGTATTTCACATTTCTATTATAACATAATAGCTTGTTTTCTTACAGAAAAGATTCTAAGCTATTAAATCTGTAAAGAATTAAGCAAAACTATCTTTTCCTTCTTACAAAAAACTTAAAAATGTAATGTCACGGGTGGGACAAGTACGATTTTTTTTTTTTTAATTAGCAATTTTATTTATAATAAACAGATTTATTTATTACAAACTTTGTAATACAAAGTTATGAACTTCTTATTTTTTATAAATAGAAGCTAGAGGCTCACAGTCTGACTTATTCCAATCACTTCCATCTGTGTCAGTATATATTTGTGCTGCACTTAGTTGAAAGACCCTACATGTGACAGGTTTTGAGTGATATGTAAGGGATGTTATTAAATTTTCTTTACTGGCGAATTTGAAATAATGATGAGATTGAATCTTAGGAAGTGAGAGTGCCAAATTCCACTTTTTGTCTTTCGGAAGATTAAAAAAGCACCTAATGAGACAAAGCAAAAAAACCAGCACCAGCAAATAAATAAAATAATATTTATGAAGTTTTAATATATTTCACTTGTTTTAAATCATAGTAAGACCACTTTACGAGATGTCTCACCCGTGTCAATTTTGGTCCCACCCGTGACAGTCACGGGTGGGATACAACTATGTTACATTTTTATACAATCTGTGAACAAAACACAAAACAGGAAAAATATTTATAGGAAAATGTACTCAGTAACATTACCTCAAAAAATAAGAAGTTTCAGACATAACCTAAAAGTCAGTAAGAAATAATACAAATTTAAATGTTTTTTTGTCACGGGTGGGACCAGAAAAATCATGCTTTGAAAATATTCATATTTTTTTTGTTGTGCTTACCGTTTTTTGGATAAAATCAATCTTATTGAAAAGGGGACACACCGTGGAATTAATTTGACACTTTAAAACACGTTTTTAGTATTCGCAAAATGCGAAAAAGGTTTCCTCAATGTTGACATGATAGAAAGAAACATTTCGTTCAAAAAAGTTACATTGTTCCTCTTAAAAAAAAGTATGGAAAAACAACGATATGACGATATTTTTTTGCAGAATAAGGTTCTCAGATATTTTACCCTTTGGTTTTTTTTTTAGAGAGAAATCAAATTTTAATTATTTAATTTTAAGACACCCAGGTTCACTTTCTCATGAAATTGCCCTATACTAGGTCGCATGCATTACCGCCTACGGCCTACGAAACATGTTACGGATCATTAATTCTGTAGGCAGCATTTTGGGCGCTGGGTTCGTAATTATTAGCTGCCCTGCAGTAAGTGGGACTACTCCGGGGACTACTCCAAAAGTCATTATGACTGGTCCCACTTAATTTACTTTTGCATGGAATGAACTGACACATTTAACATTATGCTGTGATTGGAAAATAACTAGTCACAGTTTTTGCACATGAATACTAGACCGGGGAGTATATACAGTTGGTCGATTTTTGGTCAATTTGTATTTTTGTAAATTTAATAGGAAAAAATTTTATTTGTTTTATTTTTTTGGTTTTTATTGCTTTTTTGTTTTTTTTTAATTTTTTTTACTTCTCTTTTAATTTTCTCGCCTCGGCCGAACGTCGAATCGCTGATATCTGGGCTGGTAAGTCTGCGTCTTAGCCATTACACTAAACACGGAAGTTTTTTGTTTTTGGAAAAAAATAAAAATATTCCCACCCGAGCCATTCAGCTAACTATTCTTTGGTGATTCAACAATCAGAATGCGAAATATACCGCTGACAATATCATTTTTTTTTTCTACTTCGCAATCAAAGCACAAACCGTAAACAATTCGTCAAACTCACTCTCCGTACATCTCCTTACAACTAGACATTGTCTGGTTAAAAAGGATCTAGTCCCGCTGCAGTCACATTTAATACAACAAACTACCGTCATTTTAACTAGTGACATTAGGACCATACCGGGGTCTAGTGACTAAGTTGAAATTGACCCCAAACTTACTGCAGGGTGAGAACAGACTTACGACCGAATTCACCCAAATATTTAATTAATATTTTAATAAAATTTCGACTTATTTCGTTTCCCTATTTAATTTAAATTAAAATTATTTAACAAATAATTAAATTAGATCAGTATTAGAAAAAAATATTTGTTAGTGCGATACACTGTTGCCAGCTAAGGGGAATCTTTCCTAAATTAGAGACCTTTATGATCTTTTGTGGAGTCGTGGCGCAGTGAAAATTTTATGGGACCTTATCTATGGGACCAAGTTTTTGATTTTAGAAGTATTCCAAATTAATTTTAAGTGAATTTTGACCATGTTTTGAGAGATTCAGGGGATTATTCCCCCAAAAATCTGGCAACAGTGGTGCGATATAAAACAGCTCACTAGGTTCCGTCTATTATGTACCCATTTTTTACAAAAGTTTTATTTTCAATTGAAATATTTTCAAGCAATTGCCATTTAAAAATCTAAGTTTTGGTAAAAGCCGAAAAAAGATAACATATGTATTTTGAAATAAGTATTTGTTTTATTAGTAATTATTATTGTTTTGTTGTTTTATGTTAAAAAACACCACGGGCCCATAGCCTCAGAAGCTAGCGCCTCTTATTTTATTAAAGATTTCGTCTTAGTTCATTAAGGCGATGTACTCAAATAATAATAATAAAAATGAAAAACATCATTTCCTCGAAAAATGATTTCGAGAAGGAGTTTCAGAAATCTTCCCCTAATATGTACTTATCTGAATGATTTAAAGAGTTCGCTCCCAGGAAGATTGGACTTCACTTTCCTTGGATATGATTTTGTTATTTATATGAAAACATCCACACTCAAATTTTAATCACCAGACCTAGATTTTAAACCTTTTTTTCTTACAGAGGTTTTCTTATAGCTTTTAGCGATTTTTATCGCCCGCGATCATTGTGTTTATTTTCGTACGCTGTGATGTGTTTTAATGAAGAGAGTGAATTTTTATTTTTGCCTAATGAAAGCCTAAATCGTACTAAAATATTTTTGACTTCACTACATGAAAATAAAACTCTAACTTTTCCCGATTACACCACTTCAAAAATTAGCCTCAATTTAATTTGCTAATCAACGTTAATCTCTGGAAAATGCGACAGAAGACCCTTATTTAATTGATTGAATTTCTTAAATATAAAAGGAAAAAATTGAGGAAGACGAGTCAAACAGGGAGACGGAAAGATAAAGCACCCGCTACTGTTGACACTCCTCCTCCAGGCAATTGTGAAACATAATCCGTCATTAAATGCACCACAAAAGCCAAACGATGAACGGGGACGATGATGACGACGACAAAAGCAGTCGGCTCAAGTCGGACGAAAAAATGATTTGTTATTATCCGCCCAGCTACAGGAATCCTTGAAGCACGCTGTGCAATCAATTTACGGTGGGTGTCATTATCCTGTTTCCTTGTTTTTTCGCACATATGGCAGCATTTGCTTGGGAGCTTCCTGCTTCCGTCTTCCTACGCTATCGTTTACACAACAATATGGCGAGCTTCAAAATTATCTTCTCATACTTTTATTTTCTACTTGCTATGGTATTATCTTCGTCTTTGTCGCCCTTTTTCCATTCATGCTTTTTATTTTTATTCGTATCTTTCATATGACAAATTGTACGGCGAATGTGGCAAGCCAACCGCATTTAATAAATTCTGGTATCTATCTTTTATTTAGTTTTTTTTTTTATACTTGGAGGGTTAAAGCTGCAGAAGAGTACAATAGATTCAATTAACACCGGACAATTTCAGTTAAGAAGCAAAAGAATATTTTTTGAGAGAAGAGATTAAGTTTAGTCCAATAAATTCTCTCGATACTCGCTCTTCTCGATGCCTTGTGCGTGTTTTGATGTCACACTTCGATGGAGCCATTGGCATGAAAAGAAAATTATAACAGTCTTCAATTCAATTTCACCCACTGGGCCACTGCACTAAATGTGCATCGTCGCGTTGTGGCGATGCTCTCGAATGCAGTTGGAAAAAGGCGAAGATTGGTTTTTTGATCTTGCATCTTGCATATTGAATCCAAGACAAGAAATACTAACTCCGCTTTAGACAGTGACGCTAAGTACTGCTAATTAGTAGCTGTATAAAAAATCCCATTAATCAATATAACCCTGAATTGACGTTGAAAAATGCTTGTTGAGTCCATCGAAACCGGAGTGTGCTTTCAAGCTGAAAATTTGTTAAAATTATTTTTGTTTTATACCTACCATTTTCGATGGACGATAGATAAACTTTCAAGTGTGAACATAAGGTCAGTTAATGTGAGTAGCCTTTTTTTTTAAGCATTGCACGATTTATAATAGGCCTATTCACGAGACCTCGGTATCGTGGCAAAAGTGCAAAAGTGGAAGATTTTTCAATAAAAGTTGTTGTTGAAAGCCTAACAAAATTTTTACACTTTTACACTTTTCGAACGATACCGAGGTCTCGTGAATAGGCCTATTCCTAATGTTTTGTTAACCTTAATTTATCCAATGATGCGATACGGTCGATCCTCGATCGAGTGAACTCTCGCTATAGTCTTATTTAGGGGTTAAAACCCCTACCAAAATCTAAATTAATTTTTTAAAGTGATACCTTATCGCTAGGGCTCGGAAAAAAGTACCCTAAAAACGACAAAAATGCGTTAAAACCATTAAAAATGCCAGTTTAGTCTCCAAGCTCATTCAACTAATTAAAAATATTTTCTTTTCAGGGGGTTTACTCATTATACCCGACACACTCTGTTTCGAGGGTATATTGCGTTTGTGTGGTTGTGTGTAATACCCAGAACCAGTCGAGATAGACCATACAAAATATATATTGAAATGATCAGCGTCACCAGGAGATTCGATTTAGACATGTCCGTCTGTCCTTCTGTCTGTCTGTTTGTATACAGTTATCTTTTCGAAGGAGTTGAGCTATCTTGACAAAATTTGGTATGCGTGCTCACGGGTACATGAGTTAGAACAAGTTCGAGAATGTACTCGATCGGACCATTTTTAGGGGTACCTCCAGTTGTAAGGTCTGTTACGAAAATCACAAAACTGCTCTAAGATCGAAGTCCTTCAAGATATTTTGATGGAATTTGATATTCGAACATGTTTAAAGGCAAGTAATACGATTTAAAAAAATTGGAAAAGTGGGCGTGGCATAAGGGCGTTTTTCAAAAATCCTACTCCCGAAATACCAATGGGACTTGAACAAAAATTGGCACGTATACTTCCTTGATAGCCAGTAACGTCCTTCCTTTTTTCGATCGGACCATTATTAAGGGTACCTCTAGTACTAGGGTCTGTCACAAAAATCCTAAAAATGCCTCAAAATCAGACTTTATTGAAATATATCAATGAAACTTAGAATCCGATTAGAATTCCAAAAAAATTTGAAAAGTGGGCGTGGCAAAAGGGCGGTTTTCATTTAGAAATTTAACAAAAGTCGGTATATGGGGCTCCTTATGCCTTTAAACACCTCTTGATATTAAAAATTATGTGTCTGTGTCGAGTATTCTATTGTCAGGCTCGCCTGACTATAACACCCTTACTTGTTCGAAAATGGCTTCCTCCACCCGAAATTCAAATGTGACTTGAACGAAATTTGGCAGTTATGCTTCCTTTGTAGCCATAAACATCCTCTCCAAAAATTTCTTTGATAGGTAGATAATTAAGGGTATCTCCAGTACTAGGGTCTGTCACAAAAATCTCGAAACTGCCCCAAAATTGGACTTATTATCAAATAGTTTGAACTCCACCACAGAACAGCTGATATGAAAAATTCAGTGATATCATAACTAAAATATGCTCGATACAAAACTAGTGGCTCAAGTACTTATGACATATCATGATATATAGAATGCATAAACTATATATTTTTGGAGCTCTTCTGAATCAAAAATGTACAAAATTGCATAAACTATCATAAAAAACTAAAAAAGTTTTACATTAGATAGAAAACATTAAAAACTTTCATCGCAAGTATGTTTAGTTACAAAATTAAGTGAATACTCAAAAAAGTATAGCATCACTAGTTCACCACGGAATTCGGTTGTTGTTGTAAGTGTCCCCTATATTGGTAGGTAGGTTGAAGGCCGTTAATCGGCCCATTGTGATACCATGGAGGTTTTCTTGTGTTTGTGTGAGTGTATGTGTTTTTTATGTAGTGTGCCCCTAACATGCGATTTTTGAAAAACCAGTGCTAGGCTTGGAACATTACACTCCGTTTCGCCTGTGCCGGGAATCGAACCTCGGACCCTGGGATCAATAGCGTAGCACGCATCCCCTACGCTATCCCAGAGCCACGTCCACTATATTACTATATGATGAAATCGTTGACTGCCTACTACGCGATACACTTGGTGCAAAGCAAGTATGCAGAACCGAAGAAAGCAACCGAAGCCGAACAGCTTCAGTTAGTGATTGATTTTTTGTTGTTTTTGTTTTTTTAGACCATTATCTGAAGTTGTCATTCGTATTCCTTTGCGCAATGCGGTCCGGCCAATAAATTTTTCACTCGTATGTATGAAATATACAACCAAATATTATAAAAGTAACAAAATATATAAAAAATATTAAATTTGTGTGTGGCCATTTTCAAAATGCTGGGCTTTTCCAAAAGAAGTCTGCGGCGTTACTTACCCTTTTTGTTACACTGAAAAAAATTATAGTACCATGTGCTATATTTTGTTAGCGCTAAATGCTATAACCATAGTAGAAAATGGGATAGTAGATTTTTGTTACTGCATCTACTATATTTTATACGAAACTTTAATAGCTGATATTGCTATAATTTAATATAACCCGTGCTACACCAATAGCAGTTTACGCTGCAATTCCTCATAGTTTTTGCTATATGAACATAATATCTACAGATATAAAATATAGCTACTCCTTGGTATAGCATTTGACAAATGGCCTAGCACCAGCGACTGAGAAAAAATAAAAATCTTATTTTGTGTTTTGACATTTTTATTTATTTATTTTTGTTAATTATTATATATTATATATTTTTTTTGTTTATTTTTTTTTTACTTTAAATCTTCTTTATCTTATATCTCCTTAAATTTTCTCGCCTCCACCGTGCCTCGAACCGCTGACCTTCAGTTTGCTGGGCGAATGTCTTAACCATAACGCTAAACGAACGAATTCAATTTCTTGGTCAAAATGCTCACTTGAGCTTATGGTTGCTCAGGTCTTGGGAAACGTGCTTAAAAATTTTTTTCACTTCAAAAATTTTTTACTTGAAAATTAACCCATTACAAAAATAATAAAACCTTTAAAATTTAGGGGAAAATTTTTGTCTTCCCAAACAACTGAACTTTGAACAAAAAAAAAAAAAAAAACTGTAATTTATAATAAAAAGTACAAACAAATTTAGGAAATATTCTCGCTGCCATCATGGATCGAACCCCAAACCTCGCGGTTGTCGAGCCACAGTTTTCACCACTGGGCTACCGAAGCCTTATCGGGCAATTGATCAGAATGCGAACTTAAACCAGACAACAGGGAGGAGCGAAAATAGCGAAAACGACAGCACATTTCAAGGCATTGCAGAGAGCGAGAGAGAGAGTAAACGAGAGCGATTTTGAATATAACCTGTAGAAGATTGGAGTACTCCAGGGTATGGTCTAAGAGTACTCGTAAATGCCCCAGTACTGCTCGCCATTATTTTCCCTACAATGCATTCAACTGACGATTTTAACATTGTGCTGTCATTGAAAAATCTCTACTCGCGTTTGAAGTAGTGTAGAAGTAGAGATTATGGGGCCAATCAAGTACATTTCATATGTTACGTTACTAGCAAAGGCAACGGCTCGGGCTGAAGTAGCGTAGAGCATTCGACGCACGCCCCGGGAGACGGGGTTCAATTCCCGCCAAAGTTTTTTATTTCTTTTATTTTTTAGTTATTCAAAATTAAATATTAAGAAGAATAAAATGGAAATAAAAAATAAAAAAAGGGTTCTAAATTCATAGAAATATTTGAACAAGTTCTGAGACGTCAATGCACCAATGGCGAAGTCAGACAAGCCATGTGTATTTTACTTTAAATTTTTTGTATTTTTTTGATTTTTACTAGTGTCCGACCGAAGGTGGATTTTTAGCCTAAGCCGAACAATCGGCAGAGTTGAAGACTTTGGCCGAAGACCGAAGGCCTAAGTTTTTATTTAAATAAAAATTTTTTATTTCAGAAAAAAGTTGTGCCTTGTCCGACCGGGATTTGAACCCGCCGACATTGGCGTGTTAGGCACTATCTCTAATTTTTTTAAAGGAATCCCTTCTTAATTGTACATACGTATACTTCGATTACGCTTTTGCCGAAGAATTCTTCGATTACACTGCCGTAGTAGAATTCTTCAACTAAATGGTAAGCGAAGGAGGTAACGAACGAATTTTCAATGACAATTTTCATCGATCCTGGTAAGTGGTAGACACGTGCTGTATAGAATACCTCGATCGCTTACCAATGTCTACCATATCCCTCTGGGTTAGTATACACAAAATGTACACAAGAAATGAGAGTGAGTAATCAGATTTGCGATTTCTGATGTGTATCCGTTTTTATCTCCGCCTAAGCGGGTTTTTGCGAAACTCAAGGAAATTTGAGATCCGTTTTTTCTTCGCCTGTGCGGACCTCCGCCAATGAGCGGATTTGATGGCGGGTGGGAAGTGACCGATCATTACCATAGCATCAAGTATGATGTGCACACTATGCTGATATACAATACTTATGCACTTTTGCTAATAACTGTCCTAGGCTGGTGCGGTGGTTTGATAACTATAGTTATCAGGAATATTCCTGTACACAGTTCCGGCTGCGTAGTTGTGAGAAAGAGCGTATATATTTTAATCGTTCTCCGAACCCTGCATACTTTTCGACGTACAAAGTGTGATACCTGCATTAACATGTGCAAAGAAGTATACTTACATTTCACATTCCTTAATTTAAGACAAATCATATCGTGGGGAAATGTAATTGAATGAACAATAATTTTTTTCCTGTATAATATTTTTATAAGTATTTCAACATTTAAATTTCATTGGGGCGCCCCAAAGACCGCGGGGCACTGCGTTGGGTATTAGAGCAGTTGTGCCCAACTCTACGTATTTTTACGTAGATCTACGTATTTTTTGCCGTTCCCACAAATCTACGATTTTCTGTAAAATGTAATAGCCTTATTCATAGAAACAATTTTAACTAGTTAAAACGCAGATAAAATTCTAATTTTCTTTATAAATTTTAAAATCTGGATTCCTTGTACAAATGCAATATAGCAAATTTTCAATGTGAGGTATCCGGCGGCCGGATATAAGTGGTATCCGGTATCCGGCTAGATACTCCCGATATCCGTTGCAACTCCAATGCACAGCTTTTCCGTTGTGGTTTCAGCGTGGTTTTTTTTTTATATACAACGATCTATTCTTATATCGAAATTATTGTCCAGTTCTTTAAGATCTACTTTTAATAAACTTCGATTCTTTGTGAAAGATTTTTTTTCATTGATGATCTTTCAATTCTCACATGGCTCTTGAAAGAACTTGATCAAAAATATGAAAATAGGGGCAGCCAATAAGGAATTTGGTGATAAGAAGTTAATTTCAGACATTTTATGTATATCAGAATAGTGTGGTACTAAACGAAAAAGTTTGATCAGTAAATAAATATGAATAAAAATAAAAATATTTATTACTTTTACTGTAGGTTGGTTTTGTAATGAATTTTCGACCGGGAAAAAACAGAACACTTATTTTTTTTGACAGCATGCGCACAAGAACATTTTTTAGGATGTCATAACTTTTGGGGTTGTTCTTGTGCTTTCCACCCACGGAAACATGAATTATGATGTAACATTTCATAAATGTAATAAACAGAGCGAAAGAGGGTGGAGCTTAAAAGAATACTTAAGATGGCGCACCATGGCGGGTAGAAAATGCGATTTTTTTAATGTGCCGACAGGGGCTATGTTTTTTTGTATTGTATGATGTTACGATTAGACTGCTGAATTAAATTTCTACCGAAATTACAGAAAAATCAAAGAACCTTGTACAAAAGTTGCGTACTCGATCGTAGATTAAATCTCCATTAAAAAAAAAAACAAGTAAGAAAGCTAAAGTCGGTCAAGCCCGACTTTGAAATACCCAGCGTCCCGACATTATTGGCGCACTACGTTACGAAAAATTTTCATTTGTGGGCGTGACAGTGGGCGGGCTACATACATTTTTTTCCTACACTTTAACTTGCCTTGGTCAACCTATGTTGCGAAATTGAAGCTTCTACGCCTTTTACTTCACAAGTTACGATAAACCGTTATTTGTGGGTGTGGCTCGAGGAGGACGGCGTCCATTTTTTCCCAGGATATGTCCCTTTTTGTAGTTTACCAATAGACCAAATATATAATGAAATGTGTTGAGTGGTTCGCAAGTTACAAGCATTTTACTGAAAGCACATTAAATTTATTTGTCGGCGTGGAAGTGGGCGGATGTCTTCCATTTTTACTTAGGATCATACTGATATACCTGTGTGCCAAATTTCGACTTGGTTGGTCCACCCGTTTCGGAGGAGATCCGGACACAGACGGACGGACAGACGGACGGACAGACGGACGGACAGACGGACGGACAGACAGACGGACAGACGAACGGACGGACAGACGGACGGACGGAAATGTCTTAATAGATTCAGTTTTAGATTCTGATCAAGAATATATATATATGTCTATATCTACGGAGCTTAGTTCTGCTGTATAAAAAAAACAATGATGATCGCTAGAAAACTAATATACCTACACTGCTTCACTTATGGGTATAAAAAAAGTATTTCTGTAAAAATGCAAAACTGCACTATGAACGACGGAACGCGATTTTAAGTCTGGAAAAATTTTCAAGCGTTTTCACTGCTGGATCAAAATGTAGATGTTCCAGTTTACAATTATTTAAATACATTATGTTCAATATTTGGTCATACAACATTTCAAAGGATAAGAACGAAATAATGACATTTTAATATGTGAAGAAAGTAACGAGCATTGCATTCAAACAGCAACAAATGAACTAGTAATTGTAACATGATGAAGGTCATTTGTTTCAAGAAAATTGTCTGAAGAAAATGTTATTTGCAAAAGTTGTTCAATACAATATTAATATTATCTATTATAATTCATTTAGACTCTAAAAAAAGCTACATAAAGATGTTAATCTTTATTGTCGAAAAAAATGTCATTATTAAGGAAATTTTTCGTTAGAATTGGCTTTGAATTGGAAATACTATTATCTCTCTTCTCGAGCTTAAGCTAAAACTAAAAATTCAAAAGCTATACTAATTTTTTTTTTGATAAATACTCGATTTTCGAAAAATTAGCAATCTTACTTCGACAAAAACTTTTACTGGATAGCAAAAAATTATCTGTTGAACTGTTTTATTATATGTATGTGTTTAGGGATTATTATTTTTTTTTAGGTACATACTGAAATTTCGATTTTCTAACACTGGTAGGTATGTATATAATTTGTGTTTTCTAAAAATTAGAAAATAATCGAATCGAATAAATCGAACGTGAGACCATTTAAACGTTAACACTAGAAAGACGGGCAGGGGTCGTATTGACCCATGAGGCATTTGGTATATGTCAAAATAATCTACTTGTAAGGAGAAGTTGGAGCTAATAAAAGTGCCATACAGATATGTCAAATTGAAGTTTTAATATTTCTTCGCCTATTTAATAAAAGTTTGTGGGCATTTTATTATATAAAAAATGTAAAATATTAAAGCAAGAGGTCAAATTACAAGAGCCGAGAAAATAGGCTTAAGCTTCAAACTTATGCTTTTGCATTATTTTGCTGTTTTTGCCAGAGCATGCAATTTTTGTTAAATACTGGAGGTACCCCTAAAAATGGTCCGATCGGGTCCATTCTCGAACTTGTTCTTACTCATGTCCCCGTGAGCACGCATACCAAATTTTGTCAAGATAGCTCAACTCCTTCGATAAGATAACTGTATGCAGACAGACAGACGGACAGACAGACGGACATGTCTAAATCGAAATCTCCGCGTGACGCTGATCATTTCTTTATACATTTTGTATGGTCTATCTCGACTGGTTCTGGGTGTTACACACAACCCCAAAAACGCAATATACCCTCGACACAGAGTGTGTCGGGTATAAAAAACTTTCACCAGTTGAAATATCAATATTTAGATTCGTGCCAACCACATCTGTGGATGTCGAGCGAATATTATCTCAATACAAGCTCGTGTTTGGTGAACGGAGAAATTAATTTACATTCGAAAATCTTAAAAAACATATCATCATAAATTGTAATAGTCAGTTGGAAACTTAAAAAAATCAACTGGTCATTTCTTAACCAGTTTAAAAATTAAATTTGTTCTTGGCCAATTCGTTCTGTTTAAAAACATAAAATACGATATCATTAAATGGAACACTTGAAGGTTTTTATAATCCTTATAACAAGAAAGGTATATTTTTAAGTACATTTCAGTTATTATTTTTTGTTGAGAATAAAAACAAATTTACAAAACAATAAATTCCAGCATAATTATCCCCTTTTCGAGAATATCTGCATGCATTTTGTAAAAATTTTTTAGCTTATTTCGCCCAGCTCTACAAATGACCCCTCGCCTTCTTTCTAGGAAAGTCTTTTTTTCCGTCTTTTTAGTGTTAAGACATTTCGATAATGAACTGAATTTTTGTGGCCTAAGGACGAGCGGGGATGTGGTATGGGAGCGTTTTTCTTTTTTCCCCCTGCGTCCCTTCCCGGCGAAAACTTGTTTCATTGTCGAAATGTTTTAAAGTGTAAACAGCGTAAACAACGTTAAAAGCTACTTGGAATTAGTCAGTTTTAAGCATGAATTCCAAAAGCGCGAAATTACAAATGTATGGAGACGCACGCACACGCACGATTTTCCCGCAGCTCAGGCGCTATTGGAGTTCAGGCTTTAGTCTTGCAAAAATCTCTAAGTTTGGACTTGTTTCTACGCTCTCCGTCTTTTGCTCTCAGTAAAAGTAATTTTTATTGATTAAAAGTACTACAGCTGTGGTTATTGACGTGATAAAGTCTGATAAATCGATAAGGGACAGCACTTCCGTAATGCACGTCAAACTAAAATCTTTAAAGAAAGAGGTAGAGCTCTCAAGATAACGTGCAAATGATTTTTTTTAAAATAGTTTTTTTGCAATCTGTGTAAAATTACGGAAGTTTCGATCCCTCTTGCGACTGCATAGCTCCAAAAAAAGTTCTCATACCAAAACGGGACACTCTATTGTAGCAATCTATGTAATTATCTTCAATTTAATTACTCATTCCATAAACTTGAAGGATATGGTCAAACGGGATAGGAACATAACTTCCTAAATGATATTAATTTTGAGTCCTCATCTCATAATGAGTCGACTTAAAAGTTGAAACCTATCCATCCGAGTTGTTTGTTCTTTCATTCACTATTTCTATTTATATTACTCATCAATCCTCTTTCCACCGGACTTCTTTTCCAGAAAGAGGAAGCATTTCTGGGCTTCAAAGAAAATCACAAACCACAAAAGAACAAATCTCTGCAGCAATTTTCGTTGGAACATCAAACTTCAAATTATCTAACGACTTTTCTATTAGCCAAATTTTTGAGACGAGGAACGTGTAGCCTTGAAGAGATGTTGGGTGTGAGTTCTTGTGAATCTGAAGGAAGCTTATGTCAAAAAGCGCGAAGAGGTGAGACTTCGTTGAGTTTCCGAAAATAGTTAGGCTTTTGAATCGTGTCTGGAGCTTTGGTGCTTATTTGTTTAAGCAATTTTTTGAAACGTAGATATTTCTTTTTTAATCGAAAGATTTTGTTTAAATTGTTCTTTCCATGCTGAATGCCTCACCAAAAAGAGCTCGGTTTGAGTTGTTATTGCTGCACTGTCGTCCAGCCATGTTCTGAATCCATCGTCACCAAGGAGCAATTATGTTGCCATGAAAATTTATGACATACAAGAACAAGCTGTGACAGCGAAAATGCCAGAAAAGAAATTAAACAAAAACATCAACCAGAAATGATAAAACAAAAAGACGAAAAGAAGAAGAAGAGGAATAAAACAGGCTCAATTGGTGTCATCGTCGTAAGGCTACTGACTACGAAAAGCAAAAAAAAAAACACCAAGCGGCCTACCATAGTCACCGCTAGGTGTTCTCATTGGCATTGCGCTTGTTATATGCGCATATGAAAATCATAAACATTGCCCGTTTCGAGAGTGACAATCGAGCAACGAATATGCATTTTAATAAAATATGTTAAAAGCCTTATAAATCACAAACGAAAGACGAAGACGATGCCATAAGAAGACGTATGGTAAAGAGCGCTGCGATTGAGTGTCGTCTGTGGAGCAATAAGGCAATCGGACTAAAAACGTGGCCAGCAGCAGCATGAAGCATCGAAGCCGTTTATTAAGCCGCATCGAATAATTTTCTTGGATTTGCAGAAAATACGCATTAAGACTCAACGACCCGCAAAACTAAGTGGACGAGCACAGGGCCAGTCAAACGGTCCGATGTTTATATATATGTATGTATATGTATATATATTCAAAGTCATTTGCCGACGAAAGGATCGGTTTCGCTTCGCACAAGTGTGTCTTTTTCGATAGATCATGTGGAATTTCATTTCTGCACAAATTTTGATACGAAAATGATATTTAATGATGACTCTTGATGGAATGGAATCGCTGCTGCAAACTATCATTAAGCACATTAAACTGTCATCTCTATGGATATAGGATCTGATGCGATGGGATGTGAATTTTTAGTGCAGTCTAGACTTGGCATCACCTCGGGGCCATGTCAGCCAAAATTCCTCTTCCGACAGTCAAAAATCTTGGCTCAAATTCATAATTGTTGACAAATGACAGCGGTAAATCGTTTCCATTTTTATTTCAAGCTGAAATTAGGGGTCCCGGGTGAACCCTTGTCAAATAAAAATCCTTTCCTTATGTGAGAGTGGATGTCAAAATAAATGCTTTTCTGGATTTCTTTGACATTCAAATCTTTGAAATTTTATAATTTCAGATGGAAGATATGGAGAGAGTGTCAAATTCTAAAAGTGCCAAATTGATGCCTTTAAATTTTTCGAACAGTTTTGATATGAACTCTTGAAGCAACGTGTCGGGAATAAAGCTAGTAAGTATCGCAAAATTTTTTGTTCGATTTTCTACGGTGAAGAGATTTAGCATAGCCACTACTTAATCTGCCTTCGATCTTCTAACAGGTTGGCTGATAAGTCCCCGGTCTGACACATAGATGGCGTCGCTAGTATTAAATGCATATTATTTTTATATAGTGGCAACCTTCAAATGATTCGTGTCAAAATTTGACGTCTGTAAGTCAATTAGTTTGTGAGATAGAGCGTCTTTTGTGAAGCAACTTTTGTTATTGTGAAAAAAATGGAAAAAAAAGGAATTTCGTGTTTTGATAAAATACTGTTTTCTGAAGGGAAAAAATACAGTGGAAGCAAAAACTTGGCTTGATAATGAGTTTCCGGACTCTGCCCCAGGAAAATCAACAATAATTGATTGGTATGCAAAATTCAAGCGTGGTGAAATGAGCACGGAGGACGGTGAACGCAGTGGACGCCCGAAAGAGGTGGTTACCGACGAAAACATCAAAAAAATTCACAAAATGATTTTGAATGACCGTAAAATGAAGTTGATCGAGATAGCAGAGGCCTTAAAGATATCAAAGGAACGTGTTGGTCATATCATTCATCAATATTTGGATATGAAAAAGCTCTGTGCAAAATGGGTGCCGCGCGAGCTCACATTTGACCAAAAACAACAACGTGTTGATGATTCTGAGCGGTGTTTGCAGCTATTAACTCGCAATACACCCGAGTTATTGCATCGATATGTGACAATGGATGAAACATGGCTCTATCACTACACTCCTGAGTCCAATCGACAGTCGGCTGAGTGGACAGCGATCGGTGAACCGTCTCCGAAGTGTGGAAAGACTCAAAAGTCCGCTGGCAAAGTAATGGCCTCTGTTTTTTGGGATGGGCATGGAATAATTTCTATCGATTATCTTGAGAAGGGAAAAACCATCAACAGTGATTATTATATGTCATTATTGGAGCGTTTGAAGGTCGAAATCGCGGCAAAACGGCTCCATATGAAGAAGAAAAAAGTGTTGTTCCACCAAGACAACGCACCGTGCCACAAGTCATTGAGAACGATGGCAAAAATTCATGAATTAGGCTTCGAATTGCTTCCCCACCCACCGTATTCTCCAGATCTGGCCCCCAGCGACTTTTTCTTGTTCTCAGACCTCAAAAGGATGCTCGCAGGGAAAAAATTTGGCTGCAATGAAGAGGTGATCGCCGAAACTGAGGCCTATTTTGAGGCAAAACCGAAGGAGTACTACCAAAATGGTATCAAAAAATTGGAAGGTCGTTATAATCGTTGTATTGCTCTTGAAGGGAACTATGTTGAATAATAAAAACGAATTTTGACAAAAAAATTTGTTTTTCTTTGTTAGACCGGGGACTTATCAGCCAACCTGTTAGATACTATTTTCTTTAAATTGTAACATCTGATTTATGAAGGCCCATAACCATTTTTTTTTAAGATCCTTTCGCACTTTCAAAATCAAAAAGTTTATTTGCTAGAATCGCTTCGTTGAACAATCAACATTTCCATTCCACCGGTGTATTCACTTGGTCCATAAAGCGCGCATAATCTTAGGTAGCTATGAATAATGAAATAATTTTTAATGTGATTGAGGCAGAAAACCTCGCATGATAGTAGTATGTAAATCTGTAGCAATATGGAAGAATAGCTTAAGTCGACATAAGCGAGAAATGAGTTGGTGGCTTTGAATTTATAAGGAAGTTGGGGATCTTCCGTATGCTCAGTCCATTTTCATAAATCATGATTTTCTGCGAAGATATTTGCATTTACTTTTTATTCCCGACACACGCCATCCGTCCATCTGTCTGTGTTTATACCTACAGTTATCTTATCGAAGGAGTTGAGCTATGTTGACAAAATTTGGTATGCGTGCTCACGGGGATATGAGTAAGAACAAGTTCAAGAATGAACACGATCGGACCATTCTTAAGGGTACCTCCAGTACTAGGATCTGTAATGAGAATCACAAAAATTGCTCTGACACGGTTTTAAAAAAAAATATATTTTGATGAAATTTGACGTTTGAACATATTTCAAAGGCAAATAATATGATTTATGAAAACTGAAAAAGTTGGCGTAGCAGAAGGTCGTTTTCGAAAATTGTCTCCTACACCTGAAATTCAAATTGGACTTCAATATTTTCTTGATCTGTCTGTTATTAAAGGTACATACCTCCAGAACTAGGTTCTTTCACAAAAATTCAAAATATGCCCCAAAATCAGACTTTTGAAATAAGTATTTGAATGAAATTGAAAATTTGAGCGTATATTTAAGCCTCCGATTAGAATTCAAAACATTTGGAAAAGAGGGCGTGGCAAAAGGGGGCGGTTTTCATAAAGAAATTGAACAAAAGTCGGTATATGGGGCCTATTATGGCCTTAAAAATCTCTACAATATTCTCTCTCAATGGGCTTGTTTTTTGGGCTTGTTTCAAAAATGATTTAAACATGTGTGTCTCTGTCGGGCATTGTATTGTCAGGCTCACCTGACTATATTAAGTAAGTACTTACGATTGAAAGAATGTCCTAAAGTACGAAAGGCAAATTTGTTATCTTCTGAAGAACTCTTTTTTCGACTTGTTGATTTCTTTGTTGTAGCTGGTGAGAGCTCGAGAGTAGGTTTGCCAGTTGTTGTTCCACTCGTCTCTGTTAAACAGTTCCCTACCTCTTGCCTACGTTGTACTAGGTTACGGTTCCACCAGATAGTTTATCTCCGTAAAGACTTTGTCTTTATAGGGCAGTTATTTTCATAGGCGTTTATTATGGATTCAGTCACCTTCAAGGTGATCTCATTAATATTGTCTATTATTTCTATTCTATCGTTCGAGTGTTCTCCAAGTGTTAGACTTAGTTTGGAGCAGTATCTGTCCCGAGCTTAAACCTAATAAACCTGTGATCCGGACACGAGGCTTTGGAAGAGACTCGCCAATTATTGACGAGAGGTTTCGCAAAACTAGTAGTGAGAGTAAGGTCTAGGACCTTCTCTCCCGCCTGCGTCACAAAGGTTGGAAGATCTCCTTCATTGCAAATATTAAGATCCAGAGTTAAAATACGATTTAAAAGTGACTCACCCCTAGAGTTAACGTTGGAGCTGTCCCATACGGTGTGATGAGCGTTCACATCAGAGCCCAGTATCAGCTCCTCTCTGTTCTCCCTGGAATATGCAATGAGCTGCTCTACCGTGCTTGGAGGACATTCATCTGAACCTCCAGGGAAGTATGCTGATGCCACTTTCACTTCCTTAGAGTCAATTATTAATTTTGCCACACACAGATCTGGCGTAACAAAATCTGTTATTGGAAAGAAGGTTACATTATTGAATACAATGCAGGCTCTAGATCTGCTGTCACCAGGACAATAAAGCACTTTGCCAGCTTGTGACAATCCTAGTATTTTAATACTCGTGCTAGTCCAAGGTTCCTGAACGAGGGAGATGTTAGGACCTATGATGTTTTTGGTCCTAGTAGGTGCAGCGGAGGCTGCTTTTGTCCGATAGAGGTTGATCTGTACAACCTCCATTCTCCTTGGCGGGAGTCAGGCCCGAACTGCTATTGCGGCTGTTGTTAGCAGCTCATATGGACAGTTCCGGCATCTACCGCTATAGTAAGCGTGAATTATTGCTGCCCTTCAGACCTGCTCAAAACTTTTCAGTTTTGAACAAGCAGCAATTTGTTCTGGCTCCGAATCAGTCGCAGATTGTCAGTCGTTGGTAGGCCACCCCGGAAGTGGTCAACGACGATGTTGGGCTTGGGAATGTAATTTACTTTCACAAACTTCGGCTCCTTGCCACCCGGTTTCATGCTGATTAACATCAACACCAGCCACGGCTAAGTTACGCATTCAGCCCAGCTGATTGTGACCCAACCAGGCTTCAAAGAGCAGCTCTGGAATCTTCCTTGTGGGCCTTCAGCAGGAAAGATATTTAATTTTCTCATCTTATTTTCCGAAAATTTATTAGACATATGGGGTACCAAATTAAAGAAAATTGATCCAGAATTTTGAATAAAATAAAATATGTGGATGTTAATAGGACCTTTTTCATACCAAAATGGCTCTCAAAGTCAAAAAATATTTAAAAATTTTTAAATTTTTACTTTGAAGGCTCAAATACCCTTGAAGCTGCAATAAGCATAAGACTATTTTATACGCTTAGAAAAGTCTGACAATTCTCTGTCGAACTGCATTAAAATTTTTATCTTCGATACAAACGTTGAGGCGTGACAATTTTTTTTCTGAAACAACTGCAAATTTATTTCTTCCCCTTATAACTCCTCAGGGGTGCATTTTTGATCCCCCCTGCCATAAGATTTTTTGTTAGTTCTGACCCCCTCTATCAGCTCCCGACCGGTTGACCATCACAAACGGAACACCCTGTATATAAATATATAAATTGAATCACAATTTCTCTTTTCATAATTATTTTTATACCTTTTCCGAAGGAAAGGGTATATTAAGTTTGGCACGGTGTATGTAACATACCAAAGGAGTCGCGGTAGATATAGACATATATATATATTCTTGATCAGGGTGACAAGAGGAATCGATCTAGCCATGTCTGTCTGTCTGTCTGTCTGTCTGTCTGTCTGTCTGTCTGTCTGTCTGTCTGTCTGTCTGTCGGTCACACTTTAGTTTTTCGTAATTTACTCCTAAGCCATGAAAGATATCATATTGAAATTTGGCATGGACTTCAACCAGGTAAATGTCCGAAAAACTGCATACAAATTTTTTTCGTAGTCCCTTCTTGGGTCGTGGGAAGTGGTTCAGAAGTTTCAAAAATCACGATTTTTAACGTTTTTCCTGGATAACTTTTTTACTATACATCCCAGCTTATTGAAATTTGGTGTGTGTATAGCTACTATGTAGACTTAAGCTTTCGCTGAAAAAAAATTGCGACATCGCTATAACTATGGTCATCATTCTACACAATAGAAAAAAACACTCTTTCTCTTATTCTCATATCTGAATACAAAAATTATTTTTTTGCTTCTTCTGATTGTGTATTTTGCCGCCAAATAAAGTCGTCCATTATGGATAAATTTTGACCATGACCACATTTCGCGAAATTCGCAAAAATTGATTTTCACTATTTTGAATTGAGTATTTCGCAGCTAAACAAAATGTCCTCTAAGGGTTAAAATTTGATCAAGACCACCATCCGCGAAATTTGCGAAAATTTGATTTTCACTAGTTTGAATTGAGTATTTCGCAGTTAAACAAAATGTCCTCTAAGGGTTAAAATTTGATCAAGACCACCATCCGCGAAATTCGCAAAAATTTGATTTTCACTATTTTGAAGTGAGTATTTCGCAGCTAAACTAAATTTCCTCTAAGGGTTAAAATTTGATCAAGACCACCATCCGCGAAATTCGCGAAAATTTGCTTTTCACTATTTTGAATTGAGTATTTCGCAGCTAGACATATTGTCCTCTAACGGTTAAAATTTGACCATGGCCACCATTCGCGAAATTTTTTTGCTTAAAAATAATCTCGAGTTTTAGAACCTAAATCGAAGTACAGATAAGGTATAAATAGATATCCAAGCTAGAACAACGAAAACGGCAGGAATTTTCGTTAAGGTAATGTTTTAACATATTTTAGGCTGAGGAAAAGGTATGTGTGCAATCGGCTTTGCCGATGTAAACTTCTTTACTTGTTATATTTTCAATCCGATTTTTTTGGAATTTGAATTATCAATTTTTAATTATTCAGAATTTTTATGTTTCCAATTTATGATTTCTTTTTATTCAACAATCAAGAATGAAAGAACTAAAATTTTTGGCCAATCCGTAATTACTCCCGATAATATTACTGAAAATATTATTACTGCCGATCTCTGCACAGAGAAAACGATACCACATAAAATGGAAGAAAAACAATAAGATTTCTCTATGGTTTTTATCCAAGAAGATTGTCTTATTGAAACCATAGAGAAAAACTTATTGTTTATTTTAACGAAAAATTGAACGAAAAGTCAAGAAGATAACTTATCATTTTGATATGAGTTCTTGTAAAAAACCAGCTCGGCGGGTTCGATCCCTGCTCCACAGCTCCACATTAAATATATGAGGATATCTATTAAAATGATTCAATAAGATTTTCTGTATGCATTCAAAGAGTTTTCTCTATGGAAGAAGCACATCGTTCATATAGTTTAAGAAGATTTCTCTATAAAATCGTTCAATAAGGGGATCTTATCGATTTTATGGGGTCATATTTTTCTGTGTGTGGTTTGATATCATACATCAGCCACTTAACGAAGGTGGTCAATAAAAAATATGTATGTATGTATGTGCTTATGAAATATATTCTGCCGTTCCCCAATCATCCATTGTGGTGTGAATATGTCTGTTTTATAAAAATAATGATTTCCCTACATAAGCCGATTAAATCGCAATCCACATTCCGAAAATTGAGAATACTTTCTAATCATAAGGATATTCCGATAAGCCCTATTGGTGGAAATCCACTTAAGCTATGTCGTAAGCTTCGAAGAGAAAATGAGACAGGATTATTGCTTTTCCAAGAAATTTGGTTATCAGACGATAAAACATGATTTTTCCACGTACTTCCACGATGTGCTTTCACTCACAAAGAACCATGCACACATCCATATATATTTACGATTCGATACGAATTACCATAAAAAAGCTGCTTGCACGAAAACTGAAATTGGATTCGTATCAAGCGAAATGCGCAAAAGATATAAGTTTATGGCAGCTCATATCTTCGGGATATATGCGAGCATAAAAAAATAGAAGAGCAGCAGCAGCAGCACCCATAAGCGCATTTGTGGAAAGCACACGAAGCACACATCATGAACGGAACGGAAGCATATACGTCGCCATTTTGAAAATTACAAACACAACGATACGAAAGACACTATTATGAAATGAACGAATAGCTCGAAAAATAAACGAATAAGCAAAGATGACGATAATAAAATAACAAATATGGTGAAAGCACACACACACACAGACGCACTCACACATGTGCATATACATTATATAAATACTTTCAAAGCCGTAAGCTACATACACAGCCAAACATACAAAAGGATTTATTTCGTAGATCCAATGCACGTGCTGGAACACTGAGATTTTTTGTTGGATTAAGTTAAAGAAAGTTTTATTTGAGAAAAAAAAAAATACACCGAAAAGAGTATATACTTAAGGCTGTAGTACATGAGATGTTAAAGCCACACTCATATGTAGCTCTGACATCATTTTGACGTCAGAAAGTTTTTAAAATGGCTACATATAGTAGTATTCAAAACTTCCTGACGTCAAAATTACGTCAGAGCTACATATGAATGTGGCTTTTTACATCTCATGTACTACAGCTTTTAGGGCAATTGAAAAATTTAAATTGAACGCCCAAAGGCTTTAAAAGCTTTAAGCTATACCCTTTAGGAATTTCAACTAAGTCAATTGATACTATTTTAGTTTTTCTTTGAATGATTTCAAAGATGTCTATTTCAAGTTAATTGTGAACAATACAGAGCCAGATGACCACATAAAATACCCTATAAATCAGAAAAAAGCATAGAAAATTTTCCATCGTTTTTCTCCAAGAAGAGGTCCGTCTAAAGGGGGAATCCTTTCCAATAAAAAAATAGATGATTCCTCGTAGAAGTTAGAAGGCAGGTCCAAAAAAAAAAATAAGCGGAATCGCCGAACAATCTGATTTCGGTGAGTTCAAATCTCCGTTCAGGCAAACGATTTTTATTTTTTTTATTTTTTGTGAAAAAGTATTTAATAATATACCTAACATTTAAATAATAATTAACAAACTTAAAGGAATAGGCTTTCAACCAAACTTTTAATTCAAAGTAATAAAGAAGAAATATAAATATATAGAAAAAAAAAAAAAGAAATGAGTTAGGTATATTAACGGGTTCTTGATCCTTAATGAAATGTTGGTTCTAAGTTTTCTCTTCGGAATCTTCAACAAAATTATATGCTATATAATGCCGCCCTTCGTTTGATTAGGTATTGATCTATGTATGTACAATGTACATATGTCAAGGCAGAAATAGAAACAAAATCTCATAAAATTTTTTCTCTCAGTGTACCTGAAAGCTAGAATTTTATTTTTAACGATAAGCTGCTTAAGTGTTCGTACGTATGTATATCTAATATTTGAATTAGTATATATACGGGCATACATATATAAAGCAATATTCACATATACAAGTGAGAATGCACGAACACTTATGAGTGTATGCCATTCGCAGCTGTTGTGTATTTGTGTTATTACAATTGTTTGGTAAATATATTCATATCAAAACGAAAGGATCAGACGCCATAACGCGAGCGCAGTGTGAGTGTGGTATGTGCCATAATTTGCAGTAAAGTGTCTACCATGCCAGTCCGCCCACAGATTTGATTGCCTCACAGTTAAGACCCCCATTTCCACCGACCGACCGACCGGCTGACTGACTGACTTCCTTTCTTCCTTCCTTCGTTCCATCAGTTCTTCCTTCGGCCCTTATGCAATAGGATTATGCTTGCGATTACGAATTCGTAGGCAGGCATTGGTAACGACACATCATGGTATGACGATGTGCTCTCCCTGAACCCAACGAAAACGCACTCAAACCTTCCCCAGTCGCCCAGTCGAATTCCTTTCGTGGCCCCAAAACAAGAATAACCGAGTTTCTCTCTTTTTTCCCCGCTGCATATCTGTATTTATTTGCTTGTTACTTCGCATGAATGTAAATAATGTAATACGGAGCCCGGTTGTTGGGTTGCCGGGTTGTCCGTATGGAAAATGGGTGCATGCCATAAAAACAATAGCGCACATAAATTTTGCGCAAAAATATAAAGTATGCAAGATTACACAAAAAAAGAAAGAATGAAAAAAAAAAACAACAACAGAAATAAGGAATAAAAAGATAAAGGGACCCGAGAGTCATACTCGGGAAGTGGGGAAAAAATTCGTACTGAAAAGGATATAAAAACTGTATGAAGAGTAGTAAAATGGAAACGATTCATTCGTTTTTCCGCTTTTCACATACTTTCCACACTGATTTCGTTGGCATTTTAACAAGGCGGAATATGTGATTTCGTACGAAGATTGGATGTGCCATCGCATGTGCCATGGAGTGCTCGAATTGGAGTGGAGTCGAATTGAGTCGAGTTCGAGTCGAGTTGAAGTGGCAACAATTGCAACGGCTTGATGGGCTGTGCGATAAATCAAAAAGGGGTTGTGCTACCGGTACTTAAAGGAAATAGGGTAAGAAATATGAGTTGTGAAAAGAGTACGTCAAAAGGTAATACATTTCCCTAAATAGCAATGACGTGGCATTGTAAGCAAACCAATGTTCCTACATAATGGAATTTTTTTTATATTTTTTATAAATAAATAAACACCTATGTACCTTTATTAGGGCCCTTGAAATTATTGGATTAATTCGAATACTCGAATAGTTGACGTTCTTCGATTATTCGAATAGTTATTCAAATGCGACTATTCGAATATCAAGAGCTCTAATATTTATGTACGAGTATGTATATTATTTGAAACACTAGTTAACAAAATTTGGGATTTTCTGGGCAGAGCCAAAAGGGCTAATTTTTTAATTAACTTGAGGTTGCTGATAACGAATATGGCCACTAAAAAACTTTACATGAAAAGGTTTTCTTTCGGAAAAGATATGGACACCATTTTCGTGATCAGCTACCCGGAATGTCCGTGTTTAGAAAGAGCGATGGGTGAAACAATAAGAGTGACAGAGACGAAAACATTCCATCCGTCACTCTCATGTGTTTCCTTCCAGTGTCTCGCGTTTTGTCTCCCTGTCTAAACGGGGACAATCAGCTTAAAAAAGTTTTGTTTGCGATGCGCGTTTGTTTTTCTAGGCTAGTGTAGTCGAATTATGGAGTCCAAGAAGTCAGAAGGGGAATTTTAATGCACCTGAAGAAGATAAGGGGCTGTCCATTAATTACGTAAGCATAAAAGGGGGGGGAGGGGGTTCGAAAAATCTTACGCCTGCTTATAAAGGGTGTCTGATTTATACTAAAGTATGCTTACGTAGGGGGGGCAAAAATGGTCAAAATCGCCCTTACGTAATTAATGGACAGCCCCTAATATAATCGAGATTGGATATTGGCGGATTGATATTTCTTTCTGGTAATCTCAAGAATCTACAGAAGTGATGAATCGCAAAACATTTTGTCGGCCGTAGGCGGTAATGCATACGACATCATACCTTCCTAGCATACTTTTGTACGAGCCCGACCGTTCTGTAGAGTGAGCGCCTACCACTACCACATAAAGTAAGCTATTGGTAGGCCGTTCGCCCACAATCCTGTATATTTTGTACATAGCTTTTAATATTCAGGTCGCTTACAGTTTCGTATACTTTGTAGGCGGTAGGCACTGTTGGCCGCTGGGACCCCGAATCAAGTGAGTCATCAATAAATTCATTTTAATAAAGAAATAAAAGGCAGCAAGGGAGTTTTGTTCTTGTTTTACAAGCTCCTTTGACTGTCTGCATTTTGTTCGAATTGACTTCGTCGTGTATTTTTCTACTTTTTTGTATCCTCGGATTTTTTAATTAAGTACTTACGTGTTTTCCGTTCTGGCACAAGGATACTTTTAAAAGACACGTAATGATATTGATTCTTCTTACGGATGATACTTCTTTATAATGAGGCGTAATACAACTTACGAAGGCATTATAAGAAGTCCATAAAATCTTTCCAAATAAAACCTATATTTATTACATTCCCTTGTGATATGAATTGAAACCGATTAACTTTAATGTATCAATCCCTTTAGTTAAACAAAGATTTTTCGCCTCAAGATCACCTGTCCTCGTTCAACCAAAAATCTTTAAATGAATCCGGGTTAGATACGCAGAAATCGAACCCTACATTGAGGACAGGGTTCCAACACGGCTTTGACTTCCTGGCCATTGGCGGCTTAAGACCGGGGCACCTGGCGCCCAAAAAAAAAAAAAATAATATATATGAAAACAACAAAAATTCGGTGTCCAGTAAAATTGCTTTAAAATTTCAAAATTAAGAAGAACAAAGATAACTATTTTTTATTTATAAAAGAGCCTCAGACAGTTCAAATGAATAAAATAATTGAACTGATGAAATGAATAAAAGTTTCATTAAAATTTGATCCGCCCTCGAACTTAAATCTATAATAAAATAGCGTGTTAAATGCAGACGCTGATGGGATTGAGGATATCGAAGCATTGTATGTGAAAGGAAAAAATCACTTTGACACTCGTGTCAATGTGTTTACTCATTTCGAATACAGGAAAATTAACATGCCCCATTGAAGTTTCGACATTTTCTGATTTCCACAATTTTTCCCATTCATTGAACGAGAATAACAACAGCAAAAAAAACATTAACTCACAATAATATGCAACAATCAACATTAAAACGCATATTGATTGTCTGTGCTTCTGTCCTGCTGTCTGTCTGTTTGTCTGTGGGGATGTGTGCCCATGTTGTTGTACTATCCGCCCCGTTAGGCGATTGAGGGCAATAAGAATTTTCGGTTGATTCATTTTAGCCGCAAGCAATAATATTAAAAATGGCCTTAACAAGTCCACATTCGCTTCGTAAAAACTTTTCTCACTTCAAGAGCATTAAAAAGTAAATAGAAAAAAAAAATAATAATAAATATACATATGAATGAATGAGCTACACCCTACTCCGCGCAAAGTTCCAATTAATTTTATTTTTATTTTTTCCTTTTCTTTGGACGAGTGTGTTCGTTCGATTCGCGGTGCAATTCCGCTGCAACATTTAATAAATAATAATGAAACAAGTGGCATCTGTCACTTTGACATAACAAGTGTGAAATTATGGGGTGGCATTGTCACCAGCACCACAATCACGGCCATTGTCATTGTTCTCGTCATTGTTAACGTGACACGGAGCGAACGGAGAAATGAAAGGACCCTAGAGAAATCCGTCAGTAGTGATTTGATTTTGTGTATTAAGTCTTCACTGAAGACGCGAGAAGCGTGAATTTTTTTTTCCAGTTTTCCTCGTTTTTTAAGCTTTCTTTTTTTCACGGGGGGTAGTTCTTTCATTTTGTGTTTTGCGATAAAAGAAATCCGATTTGAAAGAAAAGTGTGTCTGATTTTGAAATTGGTTCCCATGGGACGCATGTCCAAACGGATGCGTCAGCTGAAGAATTTATAAAAGAATTTTCCTCTCAAATGTTCTTAAAAATGCACGATTATTTCAAGGTTATGGGGACAGAGAGAGAGAGATAGAGAGCGAGGGGGAGACAGAGAGATAGAGAGAGAGACAGAGATAGAGAGAGAGAACAGAGATAGAGAGAGAGAGAGAGATAGAGAGAGAGAGAGAGAGATAGAGAGGGAGGGGGAGAGAGAGAAAGTGAGAGAGTGAGGGAAGGGGAAAAAAGAGAGAGAGTGGGAGAGAGAGAGAGGGAGGTCGAGAGAGAGAGAGAGGGAGGGGGCGAGAGAGGGACAGAGATAGAGAGAGAGAGAGAGAGTGAGATAGAGCGATAGAGAGAGAGAGAGAGAGAGAGAGAGAGAGAGAGAGAGATAGAGCGATAGAGAGGGGAGGGGGAGATGGCAGGGAGGAGGGGGAGATGGCAGAAATCGATTGAGAACTGAAGATGTTTGCCTAGATAGTGAACACGATCGACAAAGATCGGTTCATAATGACAAACGGCGAATGAACACAGGGATACAGAAAAAGGGTGCATGGAATTTGCGATAAACGTATGTATGTACAGAGTGAGAGAAACGCATTAGGGTGGTCCTTATATAAAAAAAAAAACTTTATTATATACCATATGAAAGTAGTTCAGTATTTAAAACAAAATTTTTAATGACATTTAGAGGTCGCTACCAGCGGTCAAAGTTTCTCATACGGGTTTAAAAAAAGCAATCCCAGCAGAAAACGTAATGCATTCTTTATTGATGTCTCATCAATTCTGAGGTAATCAATATCCATTCCAGAATCCTTCTACTTCTGCACTAGTTCAAAGGCGACTGTCGATTTTCGAATGGCACCTCAGAGTAAAAGTTCACAGTTCAATGCATTGGCGGGGAAATTCCGAGCGAGGAGTACTGTTGATTTGGGAAGTAGTCGAAGAATACTTCTGCACTATTTCAACTTCCTACAGGGTATAATTACACCAAAACTGTAGTACGGACGTATTCAAACATGACTTTAACAGCCATGCGTATTCTTTAGGAACAAATTTCTCAACGCACTTATTTAGAAAACTCTTATCAAAAAACACGTAAAATAGTTTTCATTTGACTTTAAATAACATATTTAGTCCACGCGAATTAAATTTTTCCGTGGCGTACGGCGTACGCTCAGGCTGAGTAATCCGAAGGGTTCGGGTTCAAATCCTACAGCAGGCGAATGAAATGTGTGAAAAATGGGAATTTTTTAAGTAAGTGGAAGTATATTAAAGGATAAAAAGGACAGCTAGAGAATAAGAGAGAAGAGAAGGGGCCCCATCCCGGCTTTCCAAAATGTATTTTTTTTTGTTGCATAAAATGTCAGTTTTATAGCTTTTTATTCCTTTAAGGTTTTAAAATATTATATACATACCTAAATGTTATGTTATTATTTGTACAAAAATAAAGAAAGTACGCCTGCCTAACCGGGGATCGAACCCGCCGACTTGGGACTTGCTACTACTTTCGTATTTAAACTTTTGTACTACGCTTGGGGTTATTTTAACAACGTCCGTTAATAGAGCCAAATCATTGCTGTTCGTTGTTAAATTAACTACGTTTTTGTTATTTTTACTACGATTTTTAGCTCAGTGTAGATTACACGCAATAGAAGCGCTGCATTACTTGTAAGAGTTCATTCTTGCATTCCCTTTCTCGTATTCGAAAGCAGCATTTTTCAAACACAATCAAACACTACTGTAAGATTATTAGTAAGCACTTAGCAGTGAATGTAATAGATTCGGCATTGATGCTTCATCGATATCGAAGGTATTGACCATCGATTCCACTGTCGGTTCTCGTTCGTGTAAGACCTGCATTACATTTAACATTTAGTGACATTAACGTTAAGCGGTTGAGGCTCCCATCTGCACTTCCTTCCATCAACGCAGTCATTGAACAAAAATTATTAATAAACTGCATTTCTTCGAATACAATATTTTGCTCTAGGCAATGCATAAAGTCTAAATGGAAATGCAGCCTATGTCAGATGATATTCGTTTTCAATAAAACTAAATGATTCCTCGTAGAAATTAGAAAGAATTAAAAAAAAAATAGAGTTTGCCTCCCATATAAATGCAAAAGTCAAAATTTTTATTTTTAGACTTAGGGACTTGAAATTCGGGACACTTCTTAATTGAGTTCTCCTCAAAAAAAAGCTAAAAATTTTGGGGCTGCCACGCCTACTTTGGGTTTAACGCCCATCGAAAGTTGGATATTTTACATGTTTTTATTTCCTATCTAGCATTATATGGAATTTTCCAGAGATCCGAAATAACTATTAAATTTTTTTTAGAATCGAAAAAATTGCCTTTAAAACGACGAAAATTTTTTACGTTAGTCGATAATACTTATGATTGGGTTTTTTTTGTTTTTCGTTGCTCAAAACTTTTATTTTTTGATAAATATTTTTTTCGTTGCCTTATAACAATTATGAATGAGAAAAAATTTTTTCCATTGCTCATAATTTTAATCGTTCAATAAATATTTTTTACATTGCTTCAAAACGATTGTGAATGAGAAAAAAACTTTTCCGTTTCTTATAAGTAGAGCTCGGATTTTGAATATGTAAAAAAATGGAAAAAAATTCAAAAAAATATTCAAAAAATATTCAAAAAAATTTAAAAAAAATGCAAAAAATCCAAAAAATATTCAAAAATATTCAAAAAAATTCAAAAAATATTCAAAATTATTCAAAAAATATTCCAAGAAATTTTTTTTAATGCAAAAAATACCAAAGTATTCGAAAAATTGAACAGTTATTCGAAACAAGAAGAACAAGTAAGGGTGTTATAGTCAGCTGAGCCTAACAATGTTTAACGCCATAAGGGGCCCCATATACCGACTTTTGTTAAATTTCTTTATGAAACCCGCCCCTTTGCCACGCGTTTTTTATGTACTTATATTATATAGTGTTTCCGCCATCAAGGTTCACCTTCACCTTTTATAAATGAATTCAGTTCAAGTTCCCAAGCTTTATTTATTAAATTTCTTTTTTTATTTTTTTAATATCTATATTGTTTAATGCTCAAAAGTATATCGATTTCGAACCTTGTCAATTCCCTGGTTTGCCTACTTCGATCTTTAAGTCCAAATTTCTAGGTTCGTCCGAAACAGTCCCCGGAAAAACCGTAGGTTTTATTGAAAGGTAAGCCAGGTGTATGGTTATTTCAGGCGGCTTTGAGGCAATATGCAGATCTTTGTCAGTGGTCGTGCTATCGACTGGTTTCCGTTCGCACAATGACTGACCTAACCTTCCCGTCTTTGCTGGTGATCAGTTCCGCAATCGTGCCAATGCCCATTGCGCTGGTGGAAAATTCTCCGACTTTAAAATGACCAGTTGACCTATGGCAATATTTTCTTTCTCTCTTCTCCATTTCTTCCTCTCCTGAAAGAGTTGTCAAAACTCTTCCCTCCATCTCGTCCAAAAGCATTTGATCATTTTCTGTTTTTCTTTCCCAAATTTGATATCTTTGTGGTGCGGTAGTTGATGTAGTTGAATAAGGCGGTAGTACCAATGGCTCTCCCACCAGAAATGACAGCTGTGAGCGCTTGCAGCTCATTCGGATCGTCAGTAAGCGGATAAAGAGGTCTGGAATTAAGAATGGCTTCAATTTCGATTAGCAGAGTCACGAACTGTTCAGTGTGAGTGTATGAGTTCCAACTACACGCTTCAGATGATATTTCATGGATTTAACAGCAGCCTCATAATTTCCTCCTTGATGTGGTGCTGCTGGCGTCATAAATTTCCATTCAGTACCCTTGCAGTTGATGAAGTCAATGAATTTCTTATTCTTTCCAAAGTTCAATGTTTTCTCAATTTCATTCTTCGCCCCAATAAACGTTCTTCCGTTGTCGCTGTACAACCTTTCACATCGACCACGCCTTCCGATGAATCGTAGGTAACATTGGATGAACGCTGCTGAAGATTGATTTGTCACCAAGTCGAGATGAACTGCCCTTGTCTTTAGACATACGAAGACAAATGCCCATCATTTTTGTTTCGTCATCGATTTACTTTCGTTTCCCAACAGTTTGATTTCAAACGGTCCTGCATAATCCACTCCAGTGCATAGAAAGGCTTTTCCTGTTTGAACCCTATCCCCGGTAAATCAGCCATCAGCTGATTTTCCAATTTATAATTATACCGAACGCATACCACACACTGGCGCAGGAATGTTCTTATTTATTCCTAATCCTAGGAATCCAGTAAGATCGTCCGAATGATGATTGGCAAACGAAGTTGACTGAGCCGACGAAATCTATCCTCGGAATGTTGCAAACTCCGTGCTTGCGAGAATAAGAAGTCATGAAATGTCCTTGAATGTAGGCTTATCGTCCTTACGACTGCGCTCCCATTGCAAGGCTGTGTCACTGTCCATGCGTTCATGCAAAATGTGTACGAGAACTGCATCCCAATGCTCGGTAGGGTACTTAAGGGCATGCAACTGGCGAACCGTTTCGTGAGCGACGTTAGCCATCCGTTGCAAATTTCCCACGAACCGGTGATTGTAAAAATCGGCAGTCGAAATAAGCGTCGAAAATGATTTCGCGTCAAATGGTATGTGTCATTGAATAATCATTCAACCGTTCCCAGGCTCCACTATAATTTTCATCTGAAATTTCCCACTCTCCTAGAGCTGCTGCGGCATGACGGTTAGAGAGCTACGCAGATAGCTAAATTTATAGGCCGGAGAAATCTCCTCTCGACTATGAACAGCGTTCATAAATCTGTCCCCTGAAACCCTGCCATTTAATCAGTGACCCGTCAAATGTTCCCCATGTATTGGGAATATTGTGAGGTTGAATGGCAGTGAACTTGAATCGGTTGACTTAGTTCTGATGCCACCGCTGCAGCCTGGACAGCCAGTTCTTCCTTTTGCCTGATGGCATCAATCATCCTGAACCTTTCCTTGCAAGCTATGTATGCTTCTTCTCCTTTTATCCATTCTGTCTTGGATTCATTCTGCTCTCCCTCAATTTGCTCATAATCCGAGTAAATCGAGCTATGATTTTCTTTAAAGGCTTCCAATGTTCTTCGATCACTTCGATAAATATCTGGCATCGACCGACCGAGGTTAATGAATCCAGTTTCCCATTTTCATGGAGCCTTCGTAGATTCCATAGAGCCACTTGCATTGATGTCCTTTTTTGCTGTTCCGCATAATCCTTCTATCCTTTTTCAATAAATTTTTTTTTTCCATCGAATTCTTTCCATTTCCCCTTTTCCTCGTATTTCCGCAGTGGACTGTATAGCCGATACACGTGAAAAAGAATGATTCTCGTGTTTGGATTTTGGATTATTTAATGCTAGAAAGAAATTTTCAGTTCCTATAAGGTAAAGACAGAAATATTCAAATATATATTGGGTTGCTAGATTGAAACCCACAATAGAATTTAAGCAACGAATGACATTCGTGTGGAAACATGTATGTATTCCACAAACCATCTATCCAATCTTTCCATATCTGTCCATTCTTGCGGACTATATGTACAACGTACATATGTACCACAGACATCTAATCCAAGTCTTTTGAAACCAAACCATGGCTATCTAAATGACAATTCGCCTGGCAAACATGTATGTATGCCGCAAGCGATCTATCCAATCTTTCCTATACAAACTACATATATATAATCTTTCCATTGACAAAGGAAACTTATCTTTAGGCTTCGGAGGTGTTCTATCCGGCTCGAATGCGACCAAATGTTTCCGCCAATCAGGTTCACCTTCACTTTTATAAATGAATTCAGTTCAAGTTCCCAAGCTTTATTTATTAATATTTCTTTTTATTATTTTCTATATATCTATATTGTTTAATGCTCAAAAGTATATCATTTCGAACCTTGTCAATCCTGGTTTGCCTACTTCGATCTGTTTAAGTCCAAATTTCTAGGTTCGTCCGAAACATATAGATATCATACATACATACGAGGCGTCATTTGTTCGATTTTTCAAACGTTTGATTCAAACTTGACATAAATAAACACTTAAAACAAGGTGAGAGTTCTCGCAAAAAACTGTATGCCTAATATTGGGATAATTTGCACTGCTTGCTAAGATATGGCTCGATAATTGAGAAAAAAAAAGTGAAAATATGAGCGAAAAATGGCCTTTCTGATGTCATAGGAGCCACAATTATAGACGTAGGCTGGCGTCTAGGCACTTAAAATTTGCGCACGGTCTCCACCTTTCTAAATTAGGTCTATGCGTTCAGCTATCTTATACGGTAATAGAAGAATGAAATACTTTTTCATTGTTTGAAACTGTTATCTTAAAATGAATTTTTTTTAATACAAACTTTAATAGTTATAGTCCAATTTTTTTTCCTAATTTCATATAACTGTTTTGTCTCTGGAATTTTCACATAAATTAAAAAATTTCAATTTTTTCCCAAAGCTAAAACATTGGTTATCTCCATTCAAAACAAGATAATACCCTCAACAGCATTCCGCGAACGATATTAGCCTTCGAAATCACCGAAAATTTCCTACAAGTGCATTCCGCTTTACTAGTAAAGCATGCCAAGTCAAAGTGTGTCATAGAAAGATATTCACTCCTATTATGATTGTCGACTACTGATGGAGAATCGAAAAAGTTCTATCGTCGACTAAAATTTTTCATTTTCTAGTATGTGGAAAATTATAAACTTTTGTCGAAGATAGAACTTTTTCGATTCTCTATCATTAGTCGACAATCATAATAGGCTGATTGATGTTAAATATGATTTTTTTTCATTGAAATATTATTAAATTTTGTTACGCCAACATATTCGTAAACAAAAATAATGTTTCATACATAAATCGTTGCATGGTTTAATTACGTAAAACCTAAAAGTATGCCCCATTTTTTGTCTTATTGAGCATTTGTATGAAATATTGCTGCGACTTTTGAAATTCAAATCGATGTTACTTACAGAAAAGGTATTAGAAGGTGAATTTTTTTGTTTATATTGAAAGTAAAGACTCGTACCTTCCTTGTATATAGTGAGATGGCCAAGCAAGGCAAAGCACATAATCAGCCCTATTATGATTGTCGACTAGTGATAGAGAATCGAAAAAGTTCTATCTTCGACAAAAATTTTTATTTTTCCACATACTAGAAAATGAAAAATTTTAGTCGACGATAGAACTTTTTCGATTCTCTATCAGTAGTCGACAATCATAATAGGGGTGAATATAATGTTTTATTCCAACAAAAAATGAGAAGTTGATATTTTTTACTCTTATTTCTGGCAATTTATAATAATTATTCTACTTTTCCAATTTTAATAATTTTTTTTTAACATGAAAGAGTAATTGCTATACTTTCACCAAAAAACAAAACAAAGGCAATAGCTTTGGATTTTCACATAAAAAATGTTCTCTATTTGGACTACAATTTTAATCTGAAATTTAATGAAAAACATTCCCTTGACTCTTGTTAGTTTTTTTTTTAATAAAAAAGTTAAATTTTCATAAAAAAGAATGTTGAATTCCTCATATCCAAATATTTCTCTACAAAAGAAATCATTAAAATTTTGAAATTTAAAAGTTGAAAAATCCTATTTTTTCCACTGAAGCCCCACTGTGGGCCGCGGAGACTTCCAATTCGCGCGTGCTAGATTTATTATATTAGTGTCTCAGATATTCTTACTGATTACTCCTCACAAGTATGTATGATTACTATATAATAAACATAAATATACGCATTTTAATAGAAAAAGGACGAAAAAGAAGCTTTCTCCCAAATTCTAGCATGATGACCATTATTTATTGAATGCACTTGCATTACCTTGTAGGCAATTCAGGATTCGAAATCGATGCCATGCATTGAACACTTCGCTGCTGGGATGGTACTTAAAAACTAAATTTACGATTTACTTGACACTTTGACGTGATCGAATTTTTTTGCTATTTTTCAGTTTTCAACCAAGTTGAAATCTGTAAATAAAATCCCTTGCCTCTTCTGACCTGTGTAATTTTATACAAGGGGGATTCATGCCGCCAGGTGCGGACTGGGCCTATGGGCAACCGGGCAAATGCTCGGTGGGCCCCAGTGAGCTGTATCTGCGATCAATACTCATGGAGTGAGGATTTTTCGGATAAACTTTAAAACCCCATTTTACCAGTTTTTTAGCTGTTAGGTTTTGTTTCTTAGGTAACGGGGCCAGGTTTTTTCAAACGCCCGAAAGGCTTTTTGA
This sequence comes from Chlorops oryzae, assembly GCA_020466095.1. Classification (NCBI taxonomy): domain Eukaryota; kingdom Metazoa; phylum Arthropoda; class Insecta; order Diptera; family Chloropidae; genus Chlorops; species Chlorops oryzae. The sequence continues at coordinate 77,713,447 of CM035807.1, forward strand.
CCCCCAGTCCGCCCCTGCATGCAGCTTCGCATTTTTTACGAAATGGGAAGTGAGCTGTCAAAATTTGTATGGAAAAATGTTTACAAGAAATGCCAAAAACTTAAAAGGAATTTTTGGAAAACAAGCTTTGGAGCTTGACAAACCGAAATAGAAAGCTGAAATGGATTTAGACCTTAATTTTAAAAACTTTGACCGCTGGCCGCGACCTCTAAATGTTGTTAAAAAATTTAAAAAAAAAAACATATTGAACTACTTACTTTCTTATAGCACCCATATAAACTCCCATATAAGCACCTGAGAGGTGTTCCGAAAATTTTTGTTTTAATAAGGGCCACCTTCATACACATATCTAGGAGGAAGACAAAGATACAGGAGAAAGAAGTTAATTACAAGAATAGGAGATAGAGGAATTGACCCGTTTTCTGGTTTTGGGCAGCGATCTAACGGTTTTCGTCCTGTCTGAAGTAAAATTATTTGATAGGACTGAAAAGATAGCAATAGAAGGTAGAGGCGTATGAAACTCAACTTTGTCAACCATCACCCCAAAAGGACTGATTAACTCCGCAGCTCCACCCAGAAGACCGAGATAGATTAATTCAAAACATTTATGTATGCTTCACCCATCAAGAGTCAGGCAGAAGCGAGCTCAGCAGAAAAGCCTTTGAAGGATAGTCATTTATTTATGCCACTACACGACAGGAATCTACGAATTGAGGAGAAAAAATGTAAATGTGTCTCATGTGACTAATAAATTTACAAAAACATATTAACTCGGAGTCGCACTTTCTCTATGACTTAGACATTGACTTCGTGCGGATCATGGCATAAACAAATTTCCACGCTCGTCCCACTAGGAACAATGTCAATAATCGCCACCCAACTAACTCACCTTTGGCCCTACATATACATACAACCTTTGAGCATATGCGTGCGTGTGTGTGAGTGCATAAGTGTCTATGTGTATCTGGGAAGTGGGTGGAGTTGCAACAAAGGGTGGCAGCCCTCCGATAAGTTTCTTTAAATGCAATAAAGTAAAACCATAAATCGAGAAATGAATCCGATGTCCACACCCGCAAATACGCACGCATCGAAAGATAAAATTACATTTCTCGATTACAACTGGAGACGTCGAACGAACGAACAATCGAACGAATAAACAAGCAAATAAATTAATACGACAAACAATTTTTATTCGTCTTTTTTTCTTCGCTGGGGTCAGCTTTGTTTTCAAGCAACTTTTATAGAAAAATCAACAAAATGTAGTGAAATTCGAAAATGAAAATCAAAAAACAAAAAAAAAAAAAAAAAGAAAAAAAAGCACAGAATTCATGAGGGTAGAATTTGTCGCTCGGAACGCGGATGGATGTTCTTTTGAGAGGCTCTTTATTTGGGATGGCGTGTATGAGTGGATAACAAAGTCTTTCATGTTCTTAATCAATTGAAATGAATTATTGACATTCAACTAATTTGTTCGATTTTTCTATTGCTGTTTTTAAGGTAATTGACAAAAAAATTTTTGAAATAATTTGAGATCCCTTTGTATGGCGAGGGGGAAAACAAGATAGCACGGAAGTGGGTTACTTCTCCGTTTTTTGGAGTCCATCTGTAGCTCCAACAATTATGAATGTACATATAAATTACAGAATAATTGAAGATTAACAGAGGGAGAGATCGGAGCGATTGTAAGAGAGTAGAAGAGAAAGAGAGAAGAACGAAGACCAAGATGGAAAAAGTGGGTGAGAGAGGGAGAGAGCCAGAGGGAGAGAGACATGGTGGGAGAGGGAGAGAGAGTGAGAGATAGTGTGAGAGAGGAGAGAGAGAGGAGAGAGAGGGAGAGGAGGGAGAGAGAGGGAGAGAGAGGGAGAGAGAGGGAGAGAGAGGGAGGAGAGAGAGGGAGAGAGAGGGAGAGAGAGGGAGAGAGAGGAGAGAGAGGGAGAGAGAGGGAGAGAGAGGGAGAGAGAGGGAGAGAGAGAGGGAGAGAGAGGGAGAGAGAGGGAGAGAGGGAGAGAGAGGGAGAGAGAGGGAGAGAGAGAGGAGAGGAGAGAGAGGGAGAGAGAGGGAGAGAGAGGGAGAGAGAGGGAGAGAGAGGGGGGAGAGAGAGGGAGAGAAGGAGAGAGAGGGAGAAGAGAGGGAGAGAAGGGGAGAGAGAGGGGAGAGAGGGAGAGAGAGGGAGAGATAGGAGAGAGAGAGGAGAGAGAGCAGAGGGAGAGAGGTGGAGAAGAGAGGGAAGAGAGAGATAGGGACGAAAAGCAGAGAAAGAATACAGAGAATTCTCAGAAATGGGTACGACATTTGAGAGACTGAGAATAGGGAAGATAGGAAGGGCGAATAGACGAATATGGAAATAGGTACCTGTAATCTATGAATCGAAAATTAAGCGAATTCATGCCATAGAGCATTGTGAGAAAAATAAGGACATGTGAAAAGAACGAAAAAAGAGTAGCGAAGACCGAAACGAGGATAACCAATAGACTTACCTAGGAATTCCTATCCATCTTCTCATTTTACTTGTGCCAGCTTTTATCTGAATCATTTTCGATCACTTGCAAATAAAGATATTCAAGGGCCCGATAATATCGAAATAAGGAACAATTGAATACCTTACAATTCCTATGATATCGCAATGTTAATTTTCAGCAGCGATATTTCCCTTTTTTATATGTCTCAGTAGAAGCTCATTAGTGGAAAAATAAAAGTGTAGAATGAGTGACATAAAGCCCGAATAAAAATCAAAGGAAGAGTTCCTCAAGAGAGATACCTACAGTTTGTTACTCTGTTAGTGCAAATAAATGCTTCGAAAAATCATTGAAACCCTCTGCATTATCTTTCTCCTACTTTTGATATCTTCTTCGGAGATCTTCTTTAATCCGAAAATAAGCAAATAATCTCAAATGACACATTAATTTATGCTTATTCTGAAAATTAAAAACACAAATTTGAAATTCAATCCATGAGGCCTGTCCCCTACCTCTCGACACTAGTGCAATAAAACCTTATTTAAATTCTTGACTTTTTATTTTTCATTTATTTTTCGCTTTCGCGCTGCTTTCCATTTTCCACTTTGCATTTTCCAACTGGCTTCGTGTGATTTTTCATCCCATGCCCAATTGGTTTTCAATTCATGAGCGTGTAATCTCATTTTCCAAAGGATCTTTAAGGATTTATGTTGTTATTTTATGCCCGCTTTTTTCGTTGTCGAACGTCTTGTTGTTGTTCCCGTTTCCTTTTTGTTTTTTTGGTTCTTGCTCTTTCCTAGCCGCGGGCATTGATTTCGCGTTCATTACTTGCGATGCCCGCAGCGTTTGTCGCTGAGCTGTCAGTGGAGCATGGTGTGATGGGCTGGGTGGTGGGCTGGAACTAGCAGTAGCTTAACTTTTAATCAATTCATATAATTGCAAAAATAAATCAATCAATTCCGAATGGCTACGGTCTAATGAGAATTGACATTTCTAGCCAAAGAACGGTCCAAAGAGAATGAATTTTTATTTGAATTAAACTGGAGAGAGTGGGAGGCATGAAAATGGTGTTCTAAATACACCGCACCCCCCATCCTCCATCCTCTATCCAACCTGATTCTTAGATAACCGCGAAAGCGGTTTGTTCAATATTTCATTGGCATTTGCATTTGACGCTGAAAGTCTGTTTGGTTGGTTGTTGGGGGTTAAAGCACTGATAGTAGGACGCAAAATTTCAAACACAATTTACAAAGTTAATCCTCGAAGACATTTTTCTGACTTAAAAAGGCATAAAATCCTGACTGAACTTGATCTCTTCGTCCAACGATTCGTTCGATGATCCAAGCGCAGCTTGAATGCACGTGGCCCAAAGGAGTTCGAGTCGCACTAATGATGACACTGCATTGATTTACAGCTGATTGCGTAGGTATGATAAGTGCAAGGATCTACATGGATCACAGGGACTTAGTATGTACAAAAGTTCATCTTGTAAATACGTATATGTATATGCGTGTGACGTGGTGACGATGATATTATGAAAATGACAAATCTCCGAAGGCTGTTCGTTTATGGATAAATGCCATGCTATGGCGTCGTTCGGCGTGTGTTCGCAATGTAAACAGAGTCAAAAGAGGTTAGGAAAATGTCACTCGGAGCAGAGGGTGCGCGTTTACAGAAATTAACAAATTTCTGGCTTCCGTTTCAAACCCATCCATGCCAGTGCACTCGTCTCTATGACGACGACGGCGAGGAAAAATCAACAGAAAAGGATTAAATCAGAGTTCATAATATTTCTTTCTCATCTTCCTGTTCCTCATCCGTCGATCCGTTATCTCACGGCGCACCGGACGTGTGAACGTGCAATATGTTTATCACTTCAATAAAGCATGCTGCATGGTGTTGTTGCAGGGTGTGAAATGATAATTTTGATTTCGAATTTCGATTTTGATTTTTCGGTTGGGGGTTTGTTTGGCAAAACGTGTAAACTGAGACATGACATGCGGCTTAAGTCAATAGTAACGCAAAGGTTGGCAAAGATTAATAGACAAAATGTAATTTGATGGATATGAAAGGGATATCAATAGGAGATATTAAAACGGTATGGTATGGTATGGTGCGCTTGTAAATAGGCTTGAGATTCGAGGATCATTGTTAGTAGTTGAGAAGTTGAGGAATGGACGAAAATTCAAATAGCTTTCTTTTTCTGCTTCACAATTTGAGATTTCTTGCCATTGGATGTTTTTAAATGCTTTAAAATGTTCTTTAATTCGGCATTTCCATGAATATGCCAACCACGACTAAAAAACTAAAAAAGCTCGAAAGGTTTTTCCAACATGGGCTAAGGAAGTTTTACACTTAATAACTTTTGACTCGATGCTCCGATTTATGCCAAATTTATAGCTAAACTTTAAGGTAATTAAATTGACCACCTTCCATCTTTGGGCAAAGAAAAATTTTGACAAGAATTCTAGGTTAAAGGATATCAATAGGAGATATTAAAAGTAAATGTTTATGGTGCGCCTTTAAATAGGCTTAGATTCGAAGGATCATTGTTAGTAGTTTTAGTTTAGTTTGGACGCAAATTCAAATATTTTTTAGGCTTCACAATGTCAAGCTTTTACCATTGGATGTTTTAAATTTAAAAGTTTAAACTTCTGCATTACATGAATATGCCAACCAACGACTAAAAAACTAAATATGCTCGAAAGGTTTTGTTCAATGGTTTTTTTAAGTTTACACTAATTAATTTTGACTCGATGCTCGATTTATGCCTAATTTATAGCTAAACTTTAAGGTAATTAAATTGACCACCTTCCGTCTTTGGGCATAGAAAAATTTTGACAAGAATTCTAAGTTCTACAAGCTTTCGAAGTATATCAAAAAATTTCAAGAAAAAATTTAGCTACATTGAGCCATTTCAAAAATCTTTTAAAAAATTTGGACCACTTTTTAGTTTATTTTTTAACGCAAATTTATGAAAAATTTCAGTAGGAAGATATGCCACAAGCCTATTAAAAAGAATCGGTTTGGACATCTTGCAAATTACTTGAATGAATAAAGAGAAACCAAGTAGTCCTCGAATATACTTGATAAACATATCCACTTTCTGTTCCTTTTTTCCAATTTCATTTATGTCATCTGTCATATAGTCATTATATGCTATTTCTTTTATTGCTTTTTCGTAAAATTTCATCGCCAATTATTTTCTTCGACCTTCTGAGTATCGTGTTCGGTGGTTTGGTTCTTATCTACTCTTCATTTCTCTTTCACCTTTAACTCTTCGCCAATACTACCCGTGATTCACCCTGGCAACTTATATTAAATAATCTCTCATCGTATCTCCTCTATACTCTTGCATCTACAATATGGAATCAACTCCTCCATTCATATCTTAATCTCTCTAATCTCTATTCTCTCTTATCTTCTTTCTTCATTAATCTTCTATCTTTTATCTCTCCTTCATCTCTCTTCATTTCTCTCTCATCTCCATTTCATCTCATTTATCTTCTTCATCTCTCTTCATCTCTCTTCATCTCTCTTTTCACTCTCTTCATCTCTCTTCATCTCTCTTCATCTCTCTTCATCTCTCTTCATCTCTCTTCATCTCTCTTCATCTCTCTTCATCTCTCTTCATCTCTCTTCTCTCTCTCTCTCTTCATCTTCATCTCTCTTCATCTCTCTTCATCTCTCTTCATCTCTCTTCATTCTCTTCATCTCTCTTCATCTCTCTTCATCCCTCATCATCTCTCAAATTTGACATTTAACATTCGACTATAATCTTATGATCAATTTCAATGCCTTTAATTGGAATTTTTAAAGAAGCTTAATGCTTTAGTCCGCCAATTTTTATAGAACTATGATTTGAGGACAAAGTCGATAAGGACAGTGTCCTGAGTTATTTTGTTCCCCTGCTCTATAGGCACTCTAATACTTTTGCCATTGAGAGCAAGCATAAAATAGACTGCACGCTATTTGATTTGACAAGTGCCATCAAAATGGAAGAAACATTAGACTTATCATTTCGCTAAAATGTTTGGACCCCACGAGGGTGGATTGCTTTCAAATATTATTGCAAGCACTGTGAAAAAAAAAAAATAAAATAAAAAAAATAAAAAATCAAAATCCATTCTGAGTTGACTTTTAAAACATCCAAAAGTTTAAAAGCCACCAGTCAACATCGAGGTACATATATAAAGAAACATTTGCAACAGAGGAAAATTTCGAGCTAGAAAGAAGAAAATCCTTGACTAAAAAAAAAAAAATAAATAAAATGAATTCCGCTTTTGCATAAAACACTTTTCGCAAATGTCGGGAGAGTGAGTATAATGGGTACAATCGATGATAAAGCTGGTTATAAAAAATTCAAATTTCAAAATAAAATAGAAATACGAACGCTTTTTGTTGTTGCTCTTCTGTCAAAGATAAATGGGACTTTCGCGTTTGTTGTGATGTCAGTCAAAGCAAAACATTATGCAATGGATCACTTCTATTCACACTTTTCGATGATATGGTAATAGTCATGATGATGATCATAATGATGATGGCGTCTCATAGCATCCCTCAGTATCGACGAAGAAAAGTTTACAACAATTTTTGGCTGGTATCGCCAAACATGGCTGGGTGGCTTATTACTTTCAAAGAATAACCCACGTCAGGATATCGCGGATTTTCATCATCGACGTCATTATTGTTATATCATCATCCAAATAGATATATATTTATATGTATATGCCTATAAATTTAGGTACATGAGCACCCTGTCTGGTGCGCAAGACGCTTTTGGGGATGTAACTTTTTGATAAATAGATGACAGACAATGGCAGATGAAATTTGCATAATGAATTGAACACTTAAGAGCGTTTAAGCGCACTCGAAATGTGTTGTTGCGATTGCACGACGAGGACCGAAACGCGCATAAGGTGTTGGGAGGAAACAATAATGAAATGTATAAATTCCTTTTATAATTAGTTTCATATGCTTTTGCTAAATAGGCGCACGCGTCTGGCGGCTCGCTCATTTCGGCAGTGTGGCATCACATTTCGTTCAAATCCCTCTTCAGACTGGAGACACTGATGACGTTCGTTTGCTTCGAATAATCCTCTCAGCCATCACAACTCGGAAGAAATTTTCATAATTTGACACCCTCAACAATATATGCACGGATGCCGTACTGCGCGCTCCCGTGCACGACTGTGTGCTGCCATAGTATCGTCTAAATCACATTACACTTAATCCCTTAACAAGTCTTTTCACCCATAATTTCCCCCAATTTTTTGGCTTCGTGTGTTCCGCCTGCGCTTATGTATTTGAAATCCTTTCTTTTTCTGCGTAAGCTCTTTGTGAAAGAAGAGGGTGTCAAAATTACTCAAACAATTTCATACGCAATATAATCCTTTGAGTATGGTAATGTATGGAATTTGATTAATGAATTTAAGGTGAGTGTGAGTTTATGTTCTCATGTGCGAAGATGAAAAAAAATTATGTAGATATATAACGGGACAAGGTCTTTTATTGATATTCTTCTACCGAAAGAAGAAACGATTGACGATTGAAAGTTCAAACTCAAACTAAATCCCATGTTTTCGATGGTTAAACCGCAAGTAAGGTATTGCATATGTGCTACGGCTTTAAAAGAAAATCGATTGCAAATTTGGAAAAAAAATTTAAAAACGTGTTAATAGGACCTTTTTCATTCGAAAATAGCTCCTAAAATACAAAAATTGAAATTTTTTTCAAAAGTTTTGAATTTGACCGTTTGTTCTGCCCTTAACGGCTCAAATTTCAACCAACAATTTAGTTTTTCCAAAAAGCCCATACAATTGGCTTTCAAACCCCATCACAGTTTATTTTGCGGTAGATTTTTTTTTCTCAACTACCTGCTGAAAAACTTTAAGGCCCTGTAAAGTTAAAGTAGGCCCCCTGTGCATGCATACTTATGGAAAAATTAAAAACGTATCACGCCCCCTGAATATTCATGTTCCGGTCTAACATGAACTAAAATTTTTGTTAAAATTCAGATATACCTATAATATAATATATAAGTGTTAATCAATGGTTTTACATAAGAACTCATTTTATTTTCAGCAAAATATGTTAGTTATATACAATTAAAAATAATGAGATAAAATTTTGCTCATATTATTGAGGAACGCTAAAGCAGAGTACTCATGCGTCGAATATGACCGATTCTCAAAAAGTTTGAATTCCACCACAGAACAGCTGATATAAAATACTAAAAATGCTCGATACATAACTAGTGGCTCAAGTAGATACTTATTACATATCATGATAAATAGAATGCATAAACTATATATTTTTGGATCTCTTCTGAATGAAAAGGGTACAGAATTGCATAAACTATCATAAAAAACTTAAAAAGTCTTACATTAAAAAGAAAACATTGAAAAACTTCAAAGCAAGTATGTTTAGTTAAAAAATTGAGTGAATACTCAAAAAATTTTAGCATCACTAGTTCAGCACGGAATTCGGTTTCTCTTGTAAGTGTCCCCTATATTACTATATGCTATATGTGTTAAACTATTTTTCTACATCAACGCAAGGACGTTAAGCACCGTTGGAACTGTTAACGGCAATTACGATTCCATCATTTTTTCAAAATTGGGGTGACAAATTGCGCCGTTCCTTTCTATCTCTGAACAACAATGCAGCTCTTCGGAGATTTTTCAAGTCGCCGATTGTCAAAATTAAAAGATGACATGTGTGCAAACATTGAAATAACAAAAACAAAAAAAATACTTTAAACTAAAAAAAAAAAATATAAGCCGAATCGTATTACAGGGGCAAAGGGTGATCTCTATCTCTGGGTGCCTTCGCTGCAGATGTTTGCTGGCAATTCGTTGATTGTTTACTTTTAATTTGACAAAATATTTACAAAAATAAATTTTTTTATACAAGACCGAAGAGGAATACAAAGCGAATGATAAACATTGACAACATCAGAAGCATCTTTCGTCTCCTTCAGTAACAGCACTGAAAGCGGTGGAAGAAAAAATAAAGCCTCGAGCAATATTCAAACCACTCATTAATATCAGCTTTTAATTAAATTTCAATCAAACTCGCTGTGTGCGAAAATCAATCACAATTGAAGAGTGAAAATAATAAAAATGAAATGATGAAATCATGTAAAAATGAACAAAACTATATGCAGAGAGAAAGAAGAAGGAAAATCACTGCTGGCATTTTCCGTAACGTGCCAATAAATCGACATGTAACAAATCATGTATGCGAAAATATTCGCGCTCCCTTTTTCCGTCGTTTTCCATTTATTCATTCGGGTTTCTTCTCTTTTTTTCAATATTTTATTTCGTTTGTTATTGGTACGAAAAATCTCGTTAATTAAAATTCCAATTAGTTTCCATATACATATATGTATATTCGTATAAACATATATATGCAGGTACATATACACCACAAATGTCTGGTTTTTCCTTTACTGGGATGAGGTAAGAACGTAAAAAAGGTTTTTTATTTATCGGGAAGCATTTTATATTGCCCTTTTAATGAATCCCCTGATGCTGATGGTATACATCATTTTTTTAAATTAATAATTTTTTAATTGAAAGAAAGGTAAGCATATGCGGCAATTTAAGTGGGTCTTATAGTGTCCCACAGAGCTGTAAAATTCTATAACAATTATCAGTATAATAACAAATACTCAGTAAATGAAAAACCTTAATACCAAGTACAATTACCTTTTATTTGTACTTAGTAATTAACTACCGCTTTTCCTAATTCTTTTCAAATATTTTCAACAACTTTCAACTTCTTTCAATATTATTGAGTAATTTTGTAAGAAAAATTAAATTTTTTTATTCGCAACCGTTCGCAATCCCAATTAAATTGGAACCTAGGTTATTCGGCGGGTACGGGACCAGCTCCGTGCCTGCTAATTGGCATAACTGTAAGTCAGTGACAGTGTTTGCTCGAAATGAGTTGAAAAGAACTGAAATTTTTTTTCGCTACAGCAAGCTATGTGCCTTTTCTGTACACATGCAATTAGGCTAGGTGTCTCATATAATGACTTTTGCCGAAGCTGTCGCACGGAGAATGAGAAGAATCTATCCTCATTTGTCAATGCCCGGCCCTTGCAAGAAGTGGAATGTCATTATTAGGGTACTCCTACCTTATCAGCCTCACCGGGTTATCTGAAATTAGAGATATCGCTTGGTTCATCCGGAAGTCCAATTGGCTTCCCCATTAAATTGTAAGGGGCAAGTCGTGTCATCTTGTGGTATTACAATGGGCCTACCTACTGTGCCCACGTGAGCAATAGCTGCCACTGCAACTTAAACCTGAACCTAAGCTATGTAAGCTAGTGTGAAATCCATCATGGATCATCTGTACAGTCGTCACTGAAGTGGTTTGCCGGATTCCTAGCGGCTAAGCCCCCGTACCCCTTTTCGGAGGGCTTAACACTTCTCCCCCGAACCACTTGCGTATTGCTTTGGGGAAGGTCCTCTACTTAGGCTATCTATGCCATCTTCTTTCTCTTAAACCTGCGTCCAGGCCTCCACTTTTATCCCATCATGAACATAAGCTTCGTTTCGACACTTTCCTTTTATCTTTCCATGTCTTTCCTTTTAGTTTCTAGGATCCGTCGTATGTATGTTCTCAACTTGTTTCCAGTTTGCTTCGCTTCCTAGCATCTTTTCTATTATATTTTCAATGCGAATTTCACCAATCCTTCTCTTAACTGTTTCCATCTGATGCAGTGAAAGAACGTATGCTCTGCGTCGCACGGTGTAACGATCCCATACAAGTTGGCGACAAAATCTAGGACTGCTCGCAGAATAATGAAACTTTGTACCGGGCATTATTCTGACCCAATAACGAAAAATATCGAACTTCATCGAAATTAGTCACACCCACCACCCACTCCAAATACAACCCAGCAGGTTTTTTCGCAATAAAACATATTTGGGGATAGAAAAATAATTGAAAATCAGCATAATGATCACTAACGGATGCAGCTATATGAGAATTTTCATAAAAATTGGCTGCGCCCACCACCCACTCCCCATACAACCCGAAATGAATATTAAACATTACTTTTTTCGCTTTCATCAGAATTTGTTCAAATTAGCAAGAGTTCTAAAAGCAACAAGAAGAAGAAATAAATCATTGCTGTTCGCAGTTAAATTAACTACGTTTTTGTTATTTTTGCCACAATTTTTAGCTCAGTGTAAGTTCCTCATAACATTGTGAGCTCTTACAATATCTTCACAGACACGCATCTCGACCTCCGTCACTATACGTCTTCTAGTGAAGATTACAAGCCCCGTTTTTTTGGATTGCCAGTTCCAAGCCACGAGTTTTCATCCATGATTTCTCTCTTAACCTTATTTAACTTGCGCTGAGCGTGCTCAGTATCGCGTGCTGTGATTACCGCGGCGACGTCATTCGCGTAAGCCACCAGAAACGTCTCATCAGGCATCTCCATATGGAGAATTGCACCTGCCGTCGCTGTTACTTTAATGTTATCCAACCATATTTTGTAGGGTATATCAGCTGATGTACATTGGGACTCGAAAGCGAGATTCTACGGCATCTTGATCCTGCCGACCTAGCTGTTAGCCTTTAACTGTATATCCAACCATATTTGTAGGGTAGTATCAGCTGATGTACATTTGTGACTTCGAAAGCGAGATTCTACGGCATCTTTACGTTCGAACCTACGTGCCTAGGACTAAGACCACCAGATGATTTTACTGCCCGGCTTAGACGCAGTTTAATAATTTTTTTCAAGAAGTTTTCCCGCTATTTCTAATAGGCGCAGTGGCCTGTATGATGAAAGGTTACGGGGACTGGACTTTCTTTCGTTTATTAGGATCAATTTTTGTCTCTTCCAAATGTCTGGGAAAATCCGGTTTGTGCCACATCTATTATACATAGATGGCTACAGGCCCGTGCGCACGGGGGGGTTTTGGGTGTTAAAACCCCCCCCATTGAGAATAAGAATTATAAATATTATATATAAAACGAAAAAGGAAATTTCGCACAATGGGCCAAGCTGATGCAAGAAGAATTGCATGAGCTGTCGCGTACTCGGCAACTCGTGCAAATACTTGATATAAAATAATTGGCAAATACTCCAAATAGTTCCCATTTTAATTTTTGTACTTTGATAGAAATTTTTCATGATAGACTATTAGCAAAGAGTATAAATAGTAAAGAGGTAACAAAAGTCTCAGTGCGCTCTTTGAGTGATTTCCAATTTGAAAATCATGCGAGGAGATGGGCTACTAAATAACTGAATGAAAAATTCGCACAGCAGGCCGTATATTTTACATCTCCTTTCCTCCTATAGTACTTTTTCGCCGTTTCTTCACTCTCATTTGATATATGTAACTTAAACCGGTTTCTACTTTTTAATTTGCTTTGTCCTTTTCATTTTTGGCTTCTTAGAGCAGTCGAAAATTTTCATCATGTGTGTGAAATTTTGCGTGTGCTTTTTGTGTGTGAGTTTTGATATCGCGTTTTGTGGACTTTTGAAGTCAAAAAGAAATTGAAAGTTCTGAATTCGAAGCGTGCATGTTATTTTCAATTGATGAACTGAGGAAAATTTGTTAAATATTTTTTTATATTTTTAATTTTTTTCTTAATTTTTTTGATTTTGTTTTTCGTAAAAGACTTTAAAAAAATTTTTTTTACTTTTCAGTAGGAAGGTATTTTTATGGGAGAAATCTAATGAGTCCATAGTTCTGCCAATCTTGACATTCAAGGTCCCTAAAAAGATATGATAAAATTTTTAAGTCGATGGGTGTGTGTCTACATATTTTCGTTCGGCATTATTTTTCTGATCGAGCCCCCTCATCACAATACCGTAAAGTATTAAGTCTGTTTCTTATAGACAACTTTTCGCCTGCGGCCAAAGCGAAGCACAACGAGGGAATGAAATTCCTACGAAGTTTGCTTCTAGACCCGAAAAAATCCGAAAAAATGTCCAAAAAGGAAAAAAAAAATGCAATTTTGTCGTTCCTTCAAAGTTCTGAAGCGAATACAGTAGAAGCCAACAAAGCATTGGTACTTCTTTATGAAGTTTTAAGTATACATATATTGGATTTATTCGATTTTCAATTCAATTTTCTTATTTATGTTACATTAATAATTTCAACTAATATTTAAAGCAAAAAAATTAATCAATTTGAAATACTTCGATAAATAAATACAAAATTCATTCTAAAATTACTACTTCAAATTTTTTATCCTCTGCTGTATTGCCATAATCGCACATCACTTTTCCCGATATATGCAAAAAATCAAAATCCTAGCCATAGTCAATTGAGGAGAAACGAGAAAGGGAGAAAATCATTTTTTTCTTCGTTTTCAATTCTATTTTTGATTCGTCACTAAGCATAATTACGCGTGCCTATTTTATGAATGAATTTCGTATCATCTCATATTCTCTAATTCGCCAAGGCAGAATTTTGTCTGGCCTTGAAGTAGCCCATATCCATCGCACGAAATTTTTAAAGCGAATTGAGTGAAAGAGACTTTTGTTACCTCTTTACTATTTATACTCTTTGCTATTAGCACCTAGAAATTTGAAAATTCTCCGGCAGAAATTTCAATTGAGGTAACTGATCCAAATAAGGAAATGCGATCCAAATAAAAACATTCGAAATCAATTCGATTTCAATAGAAATTTATTTGTCCAGATGAACATCGAAATTGCACAATTTCAGAAAATTTCGGAACAAATCTGACATTTAAAATTGAGTCAATTTAAATTTTGTTCTGAAATTGATTGCTTAAATACAAATATCGCATGTAGGCAAAAATTTTCGTGTATTGTAAGCAGGGTTGGGCATAATGCATTAAATAATAAATGCAATAAGCATTTCACTACCATTAACTCTTTAGTGGTAATGAAGAAACGAGTTTCACTATCACTTAACGTATAGTGAAAATTAAAAAAGTTTCACTATCACTAAACGTTTAGTGAAAATGAAATAAACATACACTGTAACGATGCCTTCAGTGCTAGTGAAATGAAATTGCACTATCACTAAACGTTTAGTGCTAGTGAAAAAAATACTGGTTTTTGAGGAAGTAAAATGCATTACAATTTTGTTTCAATTAATCTTTATTTGCCTTATATAAAACCAACATTTCGAAATTGGAATCGCTGAGATTTTGCCTCGAAGACCGATTTACGATTCCAGCGAAAGAAAAGAGCCTTTCTACTGGCGCAGATGAAGGAAGCGGCGGATTGTATTTCAAAAATACTTTTTTAACTACAGGAAACCTATGCAATGATTCAATACTCCTGTCATCATCAGCAAGGTATAAAATTGTTTCAGTCGCCGTTTTTCCACCTTGTAAATCATTATGTCGATCTTCAGAAAAACAAGAATTTCGAAAATAATTGTATTAAATAAGGCTAAAAAAGATTAGTTGAAACAAAATTATAATGCATTTTACTTCCTCAAAAACCAGTCTTTTTTCACTAGCACTAAACGTTTAGTGATAGTGCAATTTCATTTCACTAGCACTGAAGGCATCGTGACAGTGTAACTTTATTTCATTTTCACTAAACGTTTAGTGATAGTGAAGCATTATTTAATTTTCACTATACGTTTAGTGATAGTGAAACTCGTTTCTTCATTACCACTAAAGAGTTAATGGTAGTGCAATTTAGTGGTAGTTCAAAATGCCCAACCCTGATTGTAAGGCTTGCTTTTAACCGATATTTACTGTATATCTATGTCTAATTGTCGACGTCGAAAAGGCTCTGCCGCGATCGAGAAATTCACCCTTAGGCAGGTTTAGGAAATTCAACTCTTTCGAGAAATTCACATTTTGGAAGACTTTTTTTCTGTGCCTCGAAGGGTTTCTTTGTTGCATGAAACTCACCAAAACTGAATTGTTATAATAAAGTCATTGAAATCGTTACTCTTGATTTTTAACCAATAGTTTTAATTAATAGAAAAAAAACCCCCCCCTTGGGCAATTCCTGCGCACGGGCCTGGATGGCTATGAGCAACTGTGATCTTCTTTCTGCTATGAGTTTTAAAATTTCAACGCTGTTGAACGCTGTTCTATTGATCCGTGATTTACTGCAGATATGTCATTGTGGGTTGGAAATAGGGCGTTGAAAATCGCCCTCAATTTTGTTTCAGCTAAATCGAGTACTGGCGGCCGAGCGCCAAGCTTTTTCATCACCAAATTGTAACCACGACCCAAGGATTGTTGTTCAAGTCCGCTTACAACGGTTCCCACTTGAACTTTTTACTTCTTTTCATGACATTTCTGAGATCTTTCTTGGCCGCCTTGAAGGGCTGAGCTTTTGCGGTAGCTTCACCTCTTCGCCCCGCCCTTACGAACTTGCGTCTTCACTGTAGGCAATATCGTCTGACCTCAGCTATTTCGCCGTTCCACCAGTAAACTCTGCGGTATGCGCACTTTCTTGCCTGTTTAAAGTCCGATCGATCTCTGTCAACAATGTTATATTGTCCAGTTTGGAGACGTTCCATCTGCGGGTTGACCTTCATCGTGGGGCCTGTGTACACTGTTTTCTAGTTCTCACCTCAAACAAGATATACTGGTGATCGCTCCCCGTGAATGGGTCTAGCACCTTCCAGTTTTGAACGTGCGCTGCTCTTCTTTCGGAAGCCACAGTTATGTTTCGGGGATGGTGCCTTCGCAACCGGGTTTACAGAACGTTGGTGTGCTTCCATTATTTACAATCGTTAGTCCAAGTCTCGCTGCCATATTAAGAATTTTTCATCCTTCGGGGTTAGAAGTCCACATTCCCCACATTCTACTGCCCTTGAGTTGAAATCATGCGCTCGAATGAAATATCCTCTCAGTTGGAGGATGTGGTCCTCGATATCATCCAGCTTGTTTTGGAACGCCTGCATGTCGTCACGTGGGGTGAGATAACAGCATCTAAAATTTACATCTTCAATGAAAGCGTGCACATAAGCACCTCCTGCGCAATTTTTGTGGAAAAAAATTCGCTCCTTCTGGGTAACCAGATGGCGGATTTTTAGGTTTCGTCCTCAAACAAGTCTCTTTCGCTTTAGCATCAACTTCTTTCTCTTGCTTCTACGCATGTTTGCTTGTAGAACTTTTATATTCGTCTTGTGTTACTGCAACGCTTTCAACCTGCGATATGATTTATCGGTGATTGCACTTCCTGGGAGCATATACAGCATTTCGGTGGATTCGTACACTCCTTCATTTTGTGTCCAGGATTCTCGCATCTCATACAGCTCCCTGGCTGTTTCTATCAGTTAAGTTAAGTCTTCTGAAGAAAAAATCAATCCTGGGCGATAACCTACCAGTCTATTGTATCTATTGCTATAAAAAATACTATTTTCGAGACTAGAGGTTATTACTATCAGACTATCAATCAATCGTTTCCCAAAATCAAAAAATGACTGAGTCAATTTATGAAGAATTTTTCCCATTTGTATTTAGTGACTGTGCCCTAACCTAAATAGCCTAAAAGTTCTATTCTCACAGTGAACTTCCTAGCTAAAAATCCATCCAACAGTCAATTCGCGATATACTTGAATTTAATTTGCTAAAATCCATTTTATTTTATTTTTGGTTTGTTGAAAAAAATTGTTTTCCAAACGCATTTTCTGTGAAATTTATTGAAAATATTTATTAGCGAAAAAATCGTTTCAATTTATTCCGAACTCACTCATCCATTGAGCTATGACAATATCGACGACTTCGCTAGAAAATTTCAATGAAAACTGTAAGGGAAAAACTGCGCCATTACAATGTTGATTGTCACCGATTTTTCTTGCTTTGTTTTTCTTGTTATTGTTTTATTTTAACCCATTTTGTCAATTGTTCCCGATTGTTATTGTTTAAAGTTAGCGCAAAGTTATCGACATTGCGAAAATTCCAATGATTGTCAATTTCAAGTGCACCTGAGCGAGTTTTTTGGTTCAGCTTCGATTTGTAGTTTCTATTTTTGCAGATTTCATGACAAAATATTGACATCAAAATCGCAATAAAGAGTTTCTACTTACGTTATAGCTCACTCCTTCTTTTTATTTATTTTCGTATTTTTATTTAGCAACTTTTTTCCTTTTTCCGCCTCTCGATTGTGTATTGTTTCCGTCGTGTATTTCATTTCATTTGATTGTCAGAATTCGAGTACTTCGCACAAAATTAATAGAGACACGATAGACGGTTTTTGCTTAGTCTCGGCAAACGCGTACCAAATTTCGATAGCTTTGTCGGAAAGGGGATGCAAAAAATGTGTAAATTGTTTGGTTTAAGAAAAATTCTATAAAAATATACTGCTCCTAACTAATTGATTTTGAGGCTTTAAATAAACTAATAATATTTCGCTTGGTCGTAAGTAAAAAATTTTCAAAAACGAATTAAACAATTTTTGGGCCTTAAGATGGAGTAAAATATGAAAGAATCTCCGGAAACGAACAAATTCTATAAAACAGTATTTTTATCCGGATTTCTCACATCCAGGGAGTCTCTGCTAATATTGATATAGCATAGTAAGTATTATTTTTGCTTTCAAATCTTCGGAAAAAAGTTTGCTTAGTTTTAAAAAAATCTAAAATAATAATATATTGACTTATCCTTGAATAACAACATGCATACATGCCATGTAACCACAACAAATAGGCCACGGAAATCTTACACAAACATTTATCCACAGGGCCCAAAAGGCAAGGCTAATAACCTGCTATAGTAGATAGAGGAAAAAACAACAACAACAACACTCGCAAACACACACAAGAACCGGAAACAATCAATTCCACTTGAATTAACATATACGAAGTCAAATTTTTCGAGTCGAAATCATCGATGGGTGAAGAAATCGTGCTGGATGGATTATTACAAAGTAAATTGAAGGTCTGCCACCACCCTATCTTGAGACCCGCAATCGAAAGCCACACTTAACGCGCACCGACTTTTTCGCCCTCGACTCCACCAGCTCAACTTCTCCAATTTTGAGTGAACATGCAACAAATCAAATTATAAATTATCCAAAAGGAAAGTTCGGAATGGTAAGGTGACGCCGTTAAGTGCAGTCATCGCACTACAACGGGAAAGTCAGGCAATTAAGAGTTTAGGGTACTCCGCAAGTAAAGAAATCAAACACGCAAGACATCAGAAAATTGCTGAAAAAGCGTCGCCTTCCAGTTGAAGGACTTTTGAAAGCAAATCGAGACGAGCAGACAGGGCGGACAGACATACAGACAGAAGGAAGCGCAGACAGAAGAGACGGCAAAATGTCTTCGGGACGAAAATGCCAAAAAATATTTGAATTTCTTTCGGATTCGTTCGTTTGGCTGGTTGGTTTGGTTCGTTGGTTGTCCACTGGAATTTAAAGAAAATTAATGCGGCTTAATGGGAAATCTTTATGTAAACCCTGAGGCAAGTGGAAAAGAAATCCAAAGTTTAATTTCTTGTAAGACAAAAGTTTGAAGAGGCCACTTAAAAAGCTTTTCCACTGCTTTGTCGAAAAGTAATTTGAAAAGTTCTTCTCAAAGACAAAAATCATGAAGGTCCTTTACCTAACCAACTACTAAAAGAAATCAAATAAAATGACTGAAACTATAGGTAAAGAAAGGTATATTTATAAAGGATGAAAGAAAAAATCTGATAAACTCGTTCAAAAGTCGATTTGCAATTTTCGGTTGTAACGCTCAATTTCCCGTAGTCGAACTAATATCCTTTATGGGCAAAAAGGACACCCTTTCGTATGCAAACTAGTCACACAGGTATGCTCGGAATGATTGTTCTAATTAGAGCTTGTATACACATGTCGAAAACCATTCACGGTCACGTCATATTCTCTTTTCTTCTTCCTTTTTCCGTCTATTAAGATCGCGTGAGACGTCAAAGTCAAAGTGTTATTTGAGTGAAGTAGTTATATGAAAACGAATGAAATAAATACCGCAAATGACTGCCACGAGCCGATGTTTTCTATTGCTTTGTTTCGAAACTTTTTAAACATATTTTGAGGTCAGCGATTTGCAATTAATGCACGCGTTTCACCATTTAGGCGTAACAAATTGCATATATATTCAATGGGGGGATTTCCCCTAATTTCGGATTCTTTTGAAATTAGAGGGGAAAAGCAGGTGAAGGAAGGCATTTTACAATTTAGAAACTTTTACACACAGAAAAATTTTACCACATAAATTCGATAAGATCCCCTTATTGAGCGATTTCATAGAGAAATCTGCATAACTATATGAATAATATGCTCTTTCCGTAGAGAAAACTCTTTGAATGCATAGAGAAAATCTTATTGAAATATTTTAATAGATATCCTCATATATTTCATGTGAATATCTTATTATTTCCGTTGAACAATATGGAAAACTTCTTGATATAGTCAAATAACAAGGTGACCATATCAATCAAACTATGTGACATTCTTATAAAAATGACGTTTTGATAAGATATCCTTATTGGAAGAAAGTCACTTTAAAGCCAAGGGTCGACTATAGATTTTTGAGGTAGAGAGTAGAGTGTAGTGTGTAGAGACTCTACGTTTGTTGTATACACTGTAGGCCGTTTCTACAATTCCAAAGCTCTACGTAGAGCTGCCGTAGACATATTTAGAGTAGAGCTCTACTATGTGCTCTACAGCCTGTATACACTGTAGAAGAATTTTTCTCTACTATAGAATCGTGTAGTAGAGCATAATCGTATAGCTCGGCTATAAATTTCTATATATAAATATGGAAGGCCTTAAAAAATTTACCTCATTAGAAATCAAAGTTATGTCACTATTAGGGCATTTAAGAGAGGCTTTTTATACCCAGCGTAAGCTGGGAGAATTAAGCTCCGGAGATATAGAAAAATATATATAGAAATGATCAGGATCAAAAACTGAATCGATTTAGACATGTCCGTCTGTCCGTCTGACCGTCTGTCCGTCCGTCCGTGATCGGATCTCCTCCGAAACGGCTGAACCAATGAAGTCGAAATTTGGCACACATGCATATGGGGGTCCAAGTATGATCCTAAGTAAAAATTGGAGACATCCGCCCACTGCCACGCCCACAAATGAATTTATTGTGTCTTCAGTAAAATGCTTGTAACTTGCGAACCACTCAACACATTGCATTGATATTTGGTGTACTGGTAAACTACGAAAAGGGACATATCCTGGGAAAAAATGGACGAAGTCCTCCTCGAGCCACGGCCACAAATAAGCCCAAAAATAAGGGCTTATCGTAACTTGTGAAGTAAAAGGCGTAGAAGCTTTAAATTCGCAACATAGGTTGACCAAGGCGAATGAAAGGTGTAGGAAAAAATTTTATGTGGCCCGCCCACTGCCACGCCCACAAATAAAGATTATCGTAACTTCCGAAGTAAAAGGCGTAGAAGCTTCAAATTCGCTGCATAGGTTCACCAAGGCGAATGAAAGGTGCATGGAAATAATTTATGTGGCCCTCCCACTGCCACGCCCACAAATAGAGAAGCAAAACATAGTGCGCTCATAATGTCGGGACGCTGGGTATTTCAAAGTCGGGCTTGACCGGCTTTAGCTTTCTAACTTGGTTTCTTTTACTTATTTTCGACCAAAAGTATTCTTTAAGGTCGGATTTATTTTGAAGATCGAATTATGGTCGAACTTAGGTAATTTCGACCTTGAGAAACATAATTTGAAGTTAGGTCATTTTTAAGTAAAAAATTTGGCTAAAAATTGGTAAAACTTAACCCAAATGGCTCAAATGGACTTAATGCTGGTAAAATTTTCCCTATTTTGCATGTTGAGGTGCATCGAATGCAAACACAATTTCTGAACTGAGGCTTTGAATGCAAATCAGTAACTTATGAACTAAGCTTTATCGAAACGTTCGTTAAAATCGTCCCGAAAGGTAGCAGAGATTTAGACCTCATGATAACTATATTCTGTTCGTTTAATCAGATTTGCTACATAGTTCCAAGTTACGGAAAACTCTAACCAGGAAATTACGCAACATTACCTAGAAGAACCACATGATAAGCTGAAGTATATCTCATAGTACGTAGAATAGTTTCATGATTCAATATGGACACACATTGAATAAGGTGCCAAGCTTCGAGATTTTAATACTGCACACCTATTAAAATAATACCGGCATTGAATCCAATAAATTAACCAACTTCGCCATCGCAATGCTGAACTTACGTTTATAAAGTCAATTTAATGAAAACAACTGTCTCAATAATGTATTAGTCGGACTCATGAGAGCTTAGAAATTCCTTCAATTGTGCATATCGAATTTTCGATACAAAAATTTTGACCAGTCGTGGTGACAATTCTCATTTCCCCAATTTGCGAAGCGTTCATTTTTCCTCACTATATAATTTATTTTTTTTTTTTTTTGGGAAAAGTAGATAGTTTAACATTTACATTATTTAAAAAACTGAGAAATAAAAGATTTTACCAAAATTTTTATGCTTAAAAAATTAAAAAAATATGTTCTGTAGGTATTATTTTTCTTCTATATTGAAACATATTGAATTAATATGGCTCGGATGTGATTTTAAGTTGCAAAAAGTTTACAGGTTTTCCACCTGTTCTCAACATATCTGGCCCTTAGCTCCCAATCCGGTCTGAATTAAAAAAAAAAAATGTTTAAATATTTAGAATTACAGGAAATATATCAATAGCTTTATAATTATAAATCAAATTGATTCAACTACGTTTCTATAGAATAAAAAACTCTCGAAGGATTTAACGCTTGAAGTTGACAATAAAAAGTTTATCTTTTTACTAAAACGACTATAATTTTTTATCCTAAAATTCGCAACCTCCCATTGTTAAAAGGTTTCTGAGTCAGAGCCGGAACAGGTTTTGAAGCACTCATTCAGACTGAAAGAAGAGCTAATAAAAATTCCTTAATGGATTCAAAATAAGTTAAAACCGCCGTTGCGTAATTTCTGCTCTTCGAAGAGACAACGGATCTCGGAGCCATTTTGACGATATTTTTCGGTACAAGTCTTGCTTTAAAAACACCCTTGAAAATTCTCGCACCCTTATCAAAACTTAAGGAATATCCTTTTACATTTTGAATACGCTCTTCCCTCTTCCAGACTTAAATCATTCGCTGTAGTCATTTATATAATTTATGGTTTAATTACCTAGAATGCCAGACGAATTATTGCAGTGCTCCGTTTTTCTTCCGATTGGAAAATTCAACTTAGACTTGTGAGAGTGAGACGAAAGAGTTTTTTATTTCGTTTTTTTCATTCTTCTTAATTTCTTAATACAGTTGAGGTCAGCATCTTATCCAGGGAAATAAGTCTTTTGCTGGAAAAGGAAGAAAGAGAGCAGATAAAAATTTTGTACGTGTTCACAAGTAATGAATTCCTTTGTTTTCCACAAGGAAAAGTTCAGTCATTTAGAAAATTTGCTCATTTTCGT
Source organism: Chlorops oryzae (assembly GCA_020466095.1). Taxonomy (NCBI): domain Eukaryota; kingdom Metazoa; phylum Arthropoda; class Insecta; order Diptera; family Chloropidae; genus Chlorops; species Chlorops oryzae. The sequence goes on from CM035807.1 coordinate 77,736,283, forward strand.
TGAGGACAACGAAGGGCAGACCAATTTCCTTTGGGATGCTGAAAGAAGAGACAGAGAGAAAGCATAAATTTTTAGTTTCTTTTTTTTTTTTTTTGTACATAACTGCGAATTGGCATATGACAGTGAATTTGAAAAGAGAAAAAGGAAAAAAAAAGAAATAAAATCTTTCCCTCGACTAGGCAACTCTGCATGCATTTGATAGCTTTATTTCCTTAGAAATTTTGTGTAAGAGAAAAGGATGTGCCTGTTAGCTACGTGCTGCATTCTTTTTTCTTCCTTTAAATAAACTAAGTTTCTGCCATTCCAATGAATCTTCTTTTGCTGGTCAACACCCACATTTCCACAAGGGATGTGGAAGAAAGTGCTGCGCGTGCTATCGTTAAGTCAGAAGTCCTTATATACATATATATTAGCCCAAAGGACAATGTGATTTCGAAAAGATTTTAGTGGAAAAATTCCCTAATCATCCCAAGAGCCCTCAAGTAATTATAATTGTCCTTTTTCGCTTCGCTTAGTTCGTGTCTTGTTCTTTTCTCGCTTTTCTCGCTTTTCCGATGACTTTCCTTTGCACTTTGTCTATCATAATGAGTGGCATTCGGACATTTGGACAAAAGTGTTCACTTATTTCGTTATGTTTTATTCTTTGAACTTAGTACATTTTTCCCCTCCGTCTTTATTTTGCAATTAACTCATGTCATGGGTTTCGTGATTGAAGGAAGTTGTGATTAGGCGAACGACTCCTTTCATTTCAATCGTGGCTTAAAACTACTGATTTCTGGTGTTCTGTCAGAGTCGTAGAAGAAAGCTTCACACGAAGAGGTAAACAAAAATTGAGCATACTTTTAGGCATAACCATTTTCAATGAGTGTTTTTGTAGGTATAATAATTGAAATTCAATAAAACTTTAAAGACCTTCTATGCCACCCTTCGACATACAACACACCCACACTCACATCCATCCATTTGGAGTGAAAAAAGACTAACGAAATTCGATTGCATTCGGCGGGCGACGTTGACTGCTTTTTGCGCAGCAGTGAAGCGAAGGGCCTCAGGTGCTTTTCCAGTTTTGTCATTCAATTATATTTTTGAACATTGAAAATGAACTTTTTTATTGTTTGTGACATGCGCGCACACTTGTGCACTTCAAGCACAGCACAGCCCAGCAGCAGCAGCAGAATGAATAAAGCAGTCAGTTTGTGGGCGTTTTTATTCCTATCCTCATGTGCAGAAATGACGTCAGGCCGCAGGCTAAATATTTGTCGGTGACATTTTCCTTTTTTTTTTTTTTTTTTTTTTTTTGGATTTCGGTTCATCGAAAAATCATTTAATTGCGAAATTATATTTTGAGTGTATTAAGCATGTTCGGTTTGTTTTTTATACTTGTCGTGTAGCCGCTCATAAATCATTTTATTGCCTTCAATCGTGGCGATGATGCACACTCCACAAAACCGAATCCATTAGCGAAGGGCAAGTGTTGACACCGGTTTTTTTCTCCCCCGAGACATATAAGTTTCTGTTACCCTAACATATAATCGTGGTACTGGAATTGGGTGCAAAGATGGAAAAAACTGATCGCTAACAATCTACAACGAACGAGTCAGCGACGACATTCCAGCAAGAGTCTGAGAGTGAAAAAAGGAGCGAAACAGCGATCATAAATATTATGCTGGTATCGTGCTTTTGTCAATATCATCTGATGGATATGATTACACATGGAAGTGTTATGGAAAACAGTCAGTTCTCGATAGCTGGAACTTGTGCAAATGTTGTGACTTTGAAAAACCAATTCAAAGATAAATTTGTGTCCATTTTTAAAAAGAAATTTGCTTTGCTTTGAACATTGAAATAAGACTTTTTACTAGGGAATGAAACCGTTACCGCTACCCTTACCCTTTACCCGGTTTTAGCCTATAATTCACCACTATCACTACCCACAGGGCAAGCCGACTTGCTACCTTTATTGTAACCGCTACCCAAGCTAGTCACTGCCGGTAAAACCAATTTTACCGGTAATGGATTAAAGCTGGTTGGCCAAAGTTTTATTTTTTGTGATTTTATAAAACATTTATATCACTATATTCGCCTATATGTACTTATATGAATTAACTTTTAAACTTGACTTCTCTGTGCTATTTATTCGCAGCAAAATAGGACGACTGTGACAGCTAGAGATGCGAATTTTCAGCAATGGTATCGATTTTTGATATCGACTCTTATGCCACGAAGAATAATACCGTATTTTTGCGGTATCTAATTCGGGATAGGCTGATAAGTATTAATTGCTTCGTAGCATCATGTTATACAGGTTGTCTGTGTCTCTTATTCACGCACGGCCTTAAGGAACTCGTAAGCAAATATAATCATTATGTTAGTTTCAAACCGCACTTGATTCGGCTGAATGTACTTATATACAGTAACCTTTTTTGGTCGATTTTTTTTTTGACCATCTCCATATTTAATTTTTAATTATTATTTGGGCTTTGGGTCCCTCATTTTTCACTTTATAGTGAAAAATGTAATTTTTGGCAATTGAAAAAAAAATTTGTATATAAATAAAAACGAAAAAAAAAAGGAATTTATGTGAATTAAATCTAAATGTTTTATTGTTTTTAACAAAGCATCGAAGATCATAATAGATATCCAATGATATGAGTTCGGGCTGCCTGCTCATGTTAAAATCTTAATAAAAACTAAAAACCGGTGATTAGAGGTAATTACCGATGAACCGTTACCTCAATGAATAAAAATACCCCTACCGCAACCGCTACCCTTAAACGTTAGGGTTTCATTCCCTGCTTTGAACTGAAGTGGTCAAAAAAGCAAGCAATGTCATGCCAAAGTCGTTATGGATAGTATAGACCGACTATAGCGGTAAGTTGCGACAAGATCTTGCCCCCTCGCTATTGAAAGAAAATAAATGGATTTTCATTTTTCTCAAACAAACGATAGCTACTCTCGAGCATAGTGTTGATAATAATGATGACGATAACGATAGCGATTGCGATGACGATGATGTTGGTGCACCTACCTGCAAGTACAAAGTATGTATCATCATGCACGAGTTAAGGCAAGGGAACAAGGTGTTGTCGCAAATTTCTGTCGGCAAAGTCATAAAGTTGGTGAATAAATTTATAGAACAGGCTGAAAGGACGTCGAACACACTTTTTGACTAAAGATCGAACAAAGCGAATTCAATAAAAATAAAGTGAAAATAAAATCGAAAACAATAACGTTGCATAAATGAAATGACAAAATGTGCAAAATATTTCAATGCTGCAAGAAGCGACAAGCGATGGTGATGGTGATGGTGACGATGATGTCGATTCGGCCGATGTTGGACATGGAACATCCGCCAAGCCAAGAGACATGCTGTCTGCCAGTCGCGGCGAAGAATGCTGCTTTGGGGAATACGCGCACAAACCGACAGACAAAGAGAGCGACAGACATTGGGACATACAGCATCATGGGCATCAGAAGGCAATTCTTGCTGCGATGTCATTGCCACTCATGCTGTTAACGCACAGCCTTACACACATGCACACACACACACACAGCCATGTCGATACCGCTCCCCTGGCAGCTCTGTTTGTTGCTCGTTAGATGGCAGCGAATGATTTTGAATGATAAACGCTATAAGCTCGCTGAGCCGTGTGAATGGTCACAAAATTGTTGCTTTTGCTTGTTAGTTTCATGGGGTTAAATTATCGTACGTTCCGTTCTCACACTGTACCGGCCAGAAATATTTCTCCTATAATCGAAACAAATCTGATTGTCTTCGATCAGACGAGATGCTTCCGATAGATATACGATGTGACATTTTCGTTTCACATCGTTTTGTTGTTTCGTTCTGGTTTAGTTTATGCAAAACTTTTCTTTTTTTTGTATTTGTACTCCAAAACGAAGAATAATTCAATGGAATTTCGTCTGATTTTTATATGTTTGGCATTTCGAATAAATTTATTCATAAATTTTTTGGTTGCATTCTGTTGACAGTGGTGGGAAAAAAATGTCACTTAAATTATTTTTTTATGAATTTTCTCTCTCTTTAGAAAATATTTTTAACAAACATGTATGTTTTATTTAATTGTGTGCTCGGAGAGAGATAGAAAGGGAGAGAGAGAGAGAGAGAGAGAGAGAGAGAGAGAGAGAGAGAGAGAGAGAGAGAGAGAGAGAGAGAAAGTTTTTTTGCGCCGCATACAATACTACTAATAGACAATTAAGGTAAATGTACCACGTAAGGCCCGGCTCCTCGTAAGGCCCGGCTCCTCGTAAGGCCCACTTTCATTTTAACCAACTTCTAACTATCAAATGTTTCTGTACTTGCACATGTTGAAACATGTCCTCAAGTTATTTCGTAGAAATAAAAAATTAAGACAATCGCACTATACATATTTGCGGCGACCACAGTCAATTGAAAATAACAGAGGCGTAAAAAAAGCCATTTTTATAGTGGACGATGCTTAAAAAATAATGATATATAGTGAAATTGTGGGTTGCTTTCTTAAAATTACAAAGTTTTTTGTATTGTGAAGATACAGAGGTATGTTTATGGTAAAAAAAATCAAAAGCAAATTTTTTTTTCTTGGAAGGCCTATGAAGGCCCACCATAAAAAATTCAACAACGGTCATTAAGAAACCATATATTGAGTTGCTCTGAGGTCAAAAGACGGCAACTATACCTTTTTTTTGCTTAAATAGCGTTTAAATCTTTAATTCTTAATAAAAAACAGGTTAGTAACATTCGTTAAGTTTTTTTTTAAATAAAAAGAATTTTTGTCTGATATTTAAATTTTTTTTACTAGCTTTTACAATATAAATTAACATAAAAGGCTTTCAAAAGTAATGAATGCAAGTTTGGGTTCATTATCTCAAACAAGGAGCAAGTGGGCCTTTTAAGTACACATGTTCCTCGTAAGGCCCAAAATGACGTTTTTTTAAATCGCATTTTAGGAGCTTTTCCGATAATGATTTTTGGTAGAATTTTTAGTTTTTCTATAGAAAATTTATCAAATAAAACAACACAAAAACAATCGGGTTTTCTATCATCAATACTTTGTACGCTGTAATCGAAAAGGTGTTAGGTGGGCCTTACGTGGTACACTTACCTAATAAGGATAGCTTAAAAGTACAGTGGAAGCTCCCATAAGCGGAAACCGACAGTCGCGGCCTTTTACTCCGTTAAGGGGAGAGTACAAGACAAAATGATTGATCTTTTCATTTATACGTACGTAGGTACATATTCCTCTTTCAATTTTTATCATATTTAAGAAAAATTTATGCTTAGGTACTACAAGTTTTTTTTTTAAATAATTTTTCAACGAAGAAAAATGTATAGGAAAATATTCCCGGGGAAAATTCATTTAGAATCGGGCTGTTTATCTTGAAATCGGCGGTCTTAATTCTTTAAACTCTCACAACCCTTCAAATGGGTTATAAGATTCAGTACCCTTTGCTTTTTTCGTAAGAGTTTGTTTTGTGTCCGCTCATGGGAGATTTTTTCACAAAGGAAAGTATCGAAAAGGGTATAGCACTATAGACATAGTGATTCGGCCCCCGAGGCCTATTTCGACGAAAGTTGTTTTGCTGTTTAGGTCAATGCAAAACATTTAATTTGCGCCGAGTTTTGGCTCTCTATCTTCTATAGTCCTTGAAAATCCTTGAAAAAATAGTTTTGTTAGAGCAATTGAAAAAATTGAAAAAATCATATCTAAGACAATTATAAAGATAGAATCTTCATTCAAAAGCCCATATCGCACCCTTGCTACTAAATTGGCCAATTGGCACCAAGCGTGCGATATAAATAAAATTACTCAGGAAATATTACAAAAATATTTTTCAGGCATTTTCGCTAAAACCAATACATGCTTCCGTGGAAGGATATTTTCCCATTAAAATTTTTTTATTGTTTGAGGTATGCTACTAGCTTAATTAAAATTCTCGAAAATATTATTTTATACCAAGATTAAGTATGCTAGGTTTCAATACGCTCAGGCGGGTGCAATATCCTTAAAAATGGCGAGTTAAAAAATATGTTGCATACTTCTCGGGTATACCTGTGACGTGATATCCATCAATATGATTTTTCCGTGTAGTCATATCATGTGAATTTGTGTAACAAACCACAAACAAAGAGTAAAAAATTGCTTAATCTTACAGAAAAATATAGCCACAGTCCAAATATTCCCTAATTCCACTGAAAAGTCTAACCCAAATAAAAAGGATATTTTCGACTGCGGCCCCAGAAAGGGATTTTAAAGCTTTGTTTACTATTCGAAAGGTATTATCTAAAACCACTGTAGAAAGCATTTTTAAGGTTTCTGTTACGAAGTGTCCTTGCGATATCCTTGAAAGATGTTTTTATGGTTTGGATATCTCGCAATGTAGAGAAGAATAACGACACAGCTATAGGATTTCCCTTAATTTCGTATAAGTTCATAAATTATTCTTCTCGGATGGCATTTGATCATACCAAGTTTGGATATCCCTTGTGCATTCCTTGCTGTAAGTTTATCACAATAATGTAAAATGTATTATTTTTGCACATTCAGCTAGTTTCTTAACCATGAATGTATGAAACAGGAATGGTAGATTCCAACCAAATTCATTTGGCTTTATTTTTATATTTATTTAAATAATTCTTAGGGAATTCCTAGCGCGTCATTTATTCAATGGCTTAATTAATTTTCTACATTCGATTTTTTTGAATTTCAATTTATTTTTTTGAATATTCATTGTTTGTGTGTGCATTATTTTGAAATAATTTTTTACTCATTTTTTAGCTTCTGTTTTATTTTTTGACTTATCAACTTATTTATTTTTATTTTAATATAAAATTCAGGTTTTTTTTTGCTCACGGGACTTTGGGTATCGCAGAAAACATTAGATACTAAATGCATACTTAACTTTTCAAGTCTTAGCAGGAGTTTGTGTAAGGCCTTAAATGTTGCTTGATTTTATAAACCATATTCACAAAGGCGTCGAAAAATAGAAAAGTCGGAAAATCGGAAAATTTTAACTGCTTTAAAAGTTGTGCAAGATACAAAAAAGTTTAAAAAATGTGTAAGAAGTTTCCGATTTTCCGACTTTCCAAAGTTTTTAACACGCCTTTGTGAATACCCCTAATTATTCAATATGAATTATTTTATTAATTCGAAAAGCAACGGAATACAATAAACGATGAACGGAAAAGTAATGTGTCATCACTTAAACATTGTTTTGTGCATTGAAAAGAAAGGGAAAATAAATGGAAGGGTTGTTTAAGAATTCTTAATTATAAATTTCATTTAAAGGTTATGCAAATCGGAAGGCCTTACATTTCCTACGACATCGGCGTGTTCAGAATAATGTGTTATCAGATCAATATAAGGTGCATTAAATTTCTTTTTTGCCTTACTATGCCTTACGTTTTCCCGCTGGGGTCCTTCAGTTATACAGCGAGCTTCGTCGGAGGAAATATCTTAAGTAGAGAAAATAGCCCGGTCTTAGGCATCTTAAGAGTTCTATGCATTTTGAAATATTCATAATTTAAAGTGTTGGCTGCTAATGCCATGATTTTGAAATGTCACTAAAAATATAATTACCTTCGCTGAGGAAAAGTTTTTTTTCCGAACTAGATAAAAACGTATACAAAAGTTAAAGGTCGCTTTTGCCATATCTGGGCATCACAAATAATATATGGAACCTCTAAAAATTTTTTATAAACTGGGTCATACACTCTGACACCTTTCTTTCATTGACCTATATCCTCTTTGTTGAAAAAAAAAACAAGTAGAACTTAAGATATTTCAATTAAAGAGATTCGCTTTGTGTGGAAATGAGAGTAAGATAGACGAAATGGGTACAGGCGAGCCCATGGGGACATGAGGCAAGTCCAAAAGCTCATTAGTGTGACGACTATAATGGCGGAAGCTATTACAGCCTGCACTGAATTCGAAACAGGGAATCGAATGTCACCTGAAGAAGATGCGGGAGGTTAAATGAAGATCTCTGTAGGCTTTGTAAGTGAGAGCAGGAAACAGCAGAGAAATCCCCCAGCACATCTCCCACTTCAGCTAGGCGTAGAATTGCATGTCTGGGGGCAAGAATAATGGGTTCCCAAGCTATTAGTAGCTTTAAACTTTTTAAATTACTTTTTAAATTACTAAGACCCATAAGTAGGGAACATGGGTTTCACAAGAGATCTATTATGTCGTGGTGCTCCTCTAGCCTTAATAATAATACAAGGAATTTTCTTTTCAATAGGGAAACGGAAACTTTTCCATAGGAGCTGATCGCAGTAGTTCAATTATAAATTTCTTTTGGAAATTTCAAGATTCTCTTTTCTTGTTAAAAGCCTCAGTTTATCCAGAGTGAATTTTCCTGGAGAGTTTGCTGCCTAGATTCTTAAGTTATGCTTCGTTTCCAATAATACTCTCACACAAAATATTACACAACAGATTAAGTAAAGATCCGTTAAGTTAAGCTTACGAATCGCAAAGCTTCAACAGAAGAAACGTCAAACATAAATCAAAAATATATGAGAACAGAAAGTCGTCGACCGAATAAGGAAAAATATGATTCCAGTCAGATGGAAAAGGAGAGAAAAAATGCAGTCCACGTCTTAGCTGTGGTTTCAGCAAATCATCGAGAAACCGAATCAGAATTCTGATTTAAATTTTCTGACTTCTCGTAATACAAGCGCACTATATGTGTGTGTGTGTGTGTTGTGTGTATGTTCGTGCGTTGACAGTTCCAAGGAACAGATTTCCTACAAATAAATGTAAAGCAAGAACAACGTCCGATAAACACGTCCTCGTCGTTGTCATCCGCAATGCCGTCCGAGGTGTATCAAAGAGAAAAACCATTGTCACTGCATATCGAAGGCACACGCTGCATTGAAATAAATATTTTATTCATATATTCGAACAATAATAATGCAATGCAAACATTGATTGTCATCGATTGTCATTGAATGTGCAGAGGAGCAGAGCAGCGTACACATTGCTGCTGCCGATGCCGCAGCAGCCACTCAAGGAAGATGCTGCCGAAAGGAAGTGCAGCTGGAATGTGAGTGAAGCGCTCATGCAGCTCACAGCCGCGCTCGCGGCCACTGCCGTAGTCTCTTCATGACATGATTTGCGCACAAGTTATACCCTTTTATGGCATTTTTGATAGGTGACAGAATTTCCGATGCAGATTTTTCTTATTTTTTATTTTTTATTATTTTTGCTTCATTTTGCGTCGAATCTTGTTATGTTGCTTGCTGGGCTGCTGCTCACTGCTGGCTGCTCACTGCTCGCAAAACGAATTTATGAGTTGTCAACTCGAACAGGATTTCGATGTATATTTTTCGCTTTTATTGTTTATAGTCGAACGTAAATTGAATCACGGCTTGTAATTTATGTTATCAGTGAGGCTTTGATTTCATTTTTATAAATTACGCACGCCTTGTTTATCAGCGTAATTGATTCTCTCACGAATGTACGGGCTTTGTATGAACATACCCCCATAGCCACGTACGTACGTACAAACCTTATGTAACGTACGGTTGTACTTTCAAAGGCAAAAAGCTTGCCGCTCAAACTTCCAGCCTGCCCGCCTTGATTCGATATTTCCTTGCGTCGCTCAATTGTTCCACCGTCCGTAGGCTCGTATCCATGCACTTTGAACAGCTGCCGCTGATGCTGTTGCTGTTGGCTTTTTCGAAAGCTTCCTCTTTTATGTATTTAAATGAATTCACAATATTGCATTTTCACGCTGTAATACCTTCCAAAAAGTGCATAGCAAAGTCGAGCAGGGAAAATTTTTCATTTGCACTGCTCTCCGAATGGTCGCAGAAATCCGGATTACGTATCCTACGGGCACACGGCAGGCGTTTTGTTAGCGTGCGGTGGAAAAAAGCAACATCCGAGATATTGCTCCTGCTGCTGCTGTTCATAATAATGACGAACCGATGATGAGGATAATGACGATGAAGGGCGTTCTTTGGTTAGCAATTTTCTCTCCCACTTTTGGCTTTTCAATATGGCTTTATGGCGTTTGGTCAAACGAATGATGCGGCCATGTTTTTCATACATACATATTGTAAATTCATTTCGTATTCCTTCAGTTTGGCTCTGTTCAGTTCGGTGCTATGTCGGAAAAAGGTATTTTCATTTTCCGGATTTTACCGCTTTCTACCTGGTTTTTTTTGCAATTTCTTGCATTGCAGGTATTTTTCATAAAAGCGCCATTGGAATGTATGAAATTAAGACGAAATTAATTTACTTTGAGGCTCAAGGATAAATATATTTAAAAAAAATAAAATCGGACACATTCAAAGAGAATTAACATGCATTTCTTTGACTGGCAGAGCTCGGTGTGTGCTTCGATGCATTTCATTGAATGTTTATAAGAGCTTAAAGTTGTGAAAAATTGGAAAAATGGAATTAAGAGAACTTCTTTTAGAAGCTTAAGGGCGAAAATCTTTTTGAATAACAGGAAAATATAGGAATCGATAATTTTTTGTTTATTCACCGTTTCAGAACACTAGCTTATTCCATAGAATTGTTGTAACAGATTTGATTTGGTGATACCTTTTTATGATCATCAGTATGCCTCGGAATTTGAATATGTAAAAAAATTGAAAAAAAAAATTCAAACAAAATTGCAAAAAATTCAAAATATTAAAAAAATTTACAGTCAAAAATTCCAAATTAGTTCGATCTAGTATGCCTATTAAAACGTTGAATTGTCAAATTAACAAAAAAGCCTACTTCAGTGAAAAAAATATTCAAAAAAGCACAGTTAAATGCAAAAAAATTCAAAAAAAATTCAAAATATTCAAAATCCGAGCTCTAATCATCACAATTTTCTTTCACAACATTTGAGCCCTTGTTTGAAGAAGAATTTGATACGAAATAGCTGATAAACTAGATTTATAAAATTTTTGACTTATACCACTTTCAAAATCAAGGGCTCATTTATAGGAGGACTTTTCAGGTAGTATATGGGCCAAAATTCTTTTCGATGCCTTAACTTCTGTCCCTGTCAATGAAAATCAGATTTTCTGAAGGAGCAAACCAAATTAATAAAAAAATAATTTGAACAAAAAATTTATTAATAAAGGCTGGTCTCCAGTTCGGTAAGGAATGTTAGCAGAAATTTTCTATTTTTTTCTCCGAGGAAAAAAGGTAGTACTACAGAACTTTTTAGTGCAACAGAGGCAATCTGTCATATGTCACATGTGTCAAAAAAGTGAAACAAAACACAGAAATTAAAAAGGCGCGATTATAAACGTTCAGAATAAAAAGCGCGCAAATTCTTCTACTCTCTTTAACAAGCCATATTAATTCGCGTTTATTCTCGTTTGAGAAATTTATTAAGCGTTTTTGGTTTTTTGGGGTTTTTCTCCATGTTTTTTTGAAAAAACCCGAAAAATGGATGCACTATTTCTATACAATCACAACTGACCTACCTCACTTGTCAAAATTTCTCCAAGAAACAATTAATTTGCAATTATTTCTGCTGATAGCCTGGGTTACCGTGCACATTTTATGTCAAAAAAACGTATTAAAATATGTACTACTTTTTTGTCGAACTGGGGACTGCATGCAGAAAATTTCTTGAAGAAATATTTCTTAAGCATTTCTTTGGCTTTTTTTTTATATGGAGTTTTTCATTCCTTGGGGAACTGGAGACCAGCCTTAACGAAATAAAATACTCCAGTCGAATTTAAAAAAATTCAATTATTACCAAAACTCATTTTTTTTCTTCGCAGATTATGGTAACATTGTTCTCTTATCTTGTCTTGTCTTGCCAAACAAGACAACAATGTTACTGTAATTTGCGAGTAAACAAGACGGAAGTTTGGTAATATTCGATTTTTTCCGATTGGACTAAAGTATTTTATTTCGTTATTAATAAATTTTTAGGTAAAATTTATGTGTTATTAATTTGATTTGCTCTTTTTCGAACACTGAATTTCGTTAACAGCGACAGAATTTTAGGCCTTAAAAAGAATTTTAGCCCATATATCTATAGCCAATAATCCCGAAACCAATGAGACATAAGTGGCTTTCCGCTCGAACAGATAAAATCTTCTTTCTCCCTATTTAAAGTTGCTCTTAGCTTTTTTTTCTACTTCTTTTAGCTTGTTTTTGGCCAACGGAGAACGAGACCGTTGCCATTCGCGCCGGAATCTTCGTTTTTCTGCGACGAGATTCTGTATTTCCCTATTAGAGAAAATTTTGTTTGTTCTATGTTTGGTATGAGGAGTCGAGTTTTGCGCTGCTGATGGCAAATAAGAGCTAAAAACAGTAACGGCATCGTCAATATGATAAATGCATTCAATTTTATAGTTAGTATGAATATGCGCACTTATGAACTTTTTGTATTTTAACCAATTTGTATTTGCATCTGTTAAGCTGGGTGGGCGTTCAACTGCTTCCGGATATTTGATCAAAACGTATACAACCGGGGAATGATCTGAGGAGAGGTAGGTTGATGCTTTTGCGGAAATAAGCTCTCTTGCAATATCTTTAGTTATTCCGAAATCTAAGAGGTCTGGAATTTGTTGGAGATCTGTTGGCCAATAAGTTAGCTGTCTGGGAGATGCACAGTCAAGAGAATTGTTTTTATTGACAATTGCCTTGTATAATTGCTGACCCTTAGGATTGCACGTTCTGGAACCCCAGAAAGTGTGCTTTGCATTATAGTCTCCCGCGGCTAGGAACTTATCACCTAATGTCTTAAAGCAGTCTAAGAACATTTTTTCCGTTATGCTAAAACGAGATGGGCAATAAATCGCCAATAAACCAGAATTTTTACCTCTCAATATTACGCAAAGCGTTGTTGCCTGAAGTAACGCATAACTGTACTAATCTAGAAGAAAATTTTGTATTCTTCGACGAATAAATATACCCGAGCCTCCATGCGCCTTGCCATCTGGGTGGTTGGTTTGATAAAATATATACCCCGGGATTGAGAAGAAATTCTTGTTTGTTAAATGTGTTTCAGAGAGAAGCATAACGTCAACTTCTTCCTGATTTAATAAATTCTGAATTTCTAGCTTATGCTTGGGTAACCCGTTTGAATTCCAGGCACACATTTTTAAGACATTCATATTTTAGCCAAAAGTGCTGTCATTAATTGTGTTTGCATTTGCACAATTCTTTCGAGTGAGCATTGCATAAATTGGGACAAACTTTGAGTTAGAGTAGATATCATTATCTCGAGACTACTATTGTTGTGTGTAGGAGGACTAAGAGAGGGCGCGGGTTTAAGTGCATTTACATAAGAAACTCCTGGAGTTACAGGGTTCAAATTAAGGTTGTGAGAGGATAATGGTACAGAAATAGTAATATTTTTGTAGGATTACGAGCTGATTCCTTTTTAATATTGATTCGTTTTTTCAGATCTTGATAAAATAGACAACCTCAGAAGGTTGTAGTAAGGTTTCCTTGACAGTTACTACATTTAAATAATTTGCCATCATTATTTGATTTTTTATCGCAGACTGAACTGTGATGAAGCTCGCCACATATTACACACACGGTGCGCAATGTGCAATATGTTTTTGAAATTCTTGACAGTTGGCACATTGTATGGGACAATTTCTTCTGTGTGCCTCTTCTACCGTTTATTTTACGATGCAACAGGAATTGCAAATTGTATACCGGAGGGATTTGTTTTTTTTTTTTAAGTTTTAAGCTGTCCGGCAACAGATCAACTTTCATAGGCTGAGGATTTTTTGCTTTGTTAAATACTTATATTTATAACTGATCTTGCGTGTTTGTTTGAATTTTCGTTTCATGGACATTACCCCTAGTTAAGGGAACTACTATAGCACATTTTCCCAAAGCATAATTATTTGTCTAATGTTGAGTTAAAAACACCTGCTGACGGTAGGTCAGTGATTTTTTGGTCAACTTTCGTAATTTTGTCTGGTTTAAGGCTATTCAAATAAGGAAAGTGTCATTTACAGGCTACTTTTAACCAACCCATTGATTAGCGACCGCCGGCTACCCGAATTTGATGGAGCGAACTACCATAATAGAACCGGTAGAATTTGGACCGGTCAAAGGCTCATTACTGCAGCGATTTTTAACACCAAGGAAATTTCCTACTAATGTTTCAAATATGCGAACGGCATAAAAAGAAGAAGAAAAAATAAAATATTTTATTTCGATGCGGCTGTGTCAAATATAAATCAGATCACTTCTCTTCAAGCGACGAAACGTTTTTATTAAAATTTTGACAAACATTTTTAAACGTTCACACGAAGCGCGAGAAGAATGAAGAGCAAATAAAACAAAAATAAACGAAATTAAAATTCAGTGCACATTAAAATGACAAAATGTCGAGCGACTCGTTGAAATTTCGCATATCAGAGCAGATATGGATTTGAATTGAAATCGCTGGCGCGTATGATTTTTTGTTTGTTTTTTTTTTTTTTCAAAAAGTCATGCCCGCGTTCGTTAAATACATTAAAAGATAAGCAAAAAATTTAGACCATCCGCCATTTGGAAGGTGGAGAATCCCACATCGAAGGTAATAAATATATTCAACGCTACTGTAGATTTCGTGTTGCGCATTAAACCATGATTTCCTCTAGCCTGAACGTGATGGAGTCTTCACACAAAAAAAAAAAATTCCAAAAAAGTTAAATTTATTGAGCCACATTTCAATGGTTTTGGTCTCTTCAGCAACAAATTTCTTATTATTTTTCGATGTAAAAATATACAAAAATTAGTAAGAAAGCTAAAGTCGGTTAAGCCCGACTGTCATATACCCACGGACCCGACAATATTGGCGGACTTTTTATTGCCCTTCAATACGGAATTTACAAAAAATCTCCATTTTTTTCTAACACCTTTCATTGTCTTGGTCAACCAATGTTTCGAATCTGAAGCTTCTACGCCTGTTACTTTGGAAGTTACGAAAAATTTCAATTTGTTGGCATGGCACTGGGCGGATGTCTCCTTTTTTCACTTAGAATCATACTCGGGGCCCGACGTACCTGTGTGCCGAATTTCAACCTGATTGGTCCAGCCGTTGCGAAGGAGATCCGACCACAGACGGACGGACAGACGGACATGTCTAAACTGATTCAGTTTTTGATCCTGATCAAGAATATATAGATCGTCTATATCTACGGAGCTTAGTTCTAACTGTTACAAGATCCGCACAAAACCTTATATACCTACCACCTTACGCTGGGTATAGAAACCTTATATTGGGATTAAGTCTGCTATATAGCTGCCTAGGGAAGCTGTAAGTCACGGTTAAGGGCAGCTTGATTAAAAATCAATCTGTTTCCTAAATTTTTAAGGCAAATTAAGTTTGTCTTACGAGAGCATTTACCCATGAGATTAACCACGTGATTCTTCAAGTCAAATAATATTTAATCATGGCTTACTACTCCTTTGGTCCTAGCTAAAGACAACCCGATCGAGGTGGATCAATCTGTTCAGAGCTTCTAGGAGCAGATATTCAAAAATTGAGTTGAATGTAAAAAACGACACTTATGACAAATTTTCATAGCGCAGGAATGCCTGCAATAATTCAGCACATGCAAGCATATGGGATCAATTTGAACCAATGCGAATTCGATTGTAACTATTTCAATATGTTCCCATATGTTGAATATTTTCAGCAATTCCTGCGCTGTTGGAAACTAGGCATAACTGATACATAAGGAAACGATGCAATACAGAATATATTGACCAGAAATGAACATGAAATGGCTCTATATTACAAAGGACTAAAATATGTATAATTGATTCATGAAGACGCCTCGAAAAGGTGACCAAACTTTAATACAAATAATTTACGCATAACTCGAAAGAGTAATTTATTGTTTTCACTTCTTTTAAGAAAGTTTTTCGAAGAGATCAGATAAAACGTTGACTTAAATTAACGAATGCACTCATTCTCACACCTTTTAAGAGCAAAAAAAAAAAAAAACAAAAATAGAAGCAGCCAATAGAAACAACTAATAAATAAGTATAAATAAAATAAAATAATAGAAATTCCAGAAAGGTGTTAAGTAGACAAACAAACCATAAAACCGTTGATAACATGCTGTTACGCTGCTTAATATGCGCATGCGCAGCTCGAACTGAACTGAACTGAACTTGGCTCATGCACGAATTTACACCCACGAAGCGCAGTGTGAAGGAATCGAAACAGGTGTTATTAATAACAGGAAAGCACCTTCACTCATATCGCTGCATCGACTGTATCCTGCATTGCCATCCCCTATGATGAGGGCGCAATGTGCGCTGATGTGCGTTTATCAAGTTGTCATAGATTAAATGCAATAATTTATATGAACGGAGGTCCTGAAGAAAAAAACGTATAGACATCGAGAAAGAACGAAAGAAAGAAAGGAGTAAAAGAACGTGGTGCCCAATTAATTCGCGCAGGGATAACGATAAATTCGATGATTCCTTTTCTTTATGCCCGTGTAGAAGCGCGCGCATTTAACACAAAAAGAAGTTGCCATTCGAAACCTAAGCCCTATGAAAATATTTTTGTAGAATACAAATTTAAAGGACATGCTTTGTTAACGAATGTCCGCCGCAGAATAATTAATTTGTATTTATTCCTTCGTGAGCTGATAAATGTCTGAGCGCAATGCTCACGTTTTAAAAGCGCTTCTGGGCATTCGCAAAAGTATCCTTTTTTCAAGTATGAATTCGGCTTATGACTTCGATTGTGTTATTTTGAATTACAAACGCATGTGTCATGTTCGCAGTCAACGGCGAATTATTTATTAGTTATTGCTTTTGCTCTTCTTGATACGAAAATGGAATTGCAGAAGGGCTTTAAAGGATGTCCTGCGGGTCAAGTTACCATTAACTAGTGTGCTTGCAAAATTTAAGATCGCTATCGATTCGGTTTCCGAATGTTTTGGGGGACTGTTAAGTTTTGTTCCGAGCGATTTGGCATTGCATTCGTTTTAAAAGTTTTATTAATGGTAAGCAGCCTTATGAGCTTAAGTCAGCTCAGCGCTTAGACTCAACAGCTGCGAAGAAAAAGCATTATCAAAAAGTCTCATACCAAAAATATTATTATAATCCAATCTGATTGCTGCCTCATTTAATCAGATTATCAAGACTTTTTCTTTTTTATTCCATTTGGTTCCCAAAGGCACATTGGACCGCAACGAACTGCCTCAAACGATCACGATTTCTTGCCAAAGACATGATCTCTCTAAAAGTTTTTCTTCTTTGAATTTCTCTCTCGCGTGTCCTTTTCTACGTCTGTTTTGGCCTGTTAGTTCTTCTGCTTCCTTGAGGATTCCAGAATAGCACTTGCTTGCAGATTTCATTTGGTGCCTTCCTTAATGCCATTTTCACTTTTTTATACCTCTTCGGGGTCTGACACCTCGCCGTGGTGAGGAGGCCCAGTGGTAGACGACGTCAGGGCTTTGCTCGTATTTTTAACAATTTCTGAGCTAAAACATGGGTTTAAATCCAATGGAAGACTTTTTAAATTTATTTAAAGTTTTCACTTCAAAATTGAATCTTAAATCACTTCTAAGGTTTTGTGCCATTCGACTTTCTCTCTTCATACCCGAAGCTTGTCAAAAAAAAAAAAAAAATAAATAAATAAAAGAAGCGCGGCTCTATTTCATTGATCTCATGTGCCCACTATCAGCGTTCACATTAATTCTGGAGCACAAGAGCAACAATTTATCAAAAACAAAACGTGCACTAAAGTTCTTGAAAGATCAACATCCAAATTAAGAGTACACCAACGCCACGGCGACTCTCTACCGCATTGCTTTTCGGTACGCTGGACGCATTCTCCGATCATGAACGTGAATGTATACATAGGTATGTGAGCGTCAACGTGAACTTGAACGTCCACTATGATGTATGGCCAAGAGATAGCAAACGGAGAAAGAAGTCAGAGCAATTGAAAATAAAATTCATTAGCGCCAAATATGCAATCAACATGCGCATGCGCAAAGGCACCGCAGGCCGACCATGCTGCAAAGCTGGAAATTCTGATAACTCTCTATTTTTATAACGTTTTTCCTTTTCTCCATTTTTATGAAGATAAATCTAAGCTAACTACCACTGATGGCATCATATTTGAAAACTAAAAAAGAAAAAATAAAATAGAAAGAAAAAGAAAAAAAGGCAGAACGATGGAGAAGTGGGCGCCTTTATAATTTTGATTTTATATTTCATGAAGCTGCGAGTGGAGGATTCCTCTGGATTTGGCGTAGATAACTGCTAGGCGTATTGGATAACATAAGCTTCTATGTTTTTTTTTTTTTTTTGTGAGCCCATAAAATCATTTGAACCTGTTTCGCAATCAACGATCTTCTTGTGATCTTTCAGTGGTTCTAACTTATGGCGTTAATTTGCGTATGCCTATCAACAAATTCATAAATCAGTGCTCTAATTAATGGTATGACTTTCGAGAGTTGCCAATGTTTCTAGATATGCAATAAAATTAGAGCTCAAACGCTTATCAATTACTTAAAATCAAGCAGAAAGATTAATGAAATATTAATGAATAATTTACATACATATACATATGTTTGTGTTTACCCAGCAAACCATTGTAGGAGCGCTCATAAAAAAGGACTCTTAAAAGAATCCAACTTGAGAGGCTTTTCTGAGTGCTCTTAGAAATGACTACTTTAGGAGCGTAAATAGAGTATAAAAAGTAATTTCTGAAAAGCCAAACACTTCAAACACTCATAAAAAGAAGCTCCTTAAAAGAGTCCAAAAAAATCTGTCAGAAAATCATATTTTCATATCAACCATTTTCGAAGGAAACCCTTCTCTTTTCTGAGGGTTTTGGGATCGTTAAAGATTGTTTTATGCACTCTTTATGAGCGTGAAAGCTCCGAAAAGGCAGCCAGAAGAGTTTCTTTTCTGGCGCTTATGGAATGCTGGGTATTAGGGTGGCCGCCAAATGTATGGAAAAAAATTAGGTTTGCCAAATTCTGCTTCCCAGGGACTTAAAAGCTTGGAGTCTATCAAAAACTTACGTGTGCAAAATTTAATGGAGATTAAGTATATTGTAGAGGCGGCGCAATGGCATCAAAGTTAGAAAATTAGTATTTTTATAATTTCAAATAGCCAAAACTTAAGAGCTACTATACCTCGCTACATGCGATGTTCTAACTACCGTATTATTTTTCAAAGCTGCATCATTCTTCTTCAGGTCGCAGAGCTCTATCTCTACACACAAAAAAATTTCCCTAGCATACGCTTACAGAAAGTTGTTTTTGCAATTTAACTGTGAAAGTGTATGAGCTAAACTTCTCTTTCTTTGATAGCGAATCAACAGATTCCTATTTTCTGTTGCATTTTTGGTCCCTTTTCCGGTGACACTTTTCTGCAACGAAAGTTTTTATTCTAGAAGAATAACAAATATGTTTATTAATGTGAAAATGTATTTCCAAGCGATGCTTGAGAAAGGCATCCATAAGCGACTTTTTGCCGACGTACGTTTCGACCTGCCGTCGGGGGTCTCATCAGAGCAATTTTTACGGATTGGCTGACTATTGAGTCAAATTTCGGTTTGCGTATTAGAACTACCTTTGACTGCAATTCATACCCTTGAATTGTAGCATCAGAAACGACTCTAAATGGGAGATCTATCTTAAGCTTTTGAGCTTGTTTTTAATACACTTATTTTTAATACAGAAAACTTTTTCGCCCTCGTCGCAGAGCTCTATCTCAACAATGTAAAGGACTTGCTATAGCGAAATTGGAAAAAGTATTCTCTTGTCCTCAACCAATGGAGTGTCACTAGCTCTGTTTTTCGAACATTGCATGTAGCTAGGAATAGTAGTTTTTAAGCTCTGGCTTTAAAAAAAAAAGTACTAATTTTCTAACTTCGAGACCATTGCGCCACCTCTAAAAGATACTTAATCTTCATCAAATTTTGCACACGTAAGCTTTTGATAGATACAATTTTTAAAGCCCCTGGGAATGAGGCAAGCCACTATCGCCAAAAATGGCCAGTATATATAATGGTAAGTATATAAATTCCTCCCAAAAATACAATTTTAGTTAATGCGATTTTAACATCGATAGTTTCTTTCGAAATATTGTTAATTCAAGAAACTCATTCAAAAAAGGTTAAGAAAGAGAGTAAAAAAAAAAAAAAAAATGGAACATAACTACCCGAATTCACGTCTGAACTGAACTGCTATCGTTTCGATCGATTTCCGTAAAATTCATTTATTGGCAAATGTCCTTGCACGAAAATTTATTTATTAGTCGCGAACGAAATTTTAATGAATAAGAAACGTTTCGTGTCTCTTGGGAAACAGGTTGGCTACAGGTAGACATAAACGAATTTTAAATTAAAATAAAATATATAATAAAGAAGAGAAGTGCATTAAAACCGAATAAGGATATAATAAAATAAAATAAAGCAAAGACACAAATTTTTTTCTTAAGCCGTATCCGCAGTGTTGGTGGCACTACTTCTGCGTAACATGCAAATTTTGTTTGGTAAGAGGAAAAGAAAAAGTTGCGACCCCGTTGGAAAAAGTTTGAAATGGGTACTGTGGTGGATGAATAATTAAAAGACGATAACACTTGTTTACAGCATTTCATCCTGAAATTAAAGAAAATTAACCCCTCTAGAACTGTTTCTTAAATAATTTTAAGATCGGTCAACAGAAAATACTTACATGAAATTTTTCAATTCATCGGGAAATCATAAAATTTTTAGGGATAAGAAAATAGATATTTTCGATACAAGTGTCGAAATTAAGCTTTTTTTTGCACGAGTGGTAAAAAAGCTGATTTTCGACACAAGTGCCGAACAATATTTTATGCAATAAGGTTTCAAACTAGATTTTAACCTAAATTTAAGAAAACGTTTTTTTTTTGTGAAGAAAATTTTTATTTTTATTTGACAGATTCATAATTTGAAATTCTTTATTATACAACTTCGTAGTATGCCCTGCTTATTTTTGCCTTGTATTTTTTGAAATGCGTGCATTTTGAAATTTATTATTGCACGCTTTGAAATTCATTACAAACCCTGGTAGTATGCCATGCTTTTTGTTTGTTTCAAAATTTTTTTTTATACTTTCTCAAATCTAGTGTCATAATATACTTCACTATGATTTTAAAATCGACATCATAATAGGCCTATTATGATGTCGAATTGCATAAAATATATATATTTTTTTTTAAATATTTAACATAATTTGCATACGAAATATTTTTTTAAAATATTTTTACATATTTCTTAACATTTTCAAAAATTAGAAATATGAGCGCAGTAGGCGTTTGCATTTAACAATAAATTTCACACACCAACTGTCAGAATTCAAAAACATTTTCATCACATTTTTCATGTTTGACCAAAACGTCAGTTTCTCCACACTAACTAGATTTAAAAAAAAATTAAATTTAAATATTTTGAAACAACCCATCAAACATTTCAGGAGTGTTTATATTTATGAGTCCAAAATGAGTCCGCAATTTTTAAAAAATATGCAGCTCAGAAATATGAGTTCAAAGTAAGTCAGAAATATGATGTTAACATCAAAATATTAGACGTATTTTTTAACATATATTCTACATATTTTTAAATATTTTTTCAAATTTGAAGAATATTTAAAATATTTAAAAAAACATATTTTACATATTTTTAAAATTTTTTTGAAATATGTAAAATCCGATCCCTAGTCATAATATGCTTCATTATGATTTTAAAACCGACATCATAATAGGCTCATTATGATGTCGAATTGCATAAAATGTTTTTTAAATCAATAAAAAAATAAACGCTTCGAGAAAGATTTTTTTTACATGTTGTCTTCATGTTTAGAAGGACAAAGAAATGTGCATTTCGATGTCCTGAAAAAATATAAAAAAATCTTTTACCTAGTGTCATCGGAAGTTTCTTCTAGAATTTTTTTCTTTCGAATTTTTCATTGCTTTGATAATCAGGGAACTTAAGAGCTCCAACCAAATTGTAATAACTCCTATTTTCTTATTATTTTTTTCACTTTTTGTTTTGATTTTTTCTGGAAAAATGCTTTTCATAATCCTTCTGCTAGTTCAAACTTTCTGAATGTTCAAGCTTTTAAGCGATAATTTTCATGAACTAAACACTAGTGCCCAATTTGTTGACAGAGGCTTAGCCTCGATTTAGTTAAATCTCGGCGTAAAATACAACAAACACACTAGATTTTCGAGTTAAATCGCTTAAAGTTGAGTTTTAAATTTAAGTCTTTGTCAAAAAATTGGGCGTAGATGCCTTATTCATAAAAGTTCCAAAATGGATTTTAAGCAGAAAGAAGTTTAATTTCATATATTTATGACATTAAACTCGTTGTTAAAACGGTTTTAACAACACTTTATTTTTATGAATAAGGCTATAAGATCAGAGAAAAAGGTGGAAATATGGCCCCCACTTTGTTTTCGAGACTTTATGTAAAAAATACAACACTTATAAATCAATTTAGTACGTTTTAATGTCCCCTAAGTATAACCCCGCGCATACCTTTTTGTATACTAGATAAAATAACGGTTTACTATTAATAAAAAAAACGTTTATTCTTTAAACGTCAAAAATCTGAAAAATAGCATAAAGTGAGGGTTATATGACCCCCTGGGTCTTAAGGGTTTTCTGCGAAGTGACTTATTAACCAGTATTTCTAAAGACTCTTCAGCGTCCTTCACTAATCGTTTGAAATCGTATACAGCTTTTTTGTAGCCCATGACCTTTGTCCTTACAGCTTCATTTGCCTTTTTCATTTCATCTGAACAATGTGGGGGGCCATATTACAAGCATTAGCAAATAAAAAATCAAGCCAAAACAAACATATCTGCCTAATGTTATTGCATAATTACCTTCAAAGTCCAATAAAACAACATTTAAATCACTAAACGTGGAACCTAGAACAGCGTTTTTAAAAGTTAGTCAGCTGAGTGATATAATTATGTCAAATAACAAACGATCGTAGAGCCATCTACTCAATTTGTTTGGCTTGACAACTGTAACAAGAGATCTCCGTTCCAGGCATATAAGACTAGATGGCGTGTTTCTTTTTTTTTTTTTTTTGTGTATTCTATTTGTATTCTGTCTAAATGCGTTTGACATCTTACAACTATTTGGCATTAGATTAGGAATAATAACAATGAAGAAGGGCAAGGTATATTCCCTGTGGAATATCCTTTAAAGTATTAAACTAAAACTAAAAGTATCGTAGAATCTTTTCGATGAGCTGAAGCGGTGTTTTCCTTTTTAGCCTTGAAAAAGTCTGCGACGGTGACATCAACCTGAGAGCTAGATCATTTGGATGTAATCGTAGACGATCTCGATATTTCATGCTTAGTCTTTTGATTTCATCTTTTACTAATGGCATTCGCAGATCACGATGAATTTGGGCGTTAGTCACGTACCAAGGAGCTTAACCAGAATTCGCAGATTTTTTGATTGGAATCTTTGGAGAGTTTCTAAGTTGGAGTAAGGCGTGTTTCTTAATACTTAATTTGTGACGGGGCCAAGATACCTGCAGGGGCCACATTACCACCCTTTTCTCTATACATAAGTTCACAAATTTAAACTTTCAATGTTCTTAAGCCGACATGAAGACCACGACCCTTATGGGCTTTCATGAATACCATCACTAGAAAATTAAAGCCTTCGAAAAGCTTTTACTGGGTTGAAGGCAATAAGTCTTCAAGCAAAGCTTTTCTTCGGCAACATATTTATGTTTTCGAATTAAACAACCACAATCATACTTAAGAGCTCGCGCATACCATAAACTTAGCAAATCGACAACAAATCATGACTCCTTAAATGACAGGCCCACTGAGAGAATTCAAATCAACGCCTCAATTATAGACCCAAAATCTCATTTTTTATATATGTAACCAAGAAGCAAGTCAATTTAAACTCCTGAGCAGAAGAACATTACCCTCAAATTCGCCACTGAAAATAAGTCATAGAACTTAGTTATTCCTACAGGGCAAGAAGCATATCGTTTGTTTGTCTGGCTGATAGGGTCATCAATTGGCCATTGATATCAATTTGAATATCGCTCTTATAACTTTGCATGCGTCGTTTCTTAATTTATTCATTTTTTTTGTTATAACGACTGCAGGTTTTGCATGCATGCTTCCAATTTGAACAAAAGCCTTTAGAAATCGAAGCAATTCTTTGCAACGAGAAGAAGTAGAAATATTGTATTTTAAAATTTCTATTGAACTCATTAGTCGCGCCCACAAAGGAGAATCCATATGACTAAGTCTTGCGGTTCACTAAAACCTGTTGCAATCAAGTATTTATTAAAGTCTCCAAAATATCAATTAACAATTTCAAGTTATTCACACGAAGTATTTCGGATTTGAAAAATATGAAGCAATTTTTTTTATCTCTCTTTAAATATCGGCCACGCGAAATGTTGCCGCGTGAGAAAATTTTTATTCAAATTTCAAATTCTACAAACACGATCTGATTTCATTATGAATAACTCAATTAATTTGGAAATTTTTTGCCTTTAATTTTTGGCATTTTTTTTTTTTTTTGTTTTTAGTTCGAATTTCGAATTTATATTTTTGTAGCTCTTCTGCTTTCGTTTCATACTTCCCATGGCACTTTTGCGTATTTATGTCATACAATTTAAATGAATGATTTATAAATTCACAAAATCAGCGGTAATGATGTGTCGGCAACTCGGTTTTTTGTTTCGCTTTTCCTATTTTTATTGGTATGTTTTTATTCTTTTTTTGGGAAAAAGACACTTCATTTTTATTTTTTCGGGAGATTAATTTTAATCACCGCAATTGTTTGTTGTGTAAAATTCAACAGAAAATAAATAAATAAAGATGCACATCTATTGGCGTAATTGATTTTTATTGTCGATTCATAGAAAACTTTAAAATTTAATGAAAGATTTTTTATTTTGTCATTATAGCTGTCAGTGTGACATTATTTAGGAATGGATCCTTTTTGATCGGGAGGAGTAGCTATTGTTAAAGTTTTTCGTTTTTGTGCAGACATGATGCGATGAAATAAGGCATCAGTCAGCGATTGCTTTCTCCTCTCAAAATATTTATAAAGATAAAGAGTAAGGGAAAGTGGTAGAATCCTGACCGCTTTAGAAGTTTTGCTATGAATTCAATACGCGGATGTTCAACATAAAAACTTAACATACTTTTAGCAGGCAGACCGGTAGAGAGAATTTTCGGGCCCGGGAGATTTTTGTCCTGGGAGTGTGACAAAAAAAAATTAAATTCCATGTTCGGGTTGCAAAAAAATCATGAAAAATTTAGGGCCTCTTCAGAGAGCCCGGGCCCGGGGGAAACCCCTCTGCCCCTCTTCTCCACAGGGCTATTAGCAAGGGAATATTGTTATCTTTATTTTTGCCATATAAAGTTTTCGTCAAGATTACAGATTTTTAGCAAAAATCCATATGTCCATTTTTAAAGGTTTCCAACTTGGTGTTCTGAATATGATCCCCATTTGTTGTTTTATAACCAGGCAATCACTGTGCCCAAACCATACACTATTGTATTCAGTAATGCCCAAAGTAAATTATTGCAAACAGCGTTTTTTGTATCAGTATTACAGTATACAGGGAAAAGTGCAACCTCCAGTGGACCATCCGAGGAAAATATCAAAAAACGTTTGAAAGTTAAAAAAAAAAAAAAAATACCGGTCGTATCGGCTGTCGGCAAATTATGAAAAATAATTTTTTTTAATTGCCAAAAATTGCATTTTTCCACTAAATGTTAATATAGAGGGACCCAAAAGCCCAAATAATAACAAAAACAAGTAAGGGTGTTATAGTCAGGCGAGCCTGACAATAGAATACCCGACACAGACACACGTGTTCAAAAAATTTTTAATATCAAGAGGTGTTTAAGGCCATAAGGGTCCAATATACCCTAAGTTTCATTGAAATATTTGGAAAAAGTCCGATTTTGAGGCAGTTTTGAGATTTTTGTGACAGACCCTAGTACTGGAGGTACCCTTAATAATGGACCGATCTAGGAAAGTTTTTGGAAGGATGTTTACGGTTACAAAGGAAGCGTACGCTAACGTACTAACGTTAGTGCCAAATTTCGTTCAAGTCCCATTTGAATTTCTTGAAAAACTTCGATCTTAGAAAAGTTTTTGTGATTTTCGTAACAGACCCTAGTACTGGAGGTACCCCTAAAAATGGTCCGATAGGGTTCATTCTCGTCCTTACTCATGTCCCCGTGAGTACGCCTACCAAATTTTGTCAAGATAGATCAAACGACAATAGAATACACACATCGACACATGAAGTGTGTCCGGGTATAATGAAATATAATATGTATGTGGTCAAATGAAAAACAAAATCATATAACTACAAAAGTTTTTGAACTGAGCATCGGATTCAATGTCATTATCGGAGTCGCAATGTTTGCATGTAAAAAAGCACTTATTACGATAATTGCGTAAAAGTAATGCACTGCTCGACGACATGCCCAAATGCTATTTAAAGATCTTTTAAAAATTTAATGAAGTTAGTAAAACTAGTAAACACTGTTCCAAAGTCTATTTATATCCATAAACATGCTAAATTTATATTGAGGATAAAAAGTTTTGACGGTCCACTGAAGATTGCAAGCAGTGGTCCAGTCCACTCAAGGTGAATCATACGATTTCAAGTGAACCACGAAAACATATTCCAACATCTACTTAAATTTCCAAATGATTTGGACTATTTGAACTATCAAGTTCAATGCCCAAACTAATAAGAAATATACTTCTTACGTTTAACAAGTCGTGTCTCACACTAATTGTTGCAGGCAGAAAGATGCACAATGTTATAAAACCGAAACTATTTTCACTTTTTTTTTTTGAAGCGCTCGCTTGTAAACAAAAACACGTGTGCTCAGCTGGAAATTTTATAATTTACTGTTGACATTCGCAGTGATGTTGGCTGTATTATTAGTTTGACATTTGAACTGCCACAACATAGGGAACATTCAAGTGGTCCAGTCGAAGTGACAGTCCACTTGAGGTGACCTCACCCTATTATTGTATCAAAAATCACTCAAAAAGAGTTAACTATAAAACCTCAGCCTTAGGCAATTTTGAAACATGGGGATTGAACAAAGCCAATATCCTTAAATTATAGCAACGTTAGTTTCAGTAGTTATTAGTGATATAAAACTATATGTATAATATACATTTTATATCTGAGCCTTTTATTAAGTATTTCCCTGAGATCCTCAAAGAACTTTCTTAATTCACCTTAAAACAAAACAAGGAACACTAACAAAACGTCTCTAAACAAACAGAAATCAGAAAATAACATAACTTATCAAGAATATACTTAATTTTAAGTTTTATTTTGAAATGGTTTAGGTTCTTTTCTTTAAATTGCTAAAGTTAAAAGGCCAAAACTTTTCCAACACTAGATAAATGTACTTAATAATGTCTAAAAGACATACAGAATTAACGAAAATTTACGATCAATTAGAAAGTGTAAACGCGAATGCAGCTCCAAAAGGGAATTGAAACGATAATTGACGATCAACAATTGACTAATTCAAAAGGCCTCATTCAACAAAAGAAAACGTATGGAATCTGTTACAATCGTATGCGCGATGGATGGTTATAATTGCTTCCATATGTTTATCTTTGTTGAACTGTTGCAATAAATTTTCGCAGGGATTCCTGAACTATTGGATTAAAATCTTAAGCTTACTTGAATAATAGAAGTTAAATTTTGATTTTTTTTTTACTTAAAAAAATAATTTATAACAATTACGAATAATCAAGAACACTTTGAGTTTTCGTAAAATGTTTCCTTCCATCTTTAGTTTAAAATAGTTCCTATGTTTTGCTAATCTAGTGAGTTCTTCTTTCACTCTAAAATAAATCGACTTTCGAACTTTTCCCCAAAAAGTTTTGAAGCACAAAAAACAAATTGAAATAAAAAATTCAAAATTCTTAATATTTATTTTTGTAATTTTTAAACATGTCGCTGTCCAAGGTCCTTCTACTTTGTACACCGAACGTTAGGACGAACATTATTCGACGAAGTCTATGCCAAATACCGCCGGAAAATAATAAATGTGAAGAGAAATTGCGAATAAAATCTGACAAAAGTGAAATAGTCGCCAAATATGGAGGTGGAAATTTATGCAAGGCAGTCCAAGACGATTCAAAATGTCCGAAGAAGAAGAAGGAGAAGCTGACGAACATGGAAATATTTAATAGAATACCAGGTCTGGCCGAAGAATCTTTCACAATTTGTTATGCATACAAACATAATATTTGGGAAAACTCGAGCTGCCAGTGTGAAAAAGAGAAAAGTAAAGACAAAAAATGTTAATAATAAAGTTTTGGAATAGCAAGGAATGTTTCGGCTTAATTGTTTCCAAAAAAAACAGCACAACAAAAACTCGTTTTTCGATTAAAAAGAGATGGAAAAAAAATTTAGTGAAATGGTAACACCAGGAATTTTCAAGCCTGCTCAACAGAATTCCCTTCGCTTATAAGCGTATAAGCTCTTTAAAGATCTAGTTGAAATCCTGACGACTTCAAGAGTCTGAGCTTTTGTTAGTTGAAACTTATTTTTGTGATTTCGCGAAGCCATAAGACACATTGAAGGGTAAAAGTTGCATTTATGTGAAGCCCACTTTGGATCCACAAACACCCATACACACCGATCGAAGAGATATGTGGTATGCAAAATATTTTCTGCCCCGTTCCTGTCCCTACGTGAGCATCCAAGTCTCCTTTTTGCCTTTGGTCAATGCCTTTACAGTGGTAAAAATACATATGTTTATGCTAAAATCATCCAATTAGCAAGATTGTTATTTTCTGTGTTTCTTTCGCTGATGTTCGACTTTTGATAGCTGGAGGAGCATAGGCATTACATACCACAGACAAAGTCTGCCGTTTTTATTTTCTATTCGTTTTTTTTTTTTGCTGGCCGCATGGCTGAGACTTTTCTAGTTGCATTCCTTTGCACAATGGGCAGATTTTTATGCATTCAAATGAAATCAATTGTAATGAATTTTTAAAAGTTGAACTTGAAGAAGGTAGAACAAGATTATGCGGAGATATGAATATGGTTCCCACCATTTAAGGTTGTTAATATGCTAAATAGTCAATATATATGTAATGGATGAAATTGAATTCGATCCGATTTGGCACAGTGATAGTGGAAAAAAACAAAAAACGACAGCCAATATCGCAGAATATCATGACCTGCATTAAAAAAAAAAAACAATAAAATAAAATAAAACAAGTAAGGGTGTTATAGTCAGGCGAGCATGACAATAGAATTCCCTACACAGACACACATGTTCAAATAGTTTTTAATATCAAGAGGTGTTAAAGACCATAAGGGGCCCCATATACCGAATTTTGATAGATTTCTTTATGAAAACTGCCCCTTTGCCACGCCCACTTTTTCAATTTTTGTTGAACTATAATCGGAGGCTTAAATATACGCTCAAATTTTAAGTTTCATTAAAATAATTCGAAAAAATCCGATTTTAAGGCAGTTTTGGGATTTTTGTGACATACCCTAGTACTGGAGGTACCCCTAAAAATGGTCCGATCGGGTCGATTCTCAAACTTGTTCTTACTCATGTCCCCGTGAGCACGCATACCAGTTTTTGTCAAGATAGCTCAACTTCTTCGATAAGATAACTGTATGCAGACAGACAGACGGACATGTCTACATCGAATCTCCTGGTGACGCTGATCATTTCTATATACATTTTGTATGGTCTATCTCGACTGGTTCTGGGTGTTACACACAACCACACAAACGCAATATACCCTCGACACAGAGTGTGTCGGGTATAAAAAGAAAGAAAAACATTTTCGCACGCTTTCTTTTCGACAAATGCTTTTGCAATAACAAAACTCCTTAATCATAGATGATTGCTTTGAATTTCGTTTTGTTTTTATTTTCATTTTTAGTTTGATTCGCCAGAGACCTGCTTCCCTTAACAATTATTTCCTGTTGTATGTATTTGCTTATTTTATAAATTTCAAGCAAATGTTGCACCGAAAGGTCTCGAGGATAAATTGCAATTTCAGACGTCATTCGTCGTTTCTGTTGAATGATCACGCTTCTGACAGGCATGGGAGAGAGAAAGAGAGAAGTCATGATGACTTAAACCGAGTCAAAAAAAAAAAAAAAACTCTTCTTCATGTTTTATGATCACAGCTCATTCCACATTCAACATTCAACAGCGTTCATCGTTCAGCATTGAAAAGTCAACGTTCAGCGCTGAGCAAGTGAAACACTCACCAACGCGATTATCATTGTGTGTGTCATCATTTGATTTGTCGTCATTATCGGCGTTGGCAGCGAAAATGATGATTGCAGCATCTTCTCACACAATGCCGTAATGTTTAAGCCAATAAGGAAATCAACCAAGAACTGTTGGTGTCTTCTGTTCAGCTGGTTCAAAGCGTCTATAGCTTTTGCTTCAAAACGAAAATTACTTAAAGTGAAAACGATCCATGAAGCCATGCTGCTCACATTATTTTCTATATGTATGTACATATATGGCAAGAATAATGTGGAGCATAATTTAAGACGAAATGTACTGGAAAAAATGGAATTTTGAGAATTTTTGGATTATCCAACGCCATTTGGTTTGTGTGTTTTGAAGGAATAATTAGGAAGTGAGGGCAAGCAGAAAACCTCATCAAAAGTAGAAGATTGTAATAAATTTTGAACGGAAATATTTGTCTGCTTTGAATAATATAGGACGCGGGCAAGGGCTAAGAAAATTGTACTAAAAATTAAGAATCGAAGCCAGCCAATCAATTCGCTCAGTGATCCTTCGATCATGATCTTCAATAAGATTTCCAAACGGAATGTGGTCGTTTGCCGTCTCACAATCTTACGCTTACCAGGCGCGCCTTCCAACGAAAAGAATTTCCATGGGACATTTAAAAAGTGGCATACACTACCATATATTTTTTTACTTTTATGACACACATAAGCGATTCCGAATGACCCGATTTTCCATTCCAACTACTACAGGAATTATCGCTGCGATCACAAAAGAATTGTAACATAGGTTCTTATATGGCATGGCAATATATTACGCCAGAGATTTACTAATATAGAGAGGGGAAACAAAAAGTTGCCATACAGCTCAAACAAAAGCGGCGATGCAGCGGCGTCTTTGAGTGGAAAATACAAAAAATATTAATAACTCATTGCGGCGATTGTGCTCCATCGTGTACGCGCCTTGATCATGGAATTCATAATCATTGCATTTCTGTTGATTATGAACATATTTGCGGTGCAAAGTTGGTGGCCAATGTCCATCATTCGACACTCAGCGACAACATTATCATTATTGATGTAACTTCAACAACAACAACAACAACAACAAATGCATCGAATGAGTCAAGTTAGGCCAGGCCGGTGTACTTTTTATGGTAAAAATTAATGCAATTATACGAGTTTTATACGAGCACGATTGATGGAATGAATGGAGGAATGAATGAATGAACGCATATATTTGGCGATATGCCTCACGAGGGAATACTCGTTCACGTACTTGGCTTGTCAGAGTTGCCATAAATATCATCTTTTAACAAATATCCAACAGCGAACTCAATTCGAGCTGATTCATTTATGAGTATGGTTTGTAAGTGGCACATATTAGCCGGGCTGTTCAAAAAGTTCTGAGCATGGGCGACAAGGAAAATCGTCATTTTTTTTTGAAGAATGAATTTCCTTATTTTTTCGGATAACATGTACATTGGTTTGCGTTGATCATGAAGAACATACAGCAAAATAACCAAATTTAAATCTTTTATATTTTCATAGAAAATGATTCTTAATTCGATTTTTTGATATATGTACATGTGTACGTTCACTTTAGACCCATAGAATTGTGAGATGCCCTCGTATATGACATTTTTATGGGTTTGTGCAATATTTTTTGTCATTTCTATATTATCTGATTAATTAGACATACGCTGGCGCATGATTTATAATGATGAATTAATTTCAGCACGCGGCGCGCGTTCAACTTTGTGGCGGCTTGAGCGTCTGAGAAGTCTCAAAGTCGTGGCGGCACTTGTTCAAAGGCCAAATTGCGTAACCCACATTTAAGCGATTGAGTTTTTTTTCTTCATCTTTTAAGGTATCTATAAATTTAATAAGCCTTTTTGGCAATCAATATTTTTTAATTTATTTATTTCTCTTAAATCAATTTTTTATTAATACATATTTCCAAAATGGCTACCATTGAAGAAAATGGCCCGCCAGCTGTGTTGTTTGAGTGCGATATGAAGAAGGAGAAGACATACAATTTTTGCCCCTAATAAGTGTAAGTTATAAAGACCTTTATATGTATCTATAAATATATGCATGAGGGTGTACATACGTACATCCCCGCCTTAGGTGAAATCATTCGAAATGAGTTCACACACACGAAACCGTGCCTTTCGCGTTCGCATTACAATTTCTTGTCATACTCAGTGGGCACAAACAAAGCCTGAGCCCGAAAATAATATATCTTAACTATATAATTTGCTATTATTCAACCTTATTCAACCCGGACAAGTCTTTGAAGTCGTGCTGGCTACGTTCATATTGCGTTTTGTCGAGTATATTTGGCCAATGCCCCTGCGGTGTTTGGTAAGACAATAAATTAACATAAGTGCAGTTGATTCGTTGGTGGATTCGCTGCTTGGTTGGTTCGCTCCTTCGTTGCTTGATTTGGCCAAGTTTCGGTATTTGATAGCAATCGTCGGTGGATTGGTGCGATTCAACTCGACTCGACTTGACTCGACGTGTCATTTGCAACTCAGTCAAACGAGAACAAATAGTAAAAAAAAAAATATACCCCAAATTAAGTTTATCATTTCGCGTTAAAGCGCACATTGATAACGGTTTCCAGCTAACGGTTTTAGTTTTTTTTTTTTTTTTTTGAGTGGGAAAAAACTAGTGTGGGGGGTGTGAGGGACCAACTATCAATAGTACCCGGAAGTGCGTTTGACCTTTTTCGAAATAAACATTATAATTTGAGGGCAGCTATTTATTGTCTTAGTATTTTCTATGCCGACTAAAACCAGGCTCTCTCGGCCTACGTGACAAAGTTGGTAGGGATGCCAACCTACGACGTTCAACTCCCAGCTCAGGTGTGGATGTTGGCTGTGTCGTTTTTTCTGCTTTCTGTTCTTCTTCGTTTTCCCATTTTCCGTGATATCACAACGGGCCCATGCGAGGCCATGCAGCCACACTAGCCAACCAACCAAGACCAGGGTCGGACTCCATCTTGATATTTGTGGCATACCCTCTACACATGTCTACTGCTGTTGAATCCTCTTTGATGATATTCAAATCCAGCTTTTATGGTTATTCTTTTAGCCTCGATTTTTAGCTTCATCATTAATATTCATTTGTTTTGTTGGCTATGATGACTTAATTAACTCTCAATAGATTCATTCAGATCATAGACTAAGAAGTTAGCCGGGCTCTGTAGAAAGATATCGCACGTTGCTACCCTTGTTACCCTTGCTACTACTTGCGATATACTTACCTACGCAAGTTGTGTTAATAGTCATAGAGAAATTATTTTTTGTTGGTCCTGATTTAAACCTGGCCATGCCGGGAAATTCCGAACCCAGGAAGGTGTTTGAAAACCTTTATTGCCATCAGCAGTGAAAAAAATTTTTAATAGAAAAATATTACCAACAGGACCATCATGATAATGATTGTCATCACTTTAAATAACTGAGAATTCAATTAAACAGATTTATGGCATAGCTTAAATTAAATTAAAAACAAAACGTAAAAAAATATTAATTTATCGATAGGAAAAGCGATTCATAACCAAATTTCATTGAGAGGAAGCATTTTCAGTCCATTTAATTTCATTTTCTACCACATTCAATGATATTAATATATTGTCCATATCGATTTAAATTGCTTAATAAATAAATAAACTTTCGGGAAGTCGGAAAATTTAAATGAAAATTCCCAAAGTCATTTTCATTTGGGGCGAAAAATTTGTTTAAAAGAAAAACAAAGAAACTCAAACCAGAATCATTTGAGAACACTCCCCGTTGCTAAGAAGCCGCCACGCTCTTAATATTCACTCTAATTAGGCGTAACAAAATAATATTAAAGAGATTTATGCACTATTTTCATAAGATTCGCCTCGGATTCGAATAAGAAAGAAGCCAAGAAAGTCAAAAGGTGCTAAACGGATAATGGGCACGAAAATCGAGCTGAGAAACTGAGTCAATTGGGCAAAGCGAAGTGTGAAGACCACAACGAAATTTAAATAAATTATGAAATTATAATGTTGCACCGCATGTGGCCGAGAAGGTGCATGAAGAAAAACTGCAGCAGAGGCGCCAATGCCAACAAAAACAAAGATTGTAGATTGAGAGAGAGGCTCGGACTGCACTAAGTACCGGCGCATCTCACCTGCTGTGATAATCACACGATAAAAGAACTTTTAAGGCTTATAAGTCAATAAGCAAGTGTGAGGAGAGGAAAAAATATATTGCTTCAATTAAAATGTGGCATAAAAATTTCGTCCCATTTCAATTGTCTCTACTTTAATACATAAAAATCCAATTAAGATTGCGTCTTTTCATATTCCAAACTACCCAAAAAAAAAAAAAAAATAAATAAATAAAAGTTTGACGGATTCTGATGGAAGCACTTAAGACGACGTTTGATATCGAATCGACTCAAATGTTGATGCCTGAAATTTTGTAGATAAATGTTATCGGCTGGTATCTAAGTGGGGAAAGAAAGTAGTATAAGAAATTAATCCGAAATCAAAGCAAAAACAAAAGTAAATCACTCAACGCGATTTGGGCTAATAACAAGTAGGAAAAAACATTTTTTTTTTTTCATTTCCCTTCGGCTCATATGAAGGAACTCTCATTTTTGTGTTAACAGCGAACAAATCCATCATCCTCTTCATCACAATCTGATGCCTTCACATATGGATGTTTTCCCCAAGGAGGTATTATCTCATATTGTGCCTCGCATCGATTGCGTAAAACTTTTAACCTCTGAGTTGCTATCACAGGAGGCCATCACGTAAGTACTGTACGAGGGTGTAACCGAGAGAACGCTGAAGCTATTCGAAATGTTGCAGGAGCAGGTTACGTTTAATGAACTCAATCAGAAATCGATTTGCTGTCGATGTTCTTTAACAAGTTGCTCTTAACTCAAGATATTTCAGAGTCTAGCCGTCACATGACTTAATGGACATACGTGCATTTTTGTTGTTGTTTCTCAAGCAATGTACTACCTTCGATGGATTGGGGTTGATTTTTACTTGAAGACAGCATATTTCTAATTGCCACAATGTGCTTCCAATAACGACTATCGATTCGGTCTTGATCAAAATAAATTTCAGATTTATAGATTTCTTCAAAAAATTCCTAATTAAAGGAAACTAGAAAGGCTTCTCTTTCTTTGTCTCACAATCAATGCCTCTAAAATTGAAATATCTATAAAAAAAAAAAAAAACAATTTTTTTTAAACCCATCATAACCCGTCCTCGTTAAACCCTTTTTAAGCCAACGCTCAACTTAAATATATTATCATCATAAAATGATGCAAAGGAGCCGTTAAATATTATTAAGAGGACCATTTAAAAGCATTAATGAGCAAAAGTCGCCCTGACATGGCTAACAGAATACAAAGACAAGAGCAACGAATCTTCATGTCTACCTGTCCGAGCATGCAAACAAACATATGTATATATTAAAGAGTAGGTTAGTGTGTATGTATATATATAGTCATCGGTAGACAGAGATAAACACGTAAGTCATCACGGCTACGGATTTCCAAGTTGTTCTTTCCGCCCGTTGACATTCGAACAAACTGAAGCTGTTCCCTGTTCCCTGTGTCCCCGCTGTCTGTTGACAACGGCCAAAGAAGAAGCTGCACACATGAGAGCCAACTCATCTGGCTCAGAATGCTGCTGACAATTTTCATATCACTGAATGCTGAATGAATATTGGCGAATATTGCTTAAAAATGTCAATAATTCATTTGTTATGGCTGCGCACATGCGTGTGTGTAGGCATGACAAGCCCACAAGAGATTGCGGAGACGGTATCACAACTCAACAGTATCGGAGTATCGCATCGAAGTATCTTTGCGGAAATAAGGCACAAAAAGGTACAAAAATAAATGAAAAAAAGAAAAAAGGAGAAAAAATGGAGAAGCGTTAAAGCATCAATATAAAACAGAACGACCATATGCAAATTAAAATGGTAAGTTATGCTGTAGGTACGAGACACAGTTTTTATTTAACGTCATTTTTCGAGGTATTTTCGGTTCGGTGGATGGGTTGGCACAAAAGACATTCAACACAAGAGAATTTGTCTTTAAATATGGTTTTGCAAGACTGATGTTGCTTTAGACTGACTGGAATGAGAAAACTTATTTTAAGAAAGCATGGTTTTTATGCAACTTTTAGTTATTTGCAGGTGGAGATATATTTTTACCTTTATTTTGTCTTTAGGGAAGTGTTTTGTCTTTTTTAATTTTAAAACTTTAAACCATTGACACTTCGAGGAGCCCATTCATATTTCTTCCTTAATTCTAAATTCCTGTCCAGAAGAGGATATGTAGCCAATCAGTCCTTTTCCTTCTATAAAGTCTTAATGCCACGCATGAAAGTGTGTAGCAATCTTTGAAACCTCAAATGCTGCCCTCTTTGCCTTGACCAGGCGCGCATCCAGGGGGGTTGTTTGAGGGTCCACGCAGCCCAGGAAATAATGCTTTTATGTCATTTTTATTTTAACAATTTTTTGCAGGGAAGTGAACCGGTTGGGAAATTTGTCCGGTTCGGTTTGGCAGTTCGAATCGGGTTTGAACTTTTGGATTGATTCGTCAAACCAGCTTTTCTACTTCTATGAACCGGGGTTTCGGTTCGGTTCATCGGTTCGGGAATTTCTCAAACTAAATAAATTTGTTAACACGTGTTCCCACTTCTAACGCAATTCTTTACTATTTAGGCTTAAAATTTGCACAATTAAATGTTAGTTCAAATCCTTCAACTTATAATGGACTCATTTATAATATTTTTTAATATGTTCGTTTAAATTTAAATTTTAAAAACGAATTAATATCTAACATTCACCAACTAAAATAGCGAACTGATGAAAACGATTCAATATCTTTTTAAATTGCTTTGCACATCCCAAGAACCTACCACTTTTAAGTGACTTTCCTTGAACTTTTCGGATTTTAGGCATTTTTTAAGATTCCAACATAAAACCGTCCAACGACTTTTATCAATAACCTCAAATACTGCGATAAAAACTTGTATCCTTGCATTTATCATCTTTAGAAATTTCTACAACCCTTCCGATTTCGGTTGCATCAATTGAACGATTTTTTTCTTCTTTGCGAAGATCGTATCTTCGTATCTGCGAAACAAAACGCGTGAAGACATGTGGGGAGGTCCTAGATTCTACGTTTGCTGTATCAAGAAAAATTGATACAAGTTTAGCTTAAACATTTTTTTTTTCTCTAAACGCACCCCCCGAATTTCTTGTAAGATACGCCCCTGGCCGTGACCATAAAAGGAATAAACCAACAGAAACCCACACTAATTTATACACCCGCTCTACAGTGCTGAGCTTGTTTGCGGTTTGTTAAAAAATTTAATGAAATATTGAGACAACAAAGCTTCAGAAAGCATAGCGTACGTACCTACCTTTTATTTATTTATTTTTTTTCTTTAAATCGTCTCGATTTAGGTTTTAGGTTCTCCTGATCTCTTCACGTGGACCCTTACGTCGAATTTCTTATATCATTTATGTCTTTCTTCGCGAATGTTTGTCGCGAGTTTCTAGCAGGTTTCCTCCTGCATGCGTTGGAGATTTTGCAAAAATTGCCATCGCCATCGAAGCGATTTGCATGCAATAAAAACGAAGTTTAGATGCCTATCATGGATAAGAAGCGAGATTTTGTGAATGAACCGAGAACGATCGGGAGAACTACCTTGGGCGCATGCGTATTTTGAACGAGAAAAATTTAATGAGCGGAAGACATTATTAAGGTAGGTACGTCGTATACTAAGAAATTGTCAAAAAAAAAAGGGAAATAAATTTTAATTATGAAAAATGTCGATATCGAAAGGCACAAAGTGCCTACACGATGATTTCAACTTTTTAATGATGCTTAATTGAATAAAATATTTCACGAGTATGCTTCATCGAGACCTTCAGCTTAAATGATTGGAAGAAGTCCTTTTCCAGCCATACACGGTATACTATAAATCAATGCGCGTAGAACCAGAAGACATGGCTTGGCACCTTTTTCGATGCATTTCCAAAATTTTCGGTCGATATAAGAACATGGGCGTATCCGAATTCCAGTTAGGGAGGGGAGATGCAAATATTGAGTTTATTCGTGTTCTAAGGTTGCGGACACACGTTGGTCCAGAAAAAAAACCCTTTTCTTTCTCAGTCAAACCCATTTCTAATCTGGTGTGTTTGCTCAATGTACTGTTGTTTTGAAACCAATTTGTTTCGGTTTTGTTTTTCGTTTCGTTTGATCTGCAGCCTTGCATAGTAAGCACGAGTCTCCTTTTATATTCTAAAAAAATATTGTTTCTTTTCTGGACACTTTTCAAAAACTGTTTTGCGTTGTATGTTGAGCATACAACATTTAGATCTGGGGCAGCTGCCCCTTCCTGCCCTACTGTAAATACGAACATATTAAAAAACGTTTATAGAATTCTCTGTTGATCAGCAAGAGTATCTGTTTTGTTGTATCCCCAAAAAACGAAAATAATCATGAGCATAGATACTATTTTAATATATTTTTATTGATTTTTGTCTCCCATAATGATCGTACAAGACTGCAGCGCATACAGTTTTTGTGCGATGCTTCGCGTATAAACAAAGGAAACCATAAATTAGTTCTATGAATCAAACAGATATGTACATATATGTATGTATATGTATATACATATAAATGCATACGTTCAATATCTGATTTCGGTGCTGATAATAAAATATTTCGTTTCGTTTTTCCTTTTTTCTTCGATCAATTTTTTATAAATTCTTCTTGTTTGTAGTTACCTAGCTGTGCATAAAATAATAAAAAAAAATCTCAAAATTTCTCGACTGAACTTTGGTGTTTTTGGTAGCCTTAACATCATCATTCCAGAATCTTCTAACATCATCAAAATAAGCAAGATAC
Organism: Chlorops oryzae; assembly: GCA_020466095.1. NCBI lineage: Eukaryota > Metazoa > Arthropoda > Insecta > Diptera > Chloropidae > Chlorops > Chlorops oryzae. The sequence continues at coordinate 77,775,413 of CM035807.1, forward strand.
ACGAGGCAGACACTTGGTCTGTTGCGCTATGGCGATGCTGTGCCTTTAGACCTTGGGGAGACATTTCGATGAGAACTTGATGATTATATTTTTATAACGCTTTGTTCGTTGGCCTTTCACAGCCCTCATATCACGGCATAAATATCTAAATAGGCAGATAAATATTAAGCGACAAATGCATAAGTTACATTGAGATATGAGCATTCAACTTCATTGATTTTTGGTGTCAAGGTAAAACGAAGCATTTCTTTAAATTTCTATCTTCGTGGTAAGGTTATTTTAAGTTCTATTGAATGTATTCTTAAGAAAAGAAATGTAGAGAGAGAAAGAGAGAGAGAGATAGAGATAGTGCATGTGCGTGTGCGTGTCCGTGTGTGTCTTTACGTAAATTATAGACAGAAAACATTGAGCGTAATTAATAAAGTCGAGAAAGGTCAAAGAACTGTGATCCGATGGATGAAAAAATAATCCTGAGTCAATTTAAGAAAACGTTAGATGTTGGGCCTTTAAATGTGCATGCCACAACATTTTTCCTTCTTATTGACAAAATCTTCTATCGATTCTTGCTGCTTTTAAATTAAAAAAGTGTTTTATATACAGGGTGTCCCAAGTTGAGTGTGTCAAACTGATGGAAGTGGTAGGGGGGGCCAAAACGGACCAAAAATTGTGTGGGAGGGGAGGTTTCAAATGCACCACTGAGGAGTTACACGCAAAAAACAAAATTTTGTTTTTTTCGCTAGCGCTCCTAACTTTGAAGCCGTAATTTCAAAATCACATATGAAATCAAAAGCTCGGCAGTTTTCCTTTAAAACTGCATACCACGATTTTAAATTATGTATTAAATTTTGCTTTGTCTTTTATGGCCATCAAAGTCAAAAATAGTGTAATTTTGGCTTTTAAAATCGGCTATTTTTAAATTAATACAATCGAGTCTCTTTTTTTCACTCTTTTCGAAAACTTTGAGTTTTTATCTTCAATTCGATACCATGGTTGCTAAAAAAAAGTTTCACAATCATTGCAAAACTAAGGTTTGAAAATAACTATTTTGTATTTTTGATACCCAGAAAAGTTATTATCCGCCTAAAAGTATGCTCACCAATTTAGTCGAATTCTTTCCGCGACTCTAGCTCCTTACGAGTCCTTCAGTTTGAAACACTCAGCTTGGGGCACCCTGTATATGTTCACGAAAAAAGACGATCCTGTTTATGGGCTCAACTTTCAAGCACAATATTATTTCAGTTAGCTCAAAGAACTTTTATTAGATATGATACAGTATTCTTAAGCTACATTCCTCTCTGCTTCTAGTTTCTCACAATCGGATTCACTAAAGTGTTTGTTAGTTTTTGCAATAAAACTCGATACTAGGCCCAACAATGACTACAAATAATGAAAAGCACCGCTAGTCAGCTCACGTATTCGATCGAGTCATTTCTTCAAATTAAATATTCCAATCAGGTATGACTTACTAAAAAACTAATATTTGCATTTTATTAATAATGGGTTAATAGAAATTCTAAGAAATAATAAAAATATTCGCATGGTAAAATTTTCTTGGCGACGCTTTTTCGGTCAATGGGCGCACGTACATGTTGCATGCATCATTGTTGCAGGCAACATTTGACAGTTTCGTTAGAAAGTGGTAATGGAAATAAAATAAAATAAAAACTTTAAAAATTTTAAATGGAAAGCAAAATCGTGCGCTATGCAAATAATCATTAATTTGTATTTCTATATACATGCATACATACAGACGTGAACACAAACGCATAGAGCCGCATATGTGTTTTTTTAGCGTTTGATACTTTCCACGATTTCAATTAATAATTATTATGTCAAAATAATCACGCCGAGCGCACAGCATGTACCCAGGGACCCATGACATGATAAATGATAGTAATATCGATTTGTATAAAATTTGACTTAGTCCCGGGAGTGCATTTGATTTTGCGCTATTCGCATAAATGTTGCCTTGAGTCGTTATGTAAATAAAACAATTAATACGAAGAACCCTTTTACGCTTTTTTCGTTTTTATTTTTTTTTTTTTTTAATAAAGAACAAGAACGCCGGCGAGACAGGCGATTGCGTTAGAATAATTAAATCAACAAACGTCACATTGACATATGAATTGTCAGCGCGATTTTGACTGAATGCGCTGGGACGTGTTTATAACGAATTAAAAATTGGCCTTTGAAAGAAAAAAAAAAAAACACGGAAAAAAATTAAAATAAAAAATCAAATAGAATAAAACGAAACGAAAGAAATGAAATGAACGAAATGCCAGGTAGCAATTGATCTCAGCGAAATGTTGCAATGAATTTTTATAGCGCATTTCGTTTGTTTCACTTTTTCGCATTGAGTATCATTAATTATAATGTTGCGCTGGAACTGTGAAACGTGTCAGCGTGGTTTTCAACACTGTCTTTTTGTTGCTGTTGTTGTTTTTCCTTTTTTCTTTTATCTTTTCAAGAGATTAATTGTTTTTAAATTTTGTTGAAAAAATGGCATTTAGATTAAGAATTACATTCAATTGGCAGCCATGGTTCTGAGCTCCGACTTTTAGATATGAGTAAAAGCCTACATAAATTAAAGTGCATGATTGCCAACTTGCTTTCATAATAAACTTTAGTAAATGCAGTCAAATAATTGAGTTACTGCTCACAGTTAAACTCTTCATAACGAGTGTTTTGATGAGGCTTTACTGCCCAATAACTTCAAAAAACAAATCCTTATATATTTTCTATAGCAAAATGCTTGTTACAACGGGCAAAATCCATCAACATAGCAATCATTATATCAGGGACCGGACATTCTATTTGCACTAAATTTAATTTGTTATACGAACAGAAAGATAGACTGAAATTTTTACAGAAAATCCTTGAATATATTCTAAAAGACTTACAAAAACTTAAAAATAGCGTACTTAAGACATATGGGCATTTCCAGAAAAAGTAAACTTTTTGTCGCGTCCGTATATTGCTGATTGCCATTCGGGACTGCATAGAAACTTTGAAAAATATAAAAGTCCGCATAAGCTGCACGAAAGTATTGAGAAGCTAAAGTACTATTTACCGCATACTTGAATTCGGGACTCAAAATTTCTCATTTAAGTGTCGTGTCCGTTTGGAAATGCCCATATGTACGATATATAAGGTAAGTGCGCCATGTAAGGCCAACTTTAATTTTAACCATTTTCTAACTTTCAAATGTTAGAGTTCATCTTGTAACACTGGGAATTAATTTAAAGAAATAAATTGAAATTTGTCGTTGCTGAAATGTTCTTGTACTTGCACATGTTGAAACATGTCCTGTAGTTATTTCGTAGAAATAAAAAATTAAGACAATCGAACACTATTTGCGGCGACCACATTCAATTGAAAATAAAAGAAGCGTTGAAATAACATTTTTATAGCGACAAAAAATTTTTTTTTTCAACGAAAAGCTCAGATATGAATTATTTTGAGTTGAAAAACACGAATCTGAAATTATTATTATTTGTTTTTTTTGGTAATTTGTTTGAAAAAATTCCGTCTAGAGACGGAGCCAGGAATAAGAGGGTTAAATATATCTTAAATAATAAACTATAGTGAAATTGTGGGTTGATTTCTTTAAATAACAAAGTTGGTTGTATTGTGAAGATACAGAGGCATGTTTATGGTAAAAACATTCCATTGCAAATTGTTTTTCTTGGAAAGCCAATGAAGGCCTATACATAAAAAATGCAACGAGGTCAAAAGGGTAGGACGAACAGCAACTTCACCTTTTAAATCCTTAAATAGCGTTTACTCTTCTATTTTTAATCAAAAAAAGCTGAGAAACATTAAGTTTTTTTTTTTTAAATAAACGAGTTTCATCTGTTTTATTAATTTTTTTTACTACCTTTTACACTATAAATGAACTTATAAAGCTTACAAAAATAATGAATACAGTTTTGGATTCATTATCTCAAACAAGAAATAAGTGGGCATTTTAAGGTATGTACACATGTTCCTCGATGATAAGGCCCAAAAAGGCGTTTTTTGAAATCGCATATTAGGGGCTTTCCCGATAATGTTTTTGGTAGAAATTTTGTATAGAAAATCAATCAAATAAAACAACACAAAACATTTGAGTTTGTATCATCAATACTTTGTACGCTATAATGGAAAAGGTGTTAGGTGGGCCTTATCTGGAGCACTTACCTTATAACAGAAAATCCTTTAAGTACCCCAACTTCGTTTGAAACTCTTGAGAATTTAATAAAACACTGGTTTTCTTTAAGAAAAGTCTTGCAACAAATTCCGAACATTTCTTAAATTTGATGCCTAATAGGCAGCAAATGATGCTGAAACATGCTTGCAAGCGAAAAAAGTCTAATATTAAGATTTTTTATTGGCGAAACCTTGACTAATGTTTTCGATTCTTTGATTGACAGCCTTCAGCAAATTTTTTTCTTTATAATGATTATTAATCTTTAAACTGACTTTCGACTTTTAAAAAATTCACTTTTCCCTCATAATAAACATGCCTATCAATTGCGGTTGCAGAACATTCTCAGGAAAAGTTTTACTCATAAATTCATATCCAAAACGATTTGTGTGGGTTGTTGTTTTTTGTAATATTTACTGCTTGTCCTCAGATCAAAGATAGCCCAGAAATCGTCGCCTTCGAACAAGGCGCTTCAAAATTGACAAAACCAAAAAGAAAAAAAGAACCAACAAGAAAAAGAAAAGTGACAATAATTTCTTTCTCTCCGCATACTTCGCAACCATGTATGTATGTATGTATATGGGTTCGTTCGTAAATATTTATAATTGAATGCCAAATGCCATTTCGAGCTAATTTATGAATATTTTGAATTCATAACTTGTTTTTGCCGCCAATTGTTTTAGCTTCAACTGTCGTCTGACAGGCAAACACAGGCAGGCTTGTTAAGCCAACTTGGCACGATTTAAAGCACAAAGCGAAGCGAAGGTACAACATCACAGCGTAGCGCAGCGCAGCAATGTGCCTAGTCATTTTACACATTTCACGCTGTACTATATATCAAGTTAACAAGATTTGCGGACAATCGAACAATCGTTCAATTCTATTGAACCGAAAGCGATTCAATCGTTCGACTGGACAAAAATAAAAAATAAAATATAAAATCAATTCCATCTACCTTGATTTGTTTTGAAAGGCCGAAATAAAATATGAACGAAAGTTATGACAATTTGAGTTAATGCCAACGTAAGGCACAGTGGTCAGTTTCATACTCTGTATGCAAATTTAAGGCCAGCTGCAATCGCAAATTCGCGCATGCGCAACTATGACTTCAACTGAACGTATCGCTACGTCCACACAAATCATATAAGAGGGGAAAAACAAAACGAACGAAAAGAAAAATGTTACACGATATTTAGAGAAAATTTGTAAAGTGGATAAAATGCAAATTAAAAGCGACGTGAGTTGCTGCCTCCAATGATAACATTTGACACTTTTGAGCCGTACAATAGATTCGTCTACGTTGCTATGTGTGCACAGGGATATAGTATGTTGCGTGGGATTGGCTGCATGCATCTATTTGTAGCATGAATTATGAGCGAATTTGCGACAAATGCCCAAAGCTCGTTCAAGCAAATCGAACGAATCGAAGGCGAGCCTTTCGGTTGCCCTTTTTGCTTTTGTTGTTGCCCACCGATCGCGAGAGTGGGTATCACGCTTTCACACCTCAGCAGCTCGTTTGCGAGATCTCTACTTTGATTTGTGAGGTTGTGTTTTATTTGGCGGTTTTGCCATATTTTGTATCTGCATCAATTTGCATTTTTTTTTTTTTTTTGGTTTTGCTCTTCTGAATGTTCTCCTCTTGAATGAATCGCCATGGAGTTCGAAGACTGATTCATAAATGTTGTCGGCAGTTTCCTCCTTTACTTCGGAATCGCTCGCGTGTGTAAATATTGCATCCTACGCTTCTCTCCCTTGCCTTTCCGCTTCACTGCTTCTCTGGTATTTAGCACTCTTGTCGACTTTGCGCACATTCAAAGCATTCAACATATCAAATTTCATCCGTAGTCATTTACATTCAAAGTTATGGGGATCCTCCGCAAAATTGCTAATATTTATGTTGCCAAATCGAACGTTAAATGAAAAATATATAATATACTGAACGTTGTAAATTGTTGACTTTGATTTAATGGAATATTGAAGAAAGTGGACTTTGTCGTATTAACATAGCACATCCTGTTTTTTTTTTTTTTTTATATAGAAAAGTTATTTTATATTAAGAGTATTCAAGGGCCTCTCTGAAGAGTAAGAGACATATTTTTTTTTATTGATTTTTAACGGAGCAATCGCCATTTAAACTGAAAGTTCGAAAGCACTCAAAGCACACAAAAGAACATTTCAAGCAACATGCTTCGATTCGAATTCAACTTAAAACACATTCAAAATCATGTTTCTTAAATGAACTTTGAATGTTTTATGCTCTATAATCTATTTTCGTCGTAAAAAAGGGAGAAATTTTTAGTCCCATTGGAATCATTCGCTAATTGGGGGCTCAAGGAACGGATTTGTTTCGGAATTTTTCACACTATACCCGTAGTTTAAATAAAAAAAATTACCATAAGTGAAGGAATATACAAACTAACACCTCATTTACATCTCGAAATCTAAACAGTTTTCTTTTTTCAATTTGAATATTTCATTTTAGAGATAATAAAATAATAAAGGCGAATATTACAAAATATACGTAAATGAGAAATGATACGATTCCAATCGGCTTGGACGATAGTTTTTCGTTTCAAGCGGATTCGAAACATTTTAATGCTCGCACACGTGTCAGCAATAAAAAATAAAGGGCGATGCTTATCAGAGATTGAATTAGTTAATATGTATGAGTAGCGAAATGAAAATTTAATAGACGTTTTAATTACTCGAAATAAGGCTTTCGAATAAAAACGTTAAAAGTACGTGATCTACGCGTGCGAAAATCGATTTTGTTAAGTAAAACAAAAACTGTTTAATGACAAAACATTTTATGTCATATACATACTTACGAGTTAAAGCTGCTTATATATACATACATATGTATACATATGCTTTTCTTGAGTTTAAAGGCTATGAGGGAAACGTATTTAGAAATTCGTTTTGGTTGAAGAGTACAGTTTATGCAATATTACTTTTTTTTATTTTTTTTTATTTTTTATTGGCAGTTAAGTCAGTGAAACCTCCTTGAGTCCATAGATTTTTGTTAAAGCAAATTGAGCTTTTATGTACGTAACACCATCATCGATTAGTTGCACATTTAGTGTGGATTCCTTATGATGTCTGTTAAGGCACTTAAGTTCGGAGCAATCCCCGACGGAAATGAAGATTTGATAACTCATAACTAGGCGTAACTTTTGACACTCGTAAAAATTTCTTTAACGATTCTCGCATTATGCAACATGTTTGATATGCTCCAAACGATGGCAACAGCAGCCACTAGGGAAGCACCTCTGACTTTTGCTCTCTACTGTATTAACTGGCTCGCTGGCTGTCTGTTTTCGCGCCTTTCTCAACTTAACAGAAACTGTGGAAAATTTGTGCTTGAAGCCTATAACTTATAATAATGGAAGAAAAAAATACCTCTCAGAATTGTAATGAAACCATAAATTTTGATTTGCTACGAATGTTAAAAGTACTGACTCGGAACAAATTAGTTTTAGTTACTGCAGGTTTTGACGTGAAAAAGACGTTTATGAGAAGGATTTGGAAAATGGAACTACATATTTCTTTTTTCTTAAACATATTTTAAAGCAGGTATAAACATCGCTGAAAGAATATCATAAGCAACATGCTGCCAATCGCTTGCAGGTTGCTAGATAAGCTAAAATCCATTACTGAGATTCAGGATGAGGTATTCTGCGTAATTGAAGATGTTATAATTTTTAAAATTTCTTCTTTATATGTATTTTTCTTTCCATTAAACAAAACCACTTCATATCGCGATACACAGAGCGAAAAGTCCACATAAAATACCCTTTAAATTATGTTAGAATAAAGTGTTGAAGATATCTCTTTAGTTTTTCTTCAAGAAGAGGTTCGTCTAAATTTTATTGGGAATTCCTTTTGAATAAAATTAAGATGAATCCTGGTAGAAATTAGAAGGAATTCTTTTTAAAAAAATTAGAAGCATTGCTTCACAGCCGAACTCGGCGGGTTCGAATCCCCGTCTAGGCAAGCGTCGGTAAAAAGATAATAACATTATATTTAAAAACCTTAGAGCAGGGGTGGCCAAAAGTCTCTTACGGCGGAGTAAAAACAAATATCTACCTATACACTTGAGGCAATTCGAGTATCAATACTAAGGTGGCCATTTTTTGCGATGGTGAAATTTGCTCGTTCCCAGGGGCTTAAAATATCGGTAACAACTAAAAACATACGTGTACAAAAATTTATGAAGATCGAAGGAAAGTTTAGAGGTGGCGCAGGCCTCAAAGCTAAAAATTAGTATTTTTCATTTTTGAAATAGCCATAACTTAAGAACTACTTTTCCTGGCTACTTGCAATGTTCGAAGGACCTTATTAATTTTCAAAACTGCATCTTTCTTCCTAAGGTCACAAAACCCTATCACTACACATAAAAAAATTTCTCTAACAAAAACTGTGTTTTGAAAGAGAAAAGTTTTCTGTATTTTACGGGTTATTTTTACCTCTGACAGAAAAAACATCCATTATCAGTCCCATTTGTTTTCAATAGGAGAAACTTTTTCACCTTAGCCGGGAAACTCAATCTCAATAAGGTTATGGACTTACCATAGAAAAATTGGGATAATTTTTTCTCGTGTCCTCAACGGGACCAATGCCAATCTGAGAAAGGCGATAATTATGCGGGACTTATTACCCATTTCTTAGTAAGGAAACATTTTTGATTGTTTATCATACTGAACTACTTGGTTATTTTTCATGGTTATAGAATTTAAAGAAAACACCATTGCCCAAAGGTCTTCTTATTACATATGATTAAATACACAATAAGACAGGCGCGTGCGCAGGAATTGTCCAAGGGGGGGTTTTGAATGAGGTGAATGAGCACTCTGCTTTAGCGTTCTCAAATAATATGAGAAAAATTTTATCTTATGATTCTTAATTATATAAAAATAACATATTTTGCTGAAAAATAAAATGAGTTCTTATGAAAAACCATTGATTAACATTTATATATATCTGATTTTTAACCAAAACAAAAGCCCCCCGTGCGCACGGGCCTGCAATAAGATATTGATGTGCATAAAAAAATTTATTATTTAGTTTTTTGTCCTTAAAATATACTTGCCTCCTTGAAGTTCCCATTTTAACACGACTTTTTCGCCTGTTCAAACTCGGGCCCTTCAGATTGCAAAGCACATTAACGTTCGAGAAAATCGAGCTATAGACGACTCGTATGTATGATATCCATCCCTCTAAGAAGTATGGGATCAATTTTCTAGAAGCCACCAGTGCTTTACTACAAACTTAAGAACTAGTGGAAATGGGGGTAGAGTTGCGTATGAACCATATACAAATATTGTACATAATAGGAGCCCAAGTACCAGCGATTGCCTGGGAAAGAGAAGTAGTTTTAGATTATATCCAAATTACCTAATTGGTTCTTACAGTACCAGAAAAGAGTTGGTTCTGTACTACAACGGGTGATTTTCCGTCATCACTCAATGTTAATTTTCTAAAGAGGAATGCATTGACAGGGGTATAAAGAAACACTAGTGCTGGCGAAATTAGAACTTAGTAAAACGCTACAGTTACACTGCTTGCAGTGGCGTGTCTAGAGAAATACTGCTTTGATAGTGCTTATATTTTCCACAGTGGTATATTGAACAATATAAGACATTAACCCAAAAATTTTGGGTGGGTAGGGAGGGGGGGGGTAGTAGGAATGTTTAGAGAGTTATGGACCAAAAAACCAAAAAAGTCTCTGAAAAATTTATGGCGTCCGATTTGGAATGAAAATTATAATATATAGAATAAGCGAATAACAATCCTAAGATTTTATGGTCTCGTCAATAAATTCTTAAGAAACCAATTCACAACTTGAAGTCTTAGTTAGGTCTAGTATACCAACGTGGATCCTAGAAAGGACCAGATTTTCTCTGAAGAAAAATATCTTCACGCAATGACATAAAATATCTTAGAATTTTTCGACTTATTTTAATAAATTTCATCAAAATCGACGTTATGAAATTTTTCGGTTTTTTATGGTTTTTGGTCAATAAACTATCTCTTCAAACTTCCTCTAGCCCCGCACAAGTTATTTATGAGCGTTAATGTCCTTATAAATGTTCAATATTACCACTGTGGAAAATATAAGCACTATCAAAGCAGTATTTCTCTAGACACGCCACTGACTGCTTGCATTTCCTGGAAGGATATAAAATACATACATATAAATACGCATTTTAATAGAAAAAGAGCGAATAACAAGTTTCCTCCTTATTTTTACTCGGTTTCCTCTTCAATAAAACTAGGATGACACTTCCAAAACTTGGAAGTTTATATTAATAATAACAACGTGAGAATCCGTTAGAAACCAGAAATTTTTCATCTGAATTGGAAAAATCAAATCTTCACGCAACAACACGAACGATCAAGAAGTTATCTGTTAAGGTTTTTGCGAAATTTTAGATGAAATTCAAGATAAAAATAAGAAGATTTTTTTTTTTAAATATTTTTTTCAATAAATATTTCTTCAAATTTTAGCCCTTAGTCACGAAGCTTATTTAGACGTAAATCTCCTTATTTTAAGATGACATTTTTCGCTCTGTGTGGACGTTGCAAAACACCCCGAGCAACATGTAACTTCGCATGCCAAAACATATTGCTTTCAAGATGCTTAAAGTCTTCAAATTGAAAGCACTTGAATTTCGTTCGTTTTGAAAACATTATTATTTTCAATTTCTCAAAAATAATATCGCCACCCATCCTCCTATGTTTTCCTCTCTCTCTCCAACATTCTGAATATCAACGCAAAATGATATTTTATTGATGTTTACCCAACAACCGATATCAAATCAATAAAAGCAAAACGGAAAAAGTATAGAAAAGGACCTTCAATTTGAGTTTATTTGCACTCCCTTCTCAGCGAATGAATGAATGTGAGTTTTCCTTGTTCACAAACACGAAATGAAAATCGATGCTTTAAAAAATAAATCTAAGGAAACTTATCCTTGCGTGAATTTATTGCCATAATACTTTTTGCAAACGTACGTGTTTAGTGGCTTCTCTGAGCTTCTTATGAGCGCACTAAGTGACTACTCGATGACTACACAAACACACAAATAGACCAGCAGCACACCAGTTCTTAAGATTATTGATGCCTTGCTCACGCTCAATGGACGCACTTGGGCGAAGGTCCTGCATAGGAAATTTAGTGGAATACATTTTTTCTTATCGGTTTGTTAGCGTTTAGTTTGATGTGTGTCGGTTGCTTGTGTGCAAAAATGATTTGATATGAATAAATAATGATTGCTCTTTCTCGTTTTGTTAAAGAATATCCATAATGTATGCTTTTTGTGTGCTCACTTATAGTCTATATGTGGAAACGAAATCGAAAATGAATTTTCCTGATAGGCTTTTAAGTTAAGTGGCTACGAAGTTGGGGCTGCCAATATTGGAAAATTGAAAAATTATTGTATGAGAAAAACGAAAATTTCTTCAAATTCGTTTTGAAGAGGTCACTTCTTGTGTAAAATAGCTACATAAAATTTTTCTTTACCATTCAGTATCGCATGAGCCAAGAAAAAGCAATCAAATTCTTTTTCTCGCATGCAAGAAAAAACGCAAAGAAATCTGTGCGAATAGTCTGATTTCTTTGACATTTTGTCACTTGCACTTAAAAGTGATTTATGCAAAAATGTGAAAAACAAAAGAATGAAATTTTTTTTTTGGTACTTTTTCTTTTGTATAGAGAAATGTGTCATTTAAGGAATCCATGACAGCAATGAACTATGGGAAATGCAACGTCAATGACAGAACAGCGCCCCGCTTGCAATACGCCGCCCATATCATCACAAAACAGCAAGATTGATATATCCATTGCTTCGATATAATTCTGCTCATACACGTTAAAGTATTTTTAGCATATTTAATTGCCGTGTGCATTCGTTCAATAGTCGTGAATTCAATCCAATTCAATTGAACCGAACTGAGCCGATTCGAATCGAATCGAGTTGAGTTCACGCGACTCGCCTCGCCTCGCCTCGCACACCGTCGTCCCTTGAGAGTTGTCATTACAAAACAATTAATGAAAAATACTCATTCAGACGTTGCTGCATAATTTGGCAAATATCCAAGGAATGCTTTTTAATCAGCGCATTAAAAAGGAATATTGTAATTCCTTTTGCTGATTTTCGAATTTTTTATTTATTTTTTTTTATAGTTATTTTTCGTTTTTTTTTTTTTTTTGTCCCAACATTAATCGTTTTAAATAGGAATTTCAATTATAATAAAATCAGGCGAAAAGGCAAAACGATGTAAATAAGAAAAAAACTTTCAAAAAAAACGAAGAAAATTTTTATAGTTATTTAAAATCACAAGCAACTGCAACGAAATGGGCGTGTATAATTGGTTTCTGATGATTTGACGATCGATTTCTCGGGAATTAATTCAAAATATTTGAAGGTAGAAAAAATTTCTATAAGAGTCATCAAAAAATTCATTACACTTTGATGAGTAAACCTCTCTTGGCATCCATCATCCATCTTAATCATGTCGAATTCTCATTGATGCTTCCTTTATGTGTATATTACAAGCTGCGAAAATCATAAAAATGTCAAACGATATCATAAACAGCAAATAAAATTTTATTCAAAAAAAAAAAAAATAATGAAGGCAACATTTCATGCTCATATCCTTGATTCCAAAAAAAAAAATGGCCAAGACTCTTCGCTTAACCCTTTTTTTTGCTTTATCAATTCCACACACCCACAAAACCAACCGACATGAACGCTGATTTTACCATACCTTCAACCATAATCTCGCCGTGAAGTAAGTCAAAATGAAAATCGAATTTCGGGAAAATCCCTAAAACTTTGAACACTTTCCATAAAAATTCTGGCCACAAGAATTTCCACGACACCAAACGAGACGTGGTTGCCTTTGCAAAAAGAAAAATAAAAATAAAAATAAAAACCAACATATTTTCCACTCCACGTCTACTGAATGAAGCACGCATGTCCTCGAGGGAATCGGCGTAGGTAAATAATAAGTGCGGAAGGGTTTGCTCCAACCCACCCACACACGCACACACGCAAACACTCGAACGCAAATAATAAACAACAAACAAGGAGCAAGAACAACTTTGACTTTTCTTCCCCAGGCCCATTCCGAGTCCAAGCGTCCCTTGTTCGGAAATTATTTCACTTCACACAGCATAAATGCAAATCGCGTAAACGCTAAACCGAAAAATATTTATAAACAAACTGCGGCAATCCTCAAGGGACACACACAAACACATAGAACATTACCGCTAACGTTTAAGGACATCAAAGGCTTTGGGGGAAGTTGCTTTATTAGAAATGGAGCTGCGTTTTCATAACTCACGACGCGACGCGACACAACATAGCACGGCACACTCACAGTACGTGCATGCGCGTCCCGAAAGTTAATAAACTTGTCAAAACCTTTCCAGTTTATGTCTCGTTTGGGTTGATACGCCAAGGCTGGGGGCTTACATTGCCGTTGCGGTGGAGCCTTCTTATCCTTGCGGTTGTAATTTTCGGCTATGTTCGTTTATTTAGCTTTCGTGATATATTTAAGCTGGAAATTTTATTTGAAAGTTTTCACTCTGTGCGGAGATGGGAATTTATGCGTGAAAAGTCTTGAGAGTGAAAATGCTGATTGGGAAATAAGGTGACCAGATTGTGCTTTTTTATTAAGAAGTTTTTTTAAAGAATTTCCTTGTCATTATTTGACGATTTCTACGGAGTTTCGATTAATTTTAAGCGTTTTGGCGTCTGCCTTGAATGAGTGAAACCAATGAAGATGTCCATTATTACAATCATTGAAAGGGAATACCTAATCGATTCAGTCCCTTGCAAGGCAAGGAGACTCCCTGGAGGATCTATCTTGCACTGAAGCTTTCCCTGCGAATGCCTTAATAAAAAATCCCTGAATATGCCTCAACTTTTCCAATAAATTGCGTCCATTTTTATCAGTAGAATGATATCTGCAGCAATATGGAAGAGTATCTGAAGTCGGCATAGGCGAGAAAGAAGTTAATGGCTTTGAAGCTATAAGGAAGTTAGGGCACTGATTTGTGCTCAATCCATTTTCATAAATCATGATTATTTGGATTTACTTTTAAGCTTTTGTACTTCTCTATTTTGAAAAACTTGTGGTTTAGACAAAATTTTATGTTCACTTCATTTTGATCTCATATTTCGAATTTTCATTTTAACCCTCTGCAGCTGACATCGTAGTCTGACAGATTCCAAAAATTTCCGCTATTTTTGCTTCAAAACTATTTGATCTTATAAAAAATAAGGCCAAGAACACGCCAGTCAGGCATTTCAAGAGGAAAATCAGTTTAAAGATAACATGTCTGTTAGACCTCACGTCAGTTATGATACCCACGACCGCTGCAGAGGGTTAATTATGAGTAAACATAACGATAAATCGCTCATGCTAGGTTCTCAGTATAGGGGTTAAAATCTTAACCCGATACTTTAACTCAAAGCGTTCATATGAGCTTCGAGCGAGCTGAGGTTTACTAACGTCATATGAGCTTGACAACTAAAATACGGGCAAGGTAAATCATCGAAAAATTTTAAATAAAAATTTAATTTGCTTTACTAGAAATGTTTAAAGAAGCTGAAAAAGCCATAGGAATATTGGAAACAATCACGACAACGACCTGTGATCAAAATTCACATTTCCAAATATTACGTGAAAGCTTCTTGTCAGTGTCATATAAAATTTTTGCCTGGATTTTTTTAGTCGGTTTTAACATATGTAACGGAAAACTTCAAATGCAACTTTGCGCTTACCTCAGAGTTAAATGCTAATCCAGGGTATCTTTTCGGGTTAGATATTTTTTTTTATATGTGTTTTGACATTTGAAACAATGGGTTTCATAGATAACCCTAACCCGGCCTAGTGAGCACATAGCATTGAGTAGAACAATTCGAACATCTCAAAACAAGTAATTTCGACGTAAGCTACTCTTCCATATTGCCACAGAATTATAATATAACTCTTCATTACAAACCTTAGTTTTTGTTTGAAAATCTTCCACCGTCGAACAAGAAATTTTTTACTCTAAATCTCTAACTCAAGCAAATTTATAATAACTCTTTTTCTATCCCAGCAGGAAGGATGCGATTTTGTTTTTTTTTTTTTTTTCAAAAGAAAGATCTAGCATTTATCTACTCTTTTTAAAATGACGATTTCTTAACACTACTTAACACAATAGAAATGATGATAGCAAAAAGTTGAAAAGCAAAACTTTTGTGCCAATGACGTTTCCTATAGGGTCGGCTCGCATACAACACTGCACGATCAGATGCAATGCACGCAGCGTTGATACGCCTGGTGGTCTGTCAAAATAAAAGAATATGCAGAGAAGCGTATACAATTTACAATTTCATTTTAATTTGAATTTCATTTTCCTTTTTATAATGTTATTTTTTGAGTTTTATTTTTCCCATTTTTTTTAAATTTTTTATTATGTTACATGCTCCAAAGACAAATTGCATAAAATACGAGTGAGCAAAAATGTTATGCCTTTCCTTCTTTTCTTACAAATGCATTCGGTAAGCTAACCATTTGTATATAAAATTTTTTCACAGCGAACACCTTTCCACAATGCATTCAGCTGGCGGAGTTTTTGGTTTTATTATGTAAATTTCACCTGAGGGCTTCAAGAAAGACAGACCTCGTCTTTGAATGGTTGCCGTTGCCGTTGCCGTTGCTTTTGTTATTGTTTTTAGCTTAGCTTTTCGGTTGGCAAGTACAAATGGTAACACTACATTTATTAGCATTAACAGTACGATTTGGTTATGCGCATTTTGTAGACCCTTCTTTCTTTTTGAGTAAAGATCTTGTCTAATGGAATTGAAATTGAAATATGAAGATCTGAGTTCATTGTGCTTGAAATTGCTAACGGAAGTTGTTGCGTAATTAAAATTTCTATTTAATTAACATCTCATGAGATATTTTTTGTGAGAATTTTTTATTGAGAAATCCCTTCTCATATCTGTGAAATCACGAAGTTGGATTCTAATTAAAAAAAAATTTAAAAAAATAAAACTTTTTTACTGATGCGGAAAAATCAGAACAAAATGCCTGTCCTTTTTCATACATCGCTCGATGATCAACAGTTCCTGAATAAACATAAATAACAAATATGGTAATTAATAAAAATAAGAAAACGCTTAAAAAATGAGTGTTTGGAGATAAAATAACAAAAAACAAAAAAGCAAAAAAACGCGCACAAATAATTGTTTAACGTTCTGACCCAATAGCCACAAACCACAAAATCAATCGACAATTGATGCGGCAACGCCAGTGTGGCCAATAATAAAACAATGCTTCTCTCTTTCAATCTATTTGTTTGTAGTGCATAAAGCTATTGATAAATATTTATGACTTAAGGTAGAGTACTGCCAAGTCTCTCGGGAATTCGTTTACGGCGAAAATTTGAAAAGCTTTCTTCCAGCTTTGAGCAGAAATCGATCTGCAGCAAACTGTTTGGATATTCACTGTTCATTGAGGAGTAATTTGCTGTAAGTATATGTCATACAGGGCATTCGGGATAACGTCAACTACCAGATTGTTGACGTTTTTGAATGTCCCAGTGGCGGATCCAGGATTTGGAATAGGGGGCCGTCAAAAACTCTACCACTATTTTTTCCTAGAGGCAGAAAAATAGTTTAGGTTTATTTTAAATAAACTTCACGCCTTCATACAAAATATTGAAAAAAAAAAAAAAAAATGTTTCCACTCTTTGGCCCATATTTATGTACGAGTATGAGTTGAAGTTTCGTACCATCAAAATTTACTGAAAATACCAACAATTTTCTCATTGATTTCTAATATAAAGGTATATGTTATCATTGAATATTGGGGATGCTATAATCAAGACGCCATTGATGCAAAATGGGTTTTAATTCAAACTACTAAATTATTCTGGACTTGTATTCTGGACTCTTGATCCAAGGTTCCGAGGTACGATTCCCGGCACAGGCGAAACGGAGTGTAATGTTCCAAGCCTAGAACTGGTTTTTCAAAAAATCGCATGTTAGGGGCACACGACATAAAAAAAGACTTACACTCACACAAACAGAAGAAGACCTCCTTGGTATCACAATGTGCCGATTAACGGCCTAAGCGGCATCCACTTCAACCTACCTATATTCCGGACTCGATATCCTCCCCGGTGGGCCCGCAACTGGAATGTCCTCATTTTAGATCAAAAAATTGTCGGAACTATAGCTTCAGGCCTTTTTATATATAGTAGTAGAACTAAAACAAACCAATAATCTAAATCAAACAAATGTTTCTTTCGACAAATTAAAGAAATATTTTACATGAGATCATTTTGCTCATCCTTGATTTTTTAACATCATTCCCTAATGCAGTAAATCCAGAATATTTGGGTTTTCTTGCAATGAAAGCACTTTCAGGTTTTTTTAAGCTGAACATCAAAAGTACAAGAAAACAAGTAAGGATGTTATAGTCAGGCGAGCCTGACAATAGAATACCCGACACAGACACACGTGCTCAAATAATTTTTTATATCAAGAGGTGTTAAGGGCCATAAGGGGCCCAATATACCGACTTTTGTTAAATTTCTTTATGAAAACTGCCCCTTTGCCACGCCCACTTTTCAAATTTTTTGGAATTCTAATCGGAGGCTTAGATATACGCTCAAATCCCAAGTTTCTACAAAGGAAGCATAAGTGCCAACTTTCGTTCAAGTCCTATTTGAATTTCGGGGAGTCTTCGAAAAACGCCCTTCTGCCACGCCCACTTTCTCAATTTTTTTAAATCACAGTACTCGCCTTTAAACATGTTCAAATACCAAATTTCAACAAAATATCTTAAAAAACACAGATTTTAAAGCAGTTTTGTGATTTTCGTAACAGACCCTAGTGCTGGAGGTACCCCTAAAACTGGTCCGATCGGGTCCATTCTCGAACTTTTTCTTACTAATGTCGCCGTGAGCACGCATACCAAATTGTGTTAAGATAGCTCAACTCCTTCGTTAAGATAACTGTATACAAACAGACAGACAGACGGACAGACAGACGGACGGACATGTCTAAATCGAATCTCCTGGTGACGCTGATCATTTCTATATATATTTTGTATGGTCTATCTCGACTACTTCCGGGTGTTACACACAACCACACAAACGCAATATACCCTCGACACAGAGTGTGACTGGTATAAAAACTGAACAAAAAGGGCAAAAACCATATATTACTATATGTGGCACTCCCAACAACAACCGAATTAGTGATGCTAGAATGTTTTGAGTACTCACTCAATTTTGTAGCTAAGCATTCTTGCGTTGAAATTTTTTAATGTTTTCTTTTTAGTATACAACCTTTTAGGTTTTTGATGAAAGATTATGCAATACTGTGCCCTTTTCAAGAGAGGGGTTCGAAAAATAAGTCGTTTTTGTATTCATTTTAGCATGATTTGTTATAAGTACTTGAGCCATTAGTTTGGTATCGAGCTAGAATTTTTTCTACATCACTGAAAAGTTCATATCAGCTGTTCTGTTTTGTAAACAAACATTCGGTAATATTCGACGCATGAGTGCTCTTCTTTAGCGTTGTTGAAGAATAAAAGGAAAATTTCACGTAAAGATTTTTGATATTATATAAAAACCATATTTTAGTCGAAAAAAATGAGCTTTAACAAAAAATATTTGACGAACACTTATACATGTATATGAGTTATACCAAACATTTTGGTACATGTTACAAGATTTGAAAAGATTTGTTAGACCGGACCCGGAATTTCTCGGGGGCGTGCTACGTTTTTGATTTTGCCATAAGAATGCATGCAACGGGGGCCTACTTCAACTCAACAAGCATAGTTGTTGTAGAGTGCCACATATAGTAATATATGGCAAAAACTACCATTTTAAGCACAAAAGGGAATTCTCGAAATTTGGAAAAGACAATCGGACCTATTAAGATAGTCAAGAGTTGACAGTAGAAAATGATAAATAAAAGCCAAATTTCCGCCCAATTGATGGACAGCTCGTTCATTTAACTCTCGAAAATTTCTGAACGACAGACCGTTTTAAAATATGGGAGTTTCAATTTAAAAAAATAAACATAAGTCTCATATACACACATCTTAAAACATCTATAAACTTTATGATGTAAAATTTTGCTTAATGGAGTAAAAATTCGAGCAATAAGAATCAATTAAATAAATTGGTAGAACTGATGGAAAAAATGCCGACATCGAAGCATTTGTGAAACAAAACAGAATAAAAGCCGGTTAGGTATATTTGCTATATGCAATGTTTATTCCCATTTCCTATTGTTAAGGAGCACCTTAGAACAGTTAAATGAAAACTTAAGGACGAATATGTAATATATGTAAGTAACAAACCCAGGGCCGGATTATGGGGGGGCCAGGGGGGCCAGTGGCACTGGGCCTCCACCACGTGGGGGCCCCCACCAGCAGTGATCAAATTAATTTTTTTTATTTATTATAGTTTTTTCAAGTATTCAGTAACTACTCTCTTAAAATTTTCACTTGTTTATACGGTTATTCAGTGGACTTAAGAATTGAAAAACCCTTTTATCAATCACAAAACGTACTTTTGCATACAATCAATCTGTCGTTTAGTAAAAATATGCTACATAGTAATTTTTATTTTATAATATTCGATCTACTCAGACTCGCACTTGACCGCTTTTTTGTGGAGCAGCGGATTTTGTTGCGGAGTAAGTGATTTTATGACGATTTATTTTAACCCTTTCGCCCTTACTGAGACAATACGTCGAAGCAATTTTCAACTCTTCATAACTTCTTTATTACTTCCAATATTTCTATACACTTGATCCTCGTTTTACGCGAATTTTTTTTATGGGTTTTTTTCTACGCGGTGTTTGCTAAACATCCCCGATTACTTTTTTTGTGCGATTGGTCTTTTTTTGCGCGTATTTTCATAGATTAGTTTTTCCTTTTTGTTGTTCAAATACATTTTTTCCGCCATACATCTAACAGTGCTGGGAAAATGTATGGAAAGATGTTGTGGCACGCGAAGAAAATGATATCGATACTCTGTCTACGTATGCCGATATCTTCCAATTGGCCAATCAAATTGGCGGAGAAGGATTTAGTAATATGTCTATTGAAGACCTTAATGCGCTTTTTGAAAATGTCGTTATCGAAGATGAAGAAATTTTAAAAGCAGTTGACGGAAACAATAATGAGCCTTCGGATAGCGACGATGAAATTGACTGCTGTGATACTCCACCGTTCACAGCTTCAGTACTTCGACATGGTCTAGAAAAGTCAAAAGAGCTTGAAGTTTTTTTTTTCCAATAACGATCCGGATGACGAGCGCTCAACAGCATTTTGTCGTAATCTTCGAGAATTAATGCAAGGCTATCGAGATGTGTATGATAACCTAAAAGAAAATGCTACTCAGCGTTTAATAACTGATTACATTAAAAACTAAAAAATACAAATCAAACTTTGTATGATCTCTTTTTCATCTTGGACTGAACCATTGTATCTTTTTTTTTTTAAAACACTGTAAAACAGCAAGAAGTACATATCGCACCTCCTCTTCTAAGGTGACACAACTCAAAATTTCTCATTTTTCAGAAAACGCAAAAAACAAAAATGCATCGCAGTGTCAATCAAAGCAAGACGAAAGGCATTACGGCTTTTTTTCGGCCTTTAATAATAGGAAAAACGGAATGGAATTTTTCCTGCAGCTAGACAGGTGACTTAGGAACAAGATCCACATCATAACTCAAAATTCAAAAATTTTGAGTTGTGTCACTTTAGAAGAGGAGGTGCGATATGTACATATTAAATATCGTTTTAAAATTTAAATACATTTGGATTTGGGATTTTTTTTTTAAACATATCCAAAAGCGCGCATATTTTTTAAGGCTCGAGGTAAGAAAATCGTATGTAAGTTTAGACTTTTTTGCGCGAAAAATTTTTTTGCGCGATTTTTTTTACAATGTGGCCCCAGCTAGCTGTTTTGTTTGAAAAGTTTACTTTTTTAACGCGTTTTTGTTTTACGCGTACTTTTTCTGGTCCCGTCAAACCGCGTAAAACGAGGATCAAGTGTATTTGAAAAATTCCAATAAGGCCATAAGTATTCTATGTGGTGAAATTGCCATATGTATGTGGTGGAAACAAGTATAACGAAATAAGTCTGAAGGATCATTATAAAAAGCAGTGATGCCTGATCAGCAGATTTTCGGCTAGATCTAGCAGATTTTGAAGTTGGACAGCGGAGAAAAATGCATTCTTGCGGTTAGCAAAAAATCGAGCGGAATTTTTTCCGTACATTTTTAACCGAATTTGAATTACATGTTCTGTGGTCGTGCGCAAAAAGATCAAAAAAAATTTATGTTCCATTTGTCCTCACCGAGCAGAGAAAAAAGAGTTCCCCTGATCTGGGAATAATGGTCCACTACTTGTGAACATATACCTACCAGAAGTTGTTTTCAACTGTTGGTGAGGTTTTCCGAAATTCTGTGCGAGCAAGTGAAATTCAAATATCATGTCTCTGACAAACAACTTGTATTTTTTTTCTATTAGGAACCTTTCTTATCATACGAATTTCTGAGACAGAAACATTTTTATTTATTTATTATCGTTTGAAACTCTCATTGAAGAATTCGCTAGGATAAAATCGAGAAAAGTTTATATTGGTTGAAAAGACGCTGAATAAAAAAAAATATTTTATGAAAACTGTTAAATAAACAAAATGTGAACGTTGAAAAATATTTTCATTCTTATAATTGATAACCTTTCTACAAACACATTTTCTGCTATTGTGTGAAAATTTCATCCTATATCTTTCAATTAACAGAGGGGCCACCACCATTCTCTGGCCCCCGGGCCCCCGGCAACCTTAATCCGGCTCTGAACAAACCTATTCGTATCCTTTTCCAACGGGTTGGATTAGTCTCAGATGCACCTACTGTCCTCCTCGTTTGGAAGAAAGCTTTCTCATTTTCTGAATCACCGGATTCAAAGACATACAGCACTTACCAAAAACATTTTGACGCCAGAGCTTTTTAACACATGTTAATAAAATGGAGAACAGCTGATTGGAAGTATTCTAGTAGGGGAGCCCAAGAGGGGATTTTTGCAGTTACTCGAGCGTGTCAGAAAATAATATGGGGAAAAAGCTTGCACTCTGTTATATGGCCCCACCATATATGAGCGCTCAATATTGGGGTGTACGTTGGGGGCAGCCCGTCAGATTAGTAAAAAAAATCGATCCTCTGAAAAACTCGAGCGCATCAGATTAAGAGAAGGTAAGTTAAGTAGATGTTAAAAAGTGTATATTTCAAATCTCTGACAATTTGAGCGTGGCATAGGGAAATCGGTGAGTACTAAAGTTGCAAAAAAAAAAAACGTCAGCTCGAAATACTCGAGCGCGATTGGTTGTTTTTTTTATTTTGAAGGAAATCCTTTAAGGATCACGAAAAACATATAGTCTGACGTTTTTCGTGGGTCACAGTAGGAAAAAATTTCATATTTAATCGCATTAGCTTTGGCTATTCAAATGATTTTGTGAAATTAAAAATTTGTATTCCGTGTCAATAAAGAGCTTTTAAAACTGAAAAACTTTGAATCGCGAATCCTTTTCGTTTCCTTTTTTTTCTTTCTCTCTCTCTCTCTCCTTATAAAAAAATATATATAGATTGTTTTTGTTACATCTAATTATAAAAAGAAACGAAAGAAAAACTTGGTCTCTTAAATTGTCAGATTAACAAAACGTCTCCATGTAATTGTCAGATTATCATTCAGGGCGACAAAGACATCTGGTTGATCCCTCTGCATAAAAATCTGACGCGCTCGAGTGTCCCAAGGTTACCGTTTTTTTTTTTTTACATTTTCAAAAATCATTCCTGAACTTTGGCCACCTCCAAAACGTCAGTCATTGAAATAGCACACTTTTAGGAGACCACTTTACATTCACTGTGAATATCTGACACGCTCGAGTAACTGTTTTTTTTTTCTTTTTTTTTCACCTCTATTTATGGCCAACCAGCTCCAATTAAACGTCAGATTAATATATATTGGTTATCAGGAATATAAAGCGCGATTACTGTATCAATGTCTGACGCGCTCGAGTATTGAAATGTGTCCAATTTTTTTTTTACATTTTTGACCATTCTTACACGCTCTCATCCCCATTAAAATGGAAAACTTCACATATACTTTTTTTTGTTTAAGAACGTCAACTTCACAATCCAATATGTTTCGATGACGCTCTATTAACTGAAAATTTAGCATCTCGGGCTCCTGTATATAGTTTTCCATGGTACCAAATCGATAGATAAACGACTCGGTCGCAATTTTTCTACTCTATTGGCAGTAAATGATCATAATCGGGCCGAATAAACAATGAATTTTAACCGTTATTCAAACAAAAGTGTTCGATTATTCAGAGTTGACCTTTTACAATTTTCAGATTTTGTTGCCGCTTTGGAATGCTGACGAGATACAGGGTTGACGTTATATCGAGTGCATTGTATTTAGAAGTGAAGAAGAGAATAAAATTAGTAAAGGCATTGCATTTCTCTCATTTCTAGCTGGCAGCTCTTCGTGGTGCTCATAAAATGAAACAAAAAAAAAACTTTGAGAAACTGCAAGCTCATATAATCAAAGGTAGATCCAGACCAAAGTCCTCGCTTTTTTTAAAATGAATACTACCTCATTGAAGCTTAAGAAATACATATATAGCTAAGAGAAAGGAGATATCAGATTCCTTTGAGCTTCACTTTCCCCTGATAAAATTTAGAAACCTTTCATAGTTCAAATTGTAACTGGTTCCATGCTTTTGCTATTGTTGAAAATAAATACTTTTAAGAAATCAGGAATCACTAACCCAGCAAACATTTTGTTTTCTAAAAGACGCATACATGACTCGAAATAAGAGTCGGAACCCTCATAACGAACTCTCTCATGAGTCTTAAAGAGAGTGTTTCCTCTTGCGAACGTCGTCTTATACATATGAGTCCGAAGTCATTTAACGAAGGAGAACATATTGGAGTCACAAATGACGTCTTCCAGAAGACCGATGTCGGTGAATTCAAAACCCCAGTCAGCCGAAGGTTTTTTTTTTTTTTTTGTGGAAAAGTAAATACCCAAGCGACACAACTTGTCTTTAAACGGTCTTTAAGAGCGCTCAGAGACTAATTAATGAGAGCTGATGCTCTCAGATAAGCTCTTTGAGCGCTCTTGAAGACCTTCTAAAGACTAAAAGGACGCAAAAAGGCGGGGCTAGGGGCCTTATCAGAGTTTGTAGAGACTTGACAAAAGATCAGTTTTCTCTCTAGGAAGTCTTTGAGAACTCTTTGAAAGATCTTTAAATCATCTTTAAGAGTTCTTTGAAAGACTGAATTATGATGTTATCATCAGTCAGTGTGCGTGATAGGGACGCAAATATGCTCATACGGTTTATAAATTATATCCTTTTTCTTTTTCTTTAAGAAGAAACACAAAAGACGTCCTATTCAATGTATAAATGTATAATGTAATAAAAAAAATTTGAAAAATTGTAATGAAATATCTCGATTATGGGGCAAAACACGTCAAGTGTACCACCGGTAAAATTTTTTCTCTCCGATTTGGATGAAACTTGGTACAGCTGTTAAGATGTAAGAGTACGTTAAATGTGCAAAAAAAAAGTAAATTTTAATCACAGGGTGCCGAGATACAGGGTGTCAAAGTTTAGGTTTTTGCTTCGAAGAACATATTTCATTGAATTACAATGGGGCTAAAATCGCCTCGCTTCAAAAATTTTTCGAATGTTTCTTAGAAAAAATTGTCTGAACTTTTCGAAAACAATACAAAAAAAATTTTTCGATAACGGTAAATGAGACAAATTTGGCATTTTAGTTTTATTTCTTGATTTTCTAACAGAGACCCTATTTTTTTTATTTTTTTTTTAATTTTAAAAAAAAGCCCAACTTTTTCCCTTTAAAATGATGTATAAATCATAATGGGATCTCCATAACTAATGCTCAAAATAACGCATTGAACATGAGTACCTAGCATATTTCCCTCAATATCCACTCAGCGAGCGCATTGTCAAGCGCAATCGTTGCGTGCTGTTTTGATATGTGCACATACGAGTATAGGCATTGTTCGCTCGCTCAGTGGTTATTGAGGGAAATATGCTAGGTACTCATGTTCAATGCGTTATTTTGAGCATTAGTTATGAAGATCCCATTATGATTTATACATCATTTTAAAGGGAAAAAGTTGGGCTTTTTTTTAAAATTAAAAAAAAAATAAAAAAAAATAGGGTCTCTGTTAGAAAATCAAGAAATAAAACTAAAATGCCAAATTTGTCTTATTTACCGTTATCGAAAAATTTTTTTTGTATTGTTTTCGAAAAGTTCAGACAATTTTTTCTAAGAAACATTCGAAAAATTTTTGAAGCGAGGCGATTTTAGCCCCATTGTAATTCAATGAAATATGTTCTTCGAAGCAAAAACCTAAACTTTGACACCCTGTATCTCGGCACCCTGTGATTAAAATTTAATTTTTTTTTGCAAATTTAACGTACTCTTACATCTTAACAGCTGTACCAAGTTTCATCCAAATCGGAGAGAAAAAATTTTACCGGTGGTACACTTGACGTGTTTTGCCCCTTATTTGAACATAAAAATGAAAACGGGGATCAGTTCATCGGCAATATGATATATTCTACCCCATTAAATTTTCACGCGCCTTTAAAATATTTATGTTTTGTAAAAATTTTTAAGTTTAAAAATCGTTATTTTTTAAATTTTCCTTCCGTTTCTTTTAAAGCTTATTCTGTAATAACAGAAAACTTATTTCAGGCATTTTCCCTTCTAAATTTGAAATCAACATTTTCATAAAGCAAAAAAAGATTATTTATAAATAAAATCATGCAACTTCGTTCCAAAAAAATGGCGGATTTCCAAATGTCTTTTGAAGACCTTCTGAAAAGTTAAACGTCTCAATAGTGAGCCGACAAATTTAGAGTTGCATCAGTATTTTTTTGTTTCAATCTAAATAACACCCCTGGTAAGAGTTGCATTTTTATATTGTTTTTGTTATTTCTGTTCTCACTTGTTAATGTCAACCCTGCGTAAATGAGAAAAATGTCAAAAACAAGCAATAAAATCGAGTGACTCACTATTCCCTCTCAATAAGTTCTGTGTAAGAATTTTCATAGACGTGACGTCACTGAAAATCTCTGAAAGGTCTTTATAAACAGGATTATAGAGGTCTATTCTCACAAAGCTCTTTAAAATGTATTAAGAAGAGTTTTCTAAATATGATTGTGTTACCTCTTTGAAATACCAATATGAGAGTTTCCGAAGAGTTAAAAAAAAACGTTATCGGAAATCGGTCTTCGGACACTGTTCAAAGAATTTATTGAGAGCTTTCTAAAACATCCGATGTTTGAAGTAGTCTAATAGCATGTCCTCACTATAGCCCAAATTAAGTATTTTCGGTGTTTTCGTAATTTCAACCTCAAACCCGTCCACATAGTCGTAATTTCGGTAATCGTAATTTCATTTGCTTTCCGTTTACAAGATTTCAAATGAACGAAATTTCATTCAAAGTTCCAGGGATGCATTTACAGAGGATTCAAGCAAAATCTACTACAAAATCAGGGCTGCATGCGGTTTTATATTAATTTCATGAATAATTTCGGTGAAATGACGACAGTAGAGTAATTTCATTTGACAAATTCCAGTATGGCGAAATGACGCAAATTCTGTGTAATTTCAAGCGAAATTACGAAAACTCTGAAATTACTTAATTTGGGCTATAGTGAGGACATGCTATAAGGACGTTTGAAAGAGTTTTTTGAGACAAGATATTTTTTAAAGTTTTTATTATACTTTTCAGAGAGTTTTCAAAGACATTTAGTTTTTCAAAGACCTTCTAAAGAGCATTCAAAGAGTTTTATGTCTAAGAATACTCTCCAAATTTGATATCTGTGTCGCTAGGGTAATATACCTAACATTTAAATAAAAATAGTTAACAAACTTAAAGGATTAGGCTTTCAATCAAACTTTTTATTTAAAAGAAAAGTTCCAGCGGAACTTATACATAGGAGTTTTTGAAAGAGCTTGTGCATGACGTTTTTGAAGAATGGATGAAACTTCACTGTATGGTTGACAGTTTTTCCACATCTTTTTTCCGCCTGCGACAGGATTCGAACACCAGCCTTCGGAGTTGCTATGCGCTACGCCACGGAGACATGTAGATTTTATATATCATATTAAAGTTCATGAATGTCATCTCAATTAATTGATTTGCACCTAATTTTAGAACATTTTTTTTTCTATCTGATTGCCTCAATTCCGATAGGGTGTGCTCGCCCATGACGCCCATTTCGTTTATAAGTTTAAGTTTAAAGTCTCGGAGCACTCTGAAAATGTTTGCTGGGGACGAATCTCTTTTGGATTTCTTAAATGTGTTAAATGTGCATATGTAGGTATACTAAAAAGTAATTCATTTTGAACTTTCTCTCCGGAACGTCCACACTTTAAATCGTTCACCACAAAATCCTCTAAAATTTCCTCTTAAACCTTTTCATGGTTTCAATTTATCATTTGTGAAAACTGACCTTCCTAACAGTAGGGGTGCTATAATTAACGCAACGTCCTTTTAAATGGAACGTGTCTATATTTAAAAGGTGCCACTCACACGCCATTGCCCGCACAATTTACACTAAGAGAAGGGGGAGAGTTGAGACAATAAATTTTTAATGGTCACAGAATACAGTACAGAGTACAGTTTCAATGAGCGCATAGCAAAAATATTGGAGATAAATCTAAAATTCTATCGATTTCAATTTATGGATTTATTTTCTTACTTTTCAGCGGTTATTAAAAAATGAAAAATTCTTCAAAAAAAACTTCAAATTTCGATTCACTAAAAATCGTTGATCCCTAAATGCATGTAATTATGCACGCGTCGTCCAAAGAACATGTTTCTTCATGTAAAGTGCATGAAACAAATGAGCTGGGAGACTAAAAAAGCCCAAGTAATAAATTTTGTGGGCGTTTGTTATGCCTTAGACTCGAAGATAATATTTCCTCGTCTCGATGTCACTAAAAATATTAACAAAAAAAACTCAACGAAAAAAAATACGGTTTCTTATTTTTGTAGACTTCCTTTCGAACGGCAGGGCGTTGTAGTTTACAAGCCGAAAATCTATAAATGACACGCGAAACAAATAGCTACATCATAACTTATAAGCAAATGGGAAGCGATAATTTATTTGAATTTCTCGACAGGAAAAGGTGCATTAACTTCCCTCGCATCACAGTGCAGCCCAACCCCTCCCAGTCTTAGTGAAATGCATATTGAGTGAGCATTTAAATGGAACGCACGAGCATGTCATGAGCATAAAACTGCTCAAAGGTCAAATGCGGCTAACAACATAAAATCTCGAGGTTAATGAGCTGACAATTTAAATATGCTTTGTCACAATTGTTTTGGGTCATTCGTTATTGTCATCTTTATCGGTTCTCTTTATTGAATTTTGCATAATATTTGCGTTGTGAGGCATTGATGCTGCCAATAGTATTCTTTTAAGGGTCAGCCTGTAATTAATTAAGTTTAAACTGGCAGTTTTGTTTTGATATATGTATAAGTAATGGTACCATTTATTTTTTGCTGGAAATCAGCATATCAGAGAAAAAGTGATGTGAAAAATCAGCATTAATCAGCACTATAAAGAGATTTGAAAAATCAGCATAAATCAGTACAAAAATCCAAAAAATTTTTGAAAAACTACACCGCTTTCTGAATTAGAAGAAAAAAAAGGTTCCCCTTCTTTTTGTGCGTGTGTTGACAAAGCAATCACAAAAACCGCAATCTCGAATTTCCATATCATTTTCTTAACACCCAACAAACACAACACAACTCCATTACACTAGGATGAAAGCATTCTTTTATTTGCCTTACACAACATCACTTTCTTCCTCTACTACATCACTGCCGTACAAAACTTCGGTCGGTGAAGTTATCGTTGCGCCCCTCATTCCAACCTTGTTTGGGGCTACGACTGCTTTCGTACTGTTCTTCGCTGTCTTCATAATTTGATCTACCAAATTTGGCTCATTTTTCAAAAAATCAAAAAACTCAATACAGTTCCATTGCATGTTGCATTTCACTTGGATAACTGCGTCCCAAGTGGACACTTTTAAGCGCGTTGATTCCACTTTCCAAATTTTTTTACCTTTGCGAAAACGCGCTCGGCAGGTGAAAAAGGTGAACAATAAGAAATCAGTACTATTCAGCACTATCGATAAAAAATAAGAGTACTGAAATCAGCACCCCTAAAAATCAGTATTGCCATCTAAAAATCAGCACTACTACTGATTAAGTAAGAGTAGTTGGTATCATTATGTATAAGTATTGTCTATAACTTAATATATATAACTTTATATAGGACTTCATATACTTATACAAGTATGAGTATACTTTACGTGACCAACCGTACCGATTTTTCCGGTATTCTACTGAGTTTTGAGGCAAGATACGAAGCTTCGTTTCAATACACCGAAATTGAACGATTTAGCTAATTGGTACCGGATTTTGTACCGAATTTTACTACTGGCAAAATAAAATATAAGAACTCAACCGAAATTAGTAGAAAAAATCGGTCGAAATGAAAAATATACATTCAAAAATCGAAATAGGAAATAATGATTTTAATTGAATGAAAAAAATTATTTAAAATTTTTGAGAACCGAAATTGAGGAACTCTTTTCTTACTCTTCAATTTTGAGGAAAATTACTCTGGAATAAATAAATTACACAATTCATGGTATTGTTTTCTTCCTTTTATGTGTAGGTACCGATTTTTCATATGGAATTCCGGTATTTGTACCGATTTATGGTAACAAAAAGTTGGTCACGTAAAGTATACTTATTTCAATATCCCTTTAAAGAATATATTTTTTAAAAATAATT
Organism: Chlorops oryzae; assembly: GCA_020466095.1. Classification (NCBI taxonomy): domain Eukaryota; kingdom Metazoa; phylum Arthropoda; class Insecta; order Diptera; family Chloropidae; genus Chlorops; species Chlorops oryzae. The sequence goes on from CM035807.1 coordinate 77,805,552, forward strand.
TAAAGGATAAAGTGCTACCGGAAAAATTGCCCGATCCCCTGTCAGAAATCCGCATTTGTTAGAAAGATAAAGGAACTTTAATTGAGCCATAACCATAAAAATAGAAACAAAAAACAAAAAAACATTTAACATCATATGTACACCTATATTGATACGCGTGCACATTAATAAAGGAGGAGAGCAAGGAATAAACATTTGGAACATGCTTTAGAATCAATCGATTCAATGACCCCTCCACTCAAATGCGTGTCGCGTGGACTGCAGCAACCACGAACAAAGCAAACAATAACTAAAATTGAGTGAATGACAGCGATACAAAACAAATGAAATATTGACAGAAGTAACACCTTTTTCAATCCAACAAGGACCAAAAAAAAAATTAGTTAGAAAATAGAAAGAAAACAAAAACTGCAATGCGAGCCTCCATGGTCTCCGCTGATTTTGAGTCTGCTGCCGCTGCTGTGGATGATGACGATGCACATTAATCCGTTCGCATGTAGGCGCAGCATTTGTCGCGTGTTGCCGTACGTGCGGCTGCAGTTTTGTTTTTTCCTGCACCGATGGCCACTGAAAATTTAGGTGCGAAGTCGTTTATTGTCGTTTGACCATTACAAATTGTTGTGGGCGTTCAAAATTGGCTTATGTCAAGGATTTCTATAGGAAATCACGAAATTTTTTGATTGAATGGGATATTCGATTTTCCAGCTTTAACCGCTCTTCTCTTCTATTCTCTTCTGTAGTCGTTGTTTTGATTTTGCTTTTGGTCTCAGATTTTTTTTTTGTATGTTTTATCTGCTTCCTTTCGATGTGGTCCTTTCGAAATGAGATGAGGGTACATTGACCAGCGGTCAGTGCTGCTTAAGGGGTTCCCCATCGTTTTTGTGTAATTGTTTCAAAATGAAATTAGTGCACAATTGTTGAGCTCAAGGCATTTTTATTAGCAATCGAGCGTAGAAACGATTAAAAAGGGCGGATTTTCTGTTGGTGCTTTCTTCTTTGAATGATTGAAAATATTTCTATTATTTTTGTACAGCTGAACGCTGTGAAATGCGTTGAGAATTGAGGTTTTTCTGTTACGATTTTGAAATGAAATTTATTTGAAATTTAATTGAAATTTTTCAAATCGAATTCGTGGTCGAACACTCAGCCATCATTTGCCGGGGTGGGACGGAAGCCCAATTCCTCCTCAAATAAATATTCAATTCACATATTCTGGAAATGAACTTCCTTCCTTCCTTCCTTCCTTTCGTTTTCTTTCTTCTATTTTGATATTGTCTCTCCATAACCAGTGACCAAGTTCAATTACCTTTTGTGCCTTTCTCCCATAGATCCCTTAACATTTTATTTATGCTCCAATTAACCCTTTCTCATGCGTATATAACATTTTTAATCAACATTTTTCGTTATAAATAAAATATTCAAAAGCCACAAAGTCGCATTTTTACCCTCAAAAGACCTTGGATCAAAGAGCGTGGAAGAGCGAGATAGCGAGAGTGCTTACAATTCTTGTCACGTTCTCTATCGTTTTCTATTTGATGTAATCAAAGGCAGCAAAAATGTAACAAAACTTCTTTTGAAAAATGAAGACCTGAAAAAGAATACCTTTCCTAATGTTTGGCAAAACAATTAAACCGTAAGAATTGAAACTAACATTTCTCGAATTTTTTTGTTTCCTTTCCGACAAGAGGGTTTTTCCAAAATTCTTGTCTCTTCACGTGCCGCGATGGACTTTAACTCTATCTATGGACTCTTATTTATTATGTGCTTTTGCTTATGCTTCGCGTCGCATTCGATATTTCGATCTTAATTTACTACAGTTTTTTGTGTTTCGAATGTGTTTTTAATTTACAATTTCGAAATGACGTGCCTCATTATTTTGTCGTGAAGCGGACCGCTTTGATTTGAGCTTCGCATTTAAATTAAAATTAATTTCAATCAAACTGTTTGATATAATAAAGACTGCTTTTTCGTGTCTTGGTCTTTCGAAGCTTTCGATTTATTTTGTTCAGTTTTCAAAGAGCGTGAGAAACGGCATTGTGGAGTGAGTTGCGTTTTGGAGTGGAAAACCCGATGAACGTGAAGATATCGCAGACAATGGCGAATGATGTAATAAGGGAGCTATGTATGTAGTGGTAAGAAGATTAAATAGTTTGATTGAACATTCAAAATTCAATTTTTATTTCAATAATTTCGTCAGATGGAACCGATGCGGTGAGAAATTTTGTCCTGAGATCGATCCAATTAATCTATTTTCCTACTATCCACCGTGGAACTCATACAGACAGGTTTCTAGAAGTCAGATTGTGAGAGAGTCTCGAGGTAATTAAAACCGTTGCTAATCGGTATGGAAAAGAATACTTTTCGGGACAATTGGGAAGTCGAACCTAGAGAAAGTCGACCCTTTTAGCCCACCCTCTTCACAGTTCATGCTGTTGATGAGTTGAGCAATGTTTCGCACTCCATTGAAGAGCCTTTAATGGGGATGCACTCCGAAATAATTTCTTTTTCTGGCATTAAGCAGCTTGAGCAATTATAACCAGAACTTTACCAGACCATAAGGATCATTAAAAGTCATATCGATCTTTCGATAAGAATTATAAGCACTTTTGCATACAAGCAAGAGCTATAAGAGTGCTGCCAAGAAGTTAACTTCCCAGCCAACCATATGCGGAGCGGTCCGAAGTAGGAGTTTAACAGGACTCCTACCTATACACCTTGGAGGAGAGTTTTCGGAGCGCTCCGACAATGAGATCCTCAAAGGCACCGTTAAGGAGCGTTCAGGGAGTCATGCTTTGAAATTGAATTATCTAGTTGGCAATGTTTTTGTCATTTTTTATGGTTTTCCAACAAATTGGAAGGCAAGCAGTGACTCGGGCTTACAGGAATTTCCCTATTAAAGGAAACATGAAAAACGATACATTATTTCTCAAGTTTATAAGCAATCAAGCAATCCAAAAACACTCCTTCTGGGATTAATTTAGGAGTCCTATTTTTTTATTGTAGGCTTATAGAGGAGTCCGCATGGAGGCCTTACGGCTTATCTGAGAGAGCATTTTAGGACGCCGAAAAGACTCCTTTAAAGAGTGCGCAGGGCACATTTATTTCATATGTTTTGAAAAGGCCCTTTTCTTCTGCTAACACGCTCATTTAGGATCCTTTTAGGAGGCTCCTTAGGAGCGTAAACGCACCGCATTGGGAGTCCTCAAGGTGCACTGTGCAGACTCCAATGAGTTTGTTCACGATTTGATTTTTGACATAAAGATTTTAATTGAATCTTTAAATAAAATCTGAAGTGTTTTTGTTGTTGTTGCTGCTATATTTCTTGCTGTAGTCCGCTTCAAAAATAATCTCATTAACTCGCAACATTTTGCTGTTAAAATAGGAAGATAGAAACTTCAATTTAATTGAAGTCGTCGGCGCGTTAAAAGTCCTTAATGAAGGCTTAAGCCAAAGATTCAGGTGTGAATTGAAGGCAATGCTTTCCTTGCCCCACCCCGCATCGTCGTTACCATCTCTTTTACTATTTCTATTGCGCAATTGTATTTTGTTGGCCATTGTTTTCTTGTAATACAATTGTAGAAATTTTCATTCTGTTCTTTTGTTTTTTGCTTTTGAAAATTCTTACAATTTACTTGGACACTGTGTCGCAGAGTTGGGAAAATATTTTTCGTGCAAGCGAAATGGCGCCGCGCCTTCACGATGAACCGGCGACTGAATGAGTGGATACGGGCTTAAAAGGTGGACGCTGCTTTAACCTTTTCTTTCCCTGAAACGTCTCAAGGAGGCTGAATCGCTGGATGCGCTCCAGCTTCTCTCTCAATGCGTTTCGCTTTTGGCGTGCGATGGAAAATTTCATTTCATTACAAATGCATAATAAAGTACGTAAGATAAGTACACTCGAAACCAGAAAATCGTGACTCAAGAGCATTTGAATATTCTGCATTTTATTTTTATTTTTTTTTTCGTAGGTACGTTCGATTCCAGCCAATGTTGAACTGAATTGTTGAATTAAACTATTTCTATTTTATTTTAAAAGAAGAGAATGGTTTCTTCCTCGAGTCACAACAGCTGTGCGAAAATACTTCTACTGGACACTCGAGAGCATAACGACTTAGTTTTGCATTAAAAATGGCTAATAATAAACTAACGTAACTATGCGTCACTAATCGGAAACTCCAAACGAAAGAATAACGAGAACGAAAACAACTCCTTGAACAATAAAAATTTATTATTTATGATGCCAAATGCCTGAGCGAAACTGGCCAGCTTGGCTTCGTTGGCTTCGTTGGACGTCTTGGTCGTCGGTCTTCCTCAAGCAAGATGAATGCCATAAAAATGATGCCTTTCATAAATTTATGTTGGTTAAGAACAATGGCTCTTGACTCGCCTCGACTTGCTCAGATCAGTCTGTCAAAAAGGGTATATGACAGATGTGAGTTTCGAAGTCGAAATTCAAGGTTAATGACTACCTTAGCCTTGTGCTAAATATTTTTATTGCAAAAAGATGGTTTGCGTAAACCGCTGTGAAGTGAATTTTTTCTTGTATCTTGTGCCTTGTTTTCTTTTCTTTCAACAATTTGGGATCCCTTTTGAGTTATGATTTTTCATATTTTTATTACAATTTTTTATTATTCATTTATTGTCTCCGATTTGGTTTCCGTAGGTTGCCTGTTGAGTGATCAAGGACAGGTCTATGGAAGAATTTTTTGTGACAGGATAAAAGCATTTTTTATGGCACATAAAAAGTGGTTATTTCTTGAGAAATTATAAAAATAAAAAAACGCGAAATTCTGCCGCAAGAAATATTTGCTCTCTCAGAATAAAAAACAGTCGACCTGTTCGAGGAAGGTACGTGTCTAGGCTCAAAAGATCTTTAAGCTTCGCAGTCTTCGTACTATGGTCTGGAAACATAGACGTTTCTTGCCATCGATACACTGAGCGAACGTAACCATGATTTTTTTTAAAAGAGCGCATTGTTATTCACAGTCCTTTTGATTTTCGAGCAGAAAGAAAATTTCAAAATAAAAATGGTTGAGTCAACAAAATTTTTGGTGGATTTGAAAGGAAATATGTTTAATAACATTTCTTTACGTTCGGTATAATTCTCATTTGTTTTATAAAATAGGACATATAAGATATTTATTCATCTTAGAACTTTTGAACCATTGCGAAAGCAGTCACGACAACGGAGCGACAAAATCGGATGAAGTCCAACCAATGGCTATTTTTTGGGGTTATGTTCAGCAGAAGGCTCTGTGGCCAGTTGCTTTCAATGTTAATTAAATCTGTTTTGACATTTCTTCTTTTATGGGTTTATTTAAGAAAATTTTTGTTTTATTTTAAAAACTTTGTTGTCATTTCAATTATGTCCGTGGTTAGTTCAAAAATTTAAATTTAAATCCATTTTTGAAAATTATCATTTCAATTCAACCTGAAATATGGTTGATTCACAAGGAAAATCTTTATTTTTCCAACAAGAAAAATTTCTTATATTAAAAATATTCCTTGTTGAAGCCGTTTTATATGTTTTGCCTTTTGATAGTTTTCCGGTTGATTTTTTCTCTGTGTATAGCAATTTTCTTCTAGCTTTCGATGACGTTATCCTTACATATATCGCCGGCCTTATTTCTATGACTTTGCGACACTGTTGGCTATTTTCGATCGTTAAAGTTCCTATCAAATGTTGGTCCCACCAAAAGCATTGACATTTAATCAGCATTTTTGAAAAGCCTGAGCAATTCTTACTATTGTATGGTTTTTGAACTGTTCATAAAGTTCTTTTGAGCGGCACCAGAAGGAATCTTTCATTTAGTCAACTCTCCCACATGATTTTAAACTCTTCTTTAACGATTTTCTCCATCCCACTCATTTCGATAGACGACAAATTAAATCAATCAAATTCAAATGGTTGTCCTATGATGACCCTTGACAGCAATAATTATTGTTTTAGCATCGCAACGAAGCATATCTCTCGATATTCCCAAAAGACACATTCAAATCGAAACTCTCCGAAGACGTGGAAATGAAGCATTCGATTTATGGACGAAAAGAGAGTACCTACAAGCAATTTAAAAATCATAAAAAATTTTTCAGAAAACAGAAGACATTTCATTCTTAATTTCAAACAAAGACAATAAAATTGTTGATGACGTTGTTGAGTAGAAATGATCATTTAAACCGGAATACCACACAAAATTCAACTAAAAATAAAAATGAAATTTTTAAATTTATCGGAAAATGTTTTTTTTTCTCTTTCCAGAGAACGTGCATGCCGTAATCCATTTTTATAGCTGCTTTCAGCTTGTTACATGCAACCGAATATCCCCACTTTATTTGGGGGATAAAAAAAAAAACAAAACAAAACAAAAAACCAAACAAAAACAAAGAGGAAAACCAAATCTTTTTATAAAACTGCGTTGTCATTGAAGCATCAAATTGTTATGTTATGTCACCTGTTTTGTCTTGTGAGACATGATTTTTAAGAAATTCCAAAGAAAATGGATGCCAATGAAATGAAATGAGATGAAGTGCATTTCGTTTCTATATATTTCTTGGGGTCTCTTTTCATGAGAGTTTGGTTGATTTTCCGATTTTAGAGATGTTCATAATGTCTTTTTATTTCAATAAATTGTTTTGGCGTAAACGTGGTCTCAGAGCAGACTGTGTTCATTTCCATTAAAACTATTTCTTATTCTTTTTTTTGGTTCTGTGAGCGCTTTTTCTATTCTTCTTCTTAAACCCTAGTCCACAAAGGAAGAGAAATGACCTGAAGGAATTTTTTCCCATATAAAATGTATGGGAGATATTTCTTCGCGAAATGAAGAGGAATGCAAAAGAAAAATAATTCCAAGTTTAATAAATCGAAAAGAAAACGTGAAATAATTTTATTTTATTAATTGAAACAAGTTAAAATACTTTTTAAGAGCAAAGTTTAAGTTTAATTTTTGCACAATAAGCGTAATCAGCTTTCTTTAAATCGAAATTGATAGCAGATTGACACTATGGGAACTGTCAAAATTCCTCTTACTAAAAATATATTTATGGAACCAAAATTCCAAAAGGCCTTACCCGTTCAGAATTGGAGAAAATTCCTTTAGGGGTGCCAATAAAATTATTGAAAAATATACTTTACCTGGGTTTCATCCTAAAAGTGTCTCGAGAGCATTTGCTTGAAACGCACTTCTTTCCTGGAACTTTAAGATCCAAGATTCGTTTTGTGGGATGACTGATTGATTCTCGCAAATTTTCAACTCACTTATTAACAATAATATTAAGAAGACTTGCAGAATTCTTTCAAATAATAGTGTTGCTCTAAAAATATCATCCGTATATCTTCAAGATAAATTGAAATCATATATCATACAAATTTCACACAAGAATTCATTAACAAATTAATTGGTTTCGTTGAATTTCTAACTCATTCCACCCACAACCATATTAAAATAAAGACATAATATCCATTAATTTGGAACTGAATGATACAAGCAAAATTAACACCAGTCAACAGCTGTTAAATAAAAAATCCATAGCATCGCTCAATATAAACAAAAAAATAAAAGGGTGTAGGGGCGAAATGTATGTATGTATGTATGTATATTCACACATATACACGTCTTTATTGTGTTTTTTGATATTTTGATTTATCAACTCTTTTAAAATTCTCAGCGTCCCATGAATGTATTAACAAATTAATCACAAGTTTTCATCATTTCCATCACAAGAACTCACTCAAAATGCCTACGCGCAACAATCATCAGAACGAATACAATAAGAATGAAGAATGCACAGCAAATCATTCAAGTTAAAAATATACTCGAAAACAAATCAGAAATCATGAAAAAGCATTTAAACTATTAAATTCGAAACATTCGGATGCGTGCTCCTTGTTAACCCCATCAACTCACCCACGTGATGCATATTATATAGGTAGATATATCTACATATATGTACATGTGTGTGTGTTTATATAGATTGTTGATGGTAGCACATGTTCCTCACTCATTTGAGAGACTCATCAGCAAACAAATGAACCGAATGAGGTGCATTGGCAGGAACTATTAAAAAATTGTTTATGAAAACAAACATTTACACTGAGAGAGACGATTAATCATTTCGAATCGAAGCAACAATCGAATGTGTGAAGAGCTGGTTCATTGCTATAAACGATCTTTTGGCTAAGAAGCTGCGGAGCAGTCGTCTAATCGTCTCCCCCCCAAAAGAAAAAAGAAATTGGTGGAATACTGTGGAGGAAAGCTGATCACGCATTCCTGTCAGCGAGTCAATGATGTGTATGATTAGTCGAGTGTTGATGGCGAGCAGAAAGCAGCAACAGCAACAGAATTTAAAGAAGCAAATTTGTAGCAACACTCAACATTCGACGTTCAGCGACGACTCAACATTGGAATTATCAGCTCAACGAACTATCAACATTTGATGTCGAGATCATATTTTTTTTTTTTTTTGTTTTGTAGCGATTTTTCGATTGATCGTGACGAAGGAAAGTGGAATAAATTTATTTGGTTAAAAAAAAAAATAAATCTTTATGTCTACAGGAATAGTCCCTAATTGGGATGTAATAAGGGAACCAATTCAACGGGATAAAATTTTAAATAGGATTACATCTTCGACTAAAAATCACCCGAAATGTGACCTTAATCGTCACTCAATATGTACCTCATGAGTATCTTTGATTGTGACATCAACTGATCTACATCACTTCTGCAATGCATGATTGAGATGTAGTCTTAAGCAGAGACCATCGAAAGTAATCTAAATGAAGTCGTCACACGATCAAATTATAGAAAATCTCTCATTTTTCATTCACCAACTGTTCTACCTTCCACACCTACAAGCGACCTTTCTTGCTTCGAACGTCGGCACGCGCCAAATGGTACATTTCACCTACAATTGCTGCCGTTCGTCATACCGTTCAACTGATTGAATGTATGCATTGAAAAACACGTACTCTTCTTATCCCTTTGACACATGAATCCAATATTGTGTCACACTCACAACGGCACGGATATCCAGCTGCGGGGTCAAAAATATCGAATTTCATAAGCCTGCAAATGTAGTGTAAAGCCCCAGGCATACAGCTCATTTAATGTAAGGCCACTATTGTCAGGCCACAGCGCGCTGCAGCGTTGCTATAAATAAGTAATTTTCATTTGAAAAATTTTTCCAAAAATAATTGTGAAATAAATAACAGACGACAACGAACGAATCGACTGAATGAAAGTTTCGAATTCATTTTTATAGTTCGGCAATGAAATCAATATTTCAAATTCGCATAACCCTCATTTAAACGGAAAATTCAATTGAACTGAATTGTATATGGTAGCTGGTCACTGGTCACTGGTCGCTGTCCTCTGTCCTCTGGCCTTTGGTCGATGTCGATGCATGCTAAAGTGTCTACACCCTCCTGTCATTAGGGTTCGATCTATTCAATTTAGTGGACTCGACTCCGCGTACCGGACATGTGCCAAGTCGCTGGTCAATGCGACTCTTCGGGGTTTTATTGTTATTGTTATTATTACTTTTGTATGAAAAACTAACAAGGAATGCGTTAAATTCCTCACTCATGTTCAAAACGAAGAAGATATTTTTATACATATTGTCAAAATCGTTCGAAATTTTATTTGTTTTCGCATTTTTATGGTTTGACCCAACGAAATGGTGAAGTGCGCACAGGCAGCGGATGGTGAACAGATAACAGATAGGGCGGCTTTTGAGTAATGACCTCACTTCCTGGGTGAACGAAAAATTTTAAAATGTTTCTAATGTTTTTTTTTTTTTAAGAATATTTCCCATTAATTGAATCCATCGATGGATTTAATCCCTCATAACAGGAAGAAAAACTTATTCCATTAGACTTTAAAGTACTTCTCAACAGTTCAAAGGTTCAATGAAAAGTTTTGTTGCGAATATTTTTGCCACCTTCAGCCTCACCCTCGCACTGTCAAAAATGTCCTTACAACTCTCAATGCTGCTCGAGAAAAATCCAATAAATGTCATCAAATTTATTGCTTCTGGTCGAGCATTCTTCTATTGTTCGCATCGGCTGCTCTTTCCGAACAAGCTCATCATTTGGTAGTTCAAGTAGGTCCAGATTTAGTTCAGCGTTTGTTTGATATGATGGACAATTCACATCCATCGGGCACAATTTTCTGGCCTTTCTTCTTTTTTTTTTCGCACTGGTCGAGCACAATACATTTACAATGTGTCGCATTGAGTTATTAAAAGATCAGAGAGAATGACAATGAGGGTCCTCGGCACATCCTTCCCCACTTGAAATCAATCAGAACCATATACATATGTACATACATACGTTTATCAGTACAGTAATTGTATTTAAGTTCGTTGCACTTAGCATTTAGGATCTTAGAAAGTGCATATAAAACAATTGTTCTTTAATGGGCAGAGTTCGTTCAATGCTCTCCGCAAAGCTCTCTTCAAACGGTTTAGGATGGTTCTAATCATTTGCTCTTTACTGTCTTACTGAATAGCCTTATCAAGATTCTCGGGTCACATCCACACATATATCAAATGTCAATTTTATACAAACGTCACTCAAAGCCTATCGAGGCGATCCGTATGCCAGTTGGCAGTTAAGCCATATTTTCTATGGATGAAAATCATTTTTCCCCGAAAATTTCCAATCAACTGATGCATCGATTGCTCCTCGAATTTCATTTATCATTCTATACATAATTAAATTGAATCGAAGTCATTTTAAATTGAGATGATAAAAGGAATTGACAAAGATAAAACTCATATACATACATACATGCAGATAAATGTATGTATGTCATGTTTATACCCCACCCACAGCCAATGATATTTTTGGATGCGAATACATATGCATTTTTACATAAATACATATGTATGTACACAGATATACATACATACATATACGAGTACATTTATGTACACAAGAAATTGTTCCAAACAATTTATGCAAATTCAATCGCAAATGAATTTGGAGCGGAGTGACTTACTGGCAGTATGACTGCGTGACTGAACGAATGAATGAATGACTGAATGACTGCCACCATATTGTGTGTGCCACGCTCGTTTGCCTTTTACGAAAATTGTTTAATTCAATTAAATAATTATGCATATGTTTTTCAGCGGCGCGTTATAAAAAGAAAAAGTGAGCAGAGTCAAAGAAAACAAAACGTAGTCGCACGTATGAGCAATGTGCACCCACCCTCACGGGGCAACAATTGCCTACGCACAATGCCGTGTGCTGACGAACGGGAGACATTCAAAAGCCCGCTTGGATTTCAACCGATGTGGTGGATGGGGGTGCAAGCAAATGAGCTTATTGCGTGGCATGCATTAAGTCAGCAGTTTTATTTATTCTTTTGTTCAAGCGCACATATTTTCTAATGTATGTACTATATGTGTATATTTATGCAGAGCGGTGTAGAGGATTAAGCCCATAATCAAAGAATGATGCACTGACAAAAAAGAAGACGAAATTCACAGTAAAAACGACCAATTCTAAGTGGAAAATATATCACCACATCATATTTTGACAACGTGCTAGCTTTCGTCGGTCCGAGCAACGTACTGACTCCTAGCTTTTGTCAGTCATTAAGCGTACTAGCTGTACTAGAAAAGGCGGTTTTTATATGTAGTAAATAGTACTTAAATATATCTCTTTTTTAGTAACTGTCCGGTAAAGTTTCTGCAAAAGGACCTTCCCCTTAAGAGCAGAAACAAAAAATTTCACATATAAGGCATAAGCATAAGCATGAGCTATCAAACTCCATATAAAAAAAGTTACTATATATATGCTTGCTATGTATATAGGTTCTCGCTCTCACCAAGAAATCTTTTACATATTTTCCCCGCGAAAAAGCAAGACATTACAAGAGAATGTAAAGAAATCATGGTCTGAATTTAGGCGCGTGAAAAACATGTCATACTCTGCGAAGACAATTCAGCGGCTGCTCGATCCCGGACTTAATCATAAATGAATGTATGTATTTCAAAAACAAAAACGATAATTAAACTTCAATAAAATGGACATCAATACGCTGAAAATCCTTTTTTTTTTTAACAGACAAAAAACCGACAATACATATCGAATTGCAAGAGAAAACGCTCAACAGACTCCACTTCTAGCCACAGCAACAGCACAAGCAACATTGTCTCAATCAACTGTTAAGTATCTGCCTGAAAGGAAGCAATAAGCAATAATAATAAGAATAAGAGTAATAAAAACTATGTCAAAATCTCAAATCGTGTGCAATCAACCGCAATTTTGACAAAAGATCGCTAAAATGACAGCAATGGCTGGCTACCTAAACTGTCAGAATGGTATTACAGCAATGACGTTACGCCTGCAGCAAGGAACGCTCTCTCTCTCTCTCTTTCTCACTTATGCTCTCTCATATTCGGTCTTTCCTTCACTCATACATAACGCCTGTTTTGAATGGAACGCAAAGATTTGTCAACCGAATGAAACCGAACAAAGGACTGAGACGATATCGGTATTAATCTGGCATTTAATTCCAATCTTTCATTTCTATACAAAAAAAAAAAAAGACTCCTTGCCTCACTGTCGCTTCCTTTTGATGGTGAAGCTGCTGAAATTATTATTAAGGATTTATTATGATTATTATATTAAAAACACAGCATGTGATGCTCTTCAGAGGTTGACAAATTCTTTCCTTCTTTCTTTCTTTCTTGCTTGCTGGCTTTCTTCTTTTTTTGAGAGGGAATAAAGTGTCTTCACAAAAGAAAAGGAAACGCAAGAGAAGGAAAAATCAAAACATGAACATTGCCAGGCAGCAAATACAGGCTGGGCAGGGCAGGCTAGGGTAGGAAGTTTGGAAGTATGACTGGCGGTGAAATCTCTGAAGGCGTTTTGATGTCAACCATGCAGAAAATATCATTAGAGCCAGGTTTTTTTTCTCTTCTTTTTGGATTTTTATTTTTGTTTAACGAAATATTATTTTACATATCAATTATTTCATTGTTCCTTGGAATGCCATTGGGTTGTAGTGTGTTTCTTCTTTTCGTGGTCGTTCGTATGGGTTTTGTTGACAAAATGGGATTTTGTTTGTGATATTTTTTAATATGCTTGACGGCTGCTTTTGTTCGTGGATTTTTGCAATGACAAATTTTGAATTTCCTTTCAGTTTTGATGTGAAGATGAAAATTTCGAGAGTAATTATGTGGTCTTGTGGGAATGTTTTATTGATATTTGATACTTTTCGATGCGACAATTGATTCAAAAAAAAAAAAAAAAAAAGTTTTCTTCTTTCAGTTCAACGAATACACTGACCTCATAATCATTTCATTTTTTCTCTCAACAATTTCTATCAGACGCAAAAAAACACAACAAATTTTATGAAGTGCTCATTTTTAATGCGCAGCGCATCTCGTGTCCCCGCACTCCGGCACAATTTACAAAGAAATTACTTTCGAAGAGTGTGAAATGCAGCATAAACTATTTCACATTTAATGACGAGCCATGAGAAATAATTCACCGAAAAAAGCTGTCGGACCATTTCTCAGCCCAAAAGAAGTTAAGAATTCGTGGTAAGAAAAATTTGAAAAATTAAAATAAAATAAAAATTTATTTGGAAATTTATTAGTTTACGGGAATTCATAATTATTATTCTGGACATAGGCTCCTTTTGTCGCATGTACGTCGCTCCGATCGGTTTTGGGTGCCTTCAAGAACTACTGAAATTGTGCCATAAATTTTGGGAAAAATGTTGAGTTTGTTGATGTTTGTTTTCATCTAGTTTGAATGCCCCAAATTTGTAGGGCAAGTAGTGAGATTTTAGTTTGAAAATTGTATATAGTATATAAAGTAGAGTTTATAAAGAGAAGCGCATTTTAAGAAGCATTATCTTTAAGCAGGTCATAACATATTGTGAATATTATTGTCGTAGTAAAGCCTGTTTAGAGGAAAATTTCGGTTATTTTCTGTTTTGCTCTCTAAGGGCCAAGCACAAAAAAAAATTTTTTAATTCAAATAAATAAACACACTCCACTGTCAGGGTAGTCAGTCAAATTCACAGCGGCTTGAAATATTATTTTTGAGCATGGAGCTGCGCCTCGTTTTACAACATTTACCACTCGTGCAAAAAAAAGCTTCATTTCGACACTTGTATCGAAAATATCTATTTTAAATATTTTTCAAAAAAAATATTTTCTTACTTTTCTCAAATATATCAAATATTTTCTTTTTTTTTTTTTTTAAAACATTATATATTATTTATTGGATCACTCCTTTAGGATAGGAGATCTATCAATAACTTTTAAAATCTTACACCTAATTTAACACAATTACATATCACAGAGCATATTCCGACTTATAGAAACGTTAATGAATGTAATTTTTTGATAATTACGGGCCTCGGCTTAAGAAGACTGGGCTTTTATGATGTGTGTGTAGGATCACATGTAATTGAGTCGGTGTTGGAGAGCATAAGAAGCTCGATGAAACGGTAAAGCAGAGAATTGCAAACAGGAATTGCTGATGTGTGAAGAAACACATGTAGTATTGACGGTGTTGTTTGCGGAAACGACGATTTTAAGAAGCTAGGGTGTGCGTGGATTGCAAGGGTGCATGGAGTGCACCCACCGAGATGACGATCAGCTAGGAAAACTGTGTTGATGAATGTGCATGGATTGCACCTGTTGTAGAGTATGACTTGGGGCCGCTGGCCGATCACTTCTTTTGAGCCTCGAATGGTGAGTTGGATTTGATAGTCTACGCGCGAGTGGGTTCACGTGTGCTTGCAGTTTACAAAAATACTTTTCTTTGACTTTGGCGAACTCCATTTTAACCAGTTCTACGTTGAGCTCTCTATGGATGCGTTCATTTGTAATAAACCAAGGAGCTCCTGTAATAGTTCTTAGGATTTTGGATTGTGCTCTCTGCAGAATGTCAATATTTGAAGCGCTTGCATATCCATACAATTGCAGACCATACGTCCATATTGGCTTTATGACTTGCTTGTACAGAAGGACTTTAAAATCTAATTTTAGGTGAGAGCGGTTATTTATTAGCCAGTGCAAGCTCTTGGCTTTTAGTTTAATTTGCGTTCTCTTGGCCTCGATATGCTTGCGCCATGTCAATCTTTTGTCTAAGTGAATTCCGAGGTAGGTAACTTCTTCACATTGAGGGATGCGTATGTTGTTCAAAAAATATCCGGAGAAGCTTTTCTGTTGAGCGTGAAAGTTATATGCCGACATTTAAGCTCATTTATTTGAATTCGCCATTTAGTTAGCCAGTCTTGGATTTCGTTGAGGTGGTTTTGGAGCTTAGAAGTTGCCGCACTTATATCCTTGTGACGACTTAATATCGCTGTGTCGTCAGCAAATGTCGAAATCGATACTCGATCGCTGTTTGGAATATCTGCTGTATACAAAAGATAAAGAAAAGGCCCAACAACACTCCCTTGAGGGACTCCTGCATAAATTTCAAAAGTTTTTGTTGTGAACGAATTATGTTTTACTTGGAACGTTCTATGTTCTAGGTATGACTCAAATATCGCGTGGACATTTACAGGAAGTAAGCTTCTGATTTTATATAACAATCCTTCATGCCAAACTTTATCGAAAGCTTGCTGGATGTCTAGGAATACTGCTGAGCAGTATTCGCGATGTTCATATGCAAGTCGAATTTCATTCGTAATACGATTAACTTGCTCAATAGTGCCGTGATGTTTTCTGAATCCAAATTGGTGGGAGGGAACAATATGCTGTTCTTGAAGAAATGGTTTAATTTGGATAGCAATATTTTTTCGAATAACTTTGAGAGGCAAGGGAGGAGGCTAATTGGTCTATAAGAGGAAGCTTGGGTAGGATCTTTTCCTGGCTTAGACACCATTTTAATTACCGACCGTTTCCAATCTTTTGGAAAGTATCCGTGCTTTATAATAGAATTAAATAGGACTGTTAAAAATAATACTGCAACGGAAGGTAGCTGTTTTAACATTTTTGATGTAATTAGATCATGCCCTGGGGCTTTTTTACAGACCATTTCATTTTTTATGGAATTATTAACTTCACTTGGTCTAATGTTTATGTGAATTCTGTGGGCGTTTTCAGTTTGAATTGGGAGATTGATTTGAGTAGTGCTCGGATTTGGTTGAAAAACCTTACTGAGGTGCAATGCAAAGACCGTTGCTTTATCTTCGTCGGAGCGTGCCCAACCACTATTAGGTCTACGGATAGGTGACTCACTATATACTGGAGTTTTAAAACCGCGGCTCGCTAGCCACAAGGACTCTCGATTAACGCCTCTGGGCGTAAGGTTCTGGATAAAATGACGTTTTTCAGTTTCCTTATCCCTAGCTAGAGCAAGTCTAAGTTTTTTTTCAGCCTCTTTTAGTCTATCTTTGGCAATTGGCGAGCGGAATCGTTGCCATTCGCGCCTGAATCTTCGTTTTTCAGCAATGAGATTTTCGATTTCTATATTGGTCAGTGTTTTCCTAATTCTTTTTTTAAAATATGGGGTAGAATTTTTTGCTTCTGATTCTAGTATGGAATTGAAAACAATTACGGCATCATCAATATGCTCATTGCATGCGATTTTGTAATTTGTATGAATGTGGGAACTTATATACTTTTTGTACTTTAGCCAGTTAGTCCTTGAATTTGTTAAGCCGAGAGGACCTTCAACTTCTTTTGGAAACTTATGTAAGAGGAACATAACAGGCGAATGATCGGAGGTGAGGTCAGTTGTCGCTTTTGCTGAAATAAGTTCTCTTGCAACACCCTTAGTGATTCCGAAATCTAAGAGGTCAGGAATTTTTTGAAGATCTGTTGGCCAGTAAGTTGGCTGCCTCGGCGATACAAAGTCAAGAGAATTATTTTTATTAATAATTGCCTTGTATAGTTGTTGTCCCTTAGGATTGCATGTTCTGGAGCCCCAGAAAGTATGCTTTGCATTATAGTCTCCTGCTGCTAGAAATTTTTCACCCAATGTCTCAAAGTAGTCCACGAACATTTTTTCCGTTACATTAAATCGAGGTGGGCAATAAATCGCCGATAAAACGAGATTTTTACCTCTCATTATTACGCAAACTGTTGATGCCTGAATGAAATCATAACTATATGAATCTAAAGGAAAATGCTGGATTCTTCGACGAATAAGTATACCAGTGCCTCCATGCGCCTTGCCGTCTGGGTGGTTTGTTTGATAGAAAATATAACCAGGGATTGAGAAGAAATTCTTATTTGTTAAATGAGTTTCAGAGAGAAGCATTACGTCAACTTCTTCATGATTTAAAAAATTTTGAATTTCCAGTTTATGCTTGGTTAGCCCGTTCGAATTCCACGCACAAATTTTTAAGACGCTCATATTTTTGCTAAAAAAGCTGTCATTAATTGTGTTTGCATTTGCACAATTCTGTCTAGTGAGCTTTGCATTGTTTGCATAAATTGGGACAAACTTTGAGTTAGAGTTGATATCATTATCTCAAGACTACTATTGTTGTTAGTAGGAGGACTAACAGAGGGCGAAGGTTTAAGTACATTTGCATAAGAAACTCCTGGAGTTACAGGATTCAAATTAAGGTTGTGAGAGGATGATGGTACCGAAACAGTAATATTTTTTGTAGGATTACGAGCTGATTCTTTTTTAATATTGATTCGTTTTTTCAGATCTTGATAAACTAGACATCCTCTGTAATTCGCAGAATGGTTTCCTTCACAGTTACTGCATTTTAGTAATTTGCGATCATCAATTGTTTTTTTATTACAGACTGAGCTATGATGAAGCTCGCCACATATTACACACACAGTGCGCAATGTGCAATAAGATTTTGTATGTCCAAACTCTTGACAATTGGTACATTGAATAGGACCATTTCTTTTATGTGGCTCTTCGACCGATATTTTGCGATGCAATAAGTATTGTAAATTATATATAGGATGGACTTCATTCTTTTTAAGCTTTAAGTTGTCAGGCAACAGATCAACTTTGAACATAGGCTGTGGAACTTTTGATTTATTAAATAATATTTATAACCGATTTAGCGTGGAAGCCTTTTTCTCCCAGCGCATCTTTTATTTCATTTATATCGACGTCTGCTTCAATACCTTTGATCACCACTGTGATACCTTTGCTACTCTTTAGCTGATAGGTATAAAAATTTTTATTAGTAGATTCAAACTCTTTTACAACCCTGCGGAAATTGTCCTCGGTGTTGGTTTGGATTTTTGTTTCTTCATGGCTTTTTTCATTTGAAACTTAAAATAGTTTTAACTTTTCCAAACTAGCCACAATTTTTGTGATGCCAAAAGCGAAGGAATCTATTTCGAGCTTTTTTCGCCGCATCGAAGCGGAGTACCCGAACGTTTTTCGGACTGGCGGCTCAGCACTTTTTAGCATATTATGCAAAAAATATGTTATTATTCATTGCAATAAAATAGACTAAAGATTTTAGTAAAATTTTTTACTTTATAATATTAACTGGACCGTAGAGCAGTCAATAGGCAAAAGGTTTTGCTATACTTTTACGTCCATGCCTGCACAACATACGTTACTTTCACGGCCAAATAATAAACTATAAAAATATTAAGTGGAGGACCCATCTACGAAACTTCTTTTGTTTTAGTCTAAAGTTTGCAACTCCAAATGCCATTAAAGTTGAATGATATCGATGGTGGTCTCACAAAAAAAAAAAAAAAATTAATTGTGTTCAAAAACGATTTCCAAATGTGTTTAGATACAAAAGAACGCAAGGATTGAGACAATTTGCCACCCTAGGCAGTTGCGATTTTGCCGCCTCAGGCAAGAGCCCAATTTTCGCTCTTTCTTTTATTGACTACCAGAATTTGCCCCCGAAAATTTGCCGCCCTTGGCAGCAGCACATGTTGACTATTCGGTAAATCCGCCATCGAAAGACCGATATCAAATAATAGTTGCACGTTATTTTGGTGTATTTTGGTTGATTTTGGACCGATCAGAACCAAAAGGACGAAAAGCAATTAGAAACGAAAAACGATTCATCAAATCAAAACGCCTGCTGTGAAGAAAAATTTTCTTTTTTATCGTACATATTTTAATATTTAAGAAAATATTTCGCCATATTAAAAAATATTTTGATAAAAAAAAATATTTTCGACTGAAAAAAAAATATTTCAAAGTAAATTTTTTTTATGTTTTTCGTAAATATTTTCTGTTGCCCTAATGATTAGTAATATAATTTGTTTTTACGTCTACAAGAGTTGTTCACAATAGTAATTAGGCCAATCACAAGATCTTTTTAACTCCAGTTTAAATTAAACCCCTTCCAAAATAAGAATTTTTAGAGTGAAAGATTCTTAAGGTTTGTTTTGTTTGTCTGTTGCTAATAACATTTATTTCAAATATTTTCATTTTTACGTTTCCTTAAAAGGTTTAGTGGCTATCTACAGTTCTGTCATAAATGAAAGCAAATGAAAAATTTCATATTGAAAAACAATTCCGAAAATTTCTGATTCATTTCTGGACCCAACGGCCAACAGTGCCTACCGCCTACAAAGTATACGAGACTGTAAGCGACCTGAATATTAATACAGTCGAATCTCGTTAATTCGAAACCCGAGGGACTCTTAAAATAGTAAAATAGAATTATTGAGTGTTTGAATTAACGAGAATCGACTGTAGCTACAAAGTATACAAGATTGTAGACACACTGCCTACCTTACTTGCTTACTACTTTATGTGGTAGTGGCAGGCGTTCACTCTACAAACTGGCCACACTCGAAAAAAAGTATTTCAGGAGCGTATATGATGTCGTATGCATTACCGGCTACGGCCAAAAACAAAGTGTTACGATTCATCGCTTCTGTAGGCAGCATTTTGGTCGCTGGGTAAGCCTTTTTTATGAAGTTTTTCATCTCTGCCAGAGCTGGAGATAGCCCCGTATTATTAAAGATAATCTCGATTTTCTTAGTGTCGCATAATGTGGACATCAGCTGTCAAATTCAATTTGCTTGTCGATAATTGTCGATAATTATTGAAAATAGTATTGCCATAACTTAATTCACAATTATTAATAATTATAAACGTACTTTACAATTAACATACAATATATTAACATACGTCATAACTTCTTCTTGCCTCTACCAATAAAAACAATTTACAGCAACAAGCACAAGACTGGCATGATAGATTGTCTATGTTTGGACTGCGTTTGAATGTCGGGAAAACGGAATACATGACAAAAGACCCTTGCGAGGCAGGAACCATCAAAGTAAATAACACTGACAAACCAAGGACCGGAAAATTTCAATATCTTGGGTCGACACTTTCTGCTGACGGCGTTTAGTGGCGTTCAACGAATGGTGTTATTTGCGATAAAAAGATAAGCGATAAGCTTAAAGTCCAAAATTTACCGCACAGTCATCAGGCCAGTCGCTCTTTATAGTACCGAGTGTCTACCCGCAACGAAAGTAGAAAGATGTTGCAGTGTTATGGAAACAAAGATGCTTCGCTGGATATGCGGACTGACTCGTCTTGATCATGTTCCAATCGTGGACATCTTTAGCCGTTATGGAGTTGCTCCAATTATTGAAAAAATGCGGGAAGCAAGGCTTCGTTGGCATCCTGAGTTCAAATGAGGAGACTTTGGCAAAGAAAGACTACGCTCGGGAAATTCAAGGCTGCAAGCAACGAGGGCGTGCTGTAGGAATAACCTTGGATTATGCAACCGACAGAACAAAATGGAGAAACTGGTCACGTTTTGCGGACCGGGACCTTTGAATACGCCAGAAGAAGATGTGTCGTAACATAAAATTACATACACATAGCATAAAATTCAGGTAAGATTACGAAAAATATTTACCTTTAAAAATGTCTGAAGGCACCAAAAAAGAACAAAAAAATTACGCCTACTTCAATCATAGTCCGTGTTTCTCCATGAAGCGTGAGTGTCTTCTCTTTAAAAGACCGAAAAAATAGATTTTATATCCAGCATAAGCAGGGCGAGATTTCTTCCGCGCCCCCTTAAAGCAATTCAAGAACATAATAGAGCAAGTTAAAACACGTCCTTTATATCTGGCATTATGTGCTGTCGCTTAACTTGGCCCTTCCATAACGACGCTACTGCAAGAACCGAATCGATTTAAACATGTCTGTCTGTCCGTCCCTCTCTGGTTGGATCTTCGGAAACGGCTGGACCAACCACATTAAAATATAGATATGTAGGAGAACGATCCTGACTGAAAATGGCCGCCCACTGCCATGCCTACAAAAGTAGATTTTTCGCAAATTCCGAAGTAGAAGAAACTCGAAATATAAACACATAAGTTCTCTTATATCCAATTAAACAATTTTCGGAAAACGGGCTTGCACCGCCCACTGGCAAGCCCAAAAGCATTAGATATTTGTAATTTACGTAGCCTTTAAAGATTTTTTACTTGCTTTTTATTCAAATAGAAAGATACATACTTATATTAATATTGAGATTTGTTAGTGAAAACGAATAGTCAGGCAATTTTGGTCTGCCTGTGGGAAGTCGATGAAGGGCTACATCCTGATGGGAACTAAAAGCTGCATTCGAATTTAAACTGCAGGGATCTTATTAAGAGATGCTAGCGATGCCTTTGTCTACGGAAAAATGATTTTCTGCAGCGACGAATCGGCCTTGTTAGCCGCATATACTCGCCCATTCATTTATACATATATATATATATATGACAAAAAATTGAGGATATTTGTATGTATGTTCATATCTACGACGCCATGAATAAGAAGCCATATTAGCGAAAGCAATGAAACAGAACTCAATTAATCGAACATACTTCTATAATTAAAATGTTCCCTTAAAAAAATTCGTTTTCAACGTCGTTCTGCAATTTTTCACTTAATGAAAACACGAAGGTAAACGCAAAAAAAGCTTATTTCGAAATCCAATTTAATGCGATTAACGTTGTTTTCATTAAATTCGACGCAAGTTTTTATTTTTGCATTTTTAACCCCCTTTTAATATCGTGTTGTATTTTATGCAGAAAACAAACACAAAAACAAAAAATAAAATAAAAAATAAAAAAAAAAACAGTACAACAACAAAATCCAATTGTTTCCAGTTAACTTGATATGAAAGTATGCAGCACTGCATACATATTGATTTTTAATTTTCCTCATTTGTTTATGCTCAGCTCTGAATACTATGGGCGGTGGATTCGCCAATGGATCTACTGCTTAACCGAGTCCAGTCCAAGCGACTCACTTCATCATGTGGATAAAATATCAATAAAAAAAAATAAAAAATAATACATATAAATAAAATAAAGTGAAAAGTGAAAGAAAATGTGTAATTTAATCGCTTTAGCCAACGTTTATTCTTTCATGTGTCTTTTTTTCCATTCTAGTCTTTCTTGTTAGCATTTCTAGTCTTCTGGCGACAATGGTGTCGTTACGCAATTTAATTCAAGGCACTATGGCCTCCGGTATGTGTCTTGTTTTGACTTACTATTCAGCAATAGAACGTGTGCCGGCTTAGATAGGTTCAAATAGAAGCCATAGGAATAATATTAAAAACGCATATCTGGCCTTTTGAACTTTACATAAAACGGAAATTATTTACTACACCGTACATACGCCGCACGAAAGAAATTAAATATGCGGTAATTGGATTCGATAAAATAGAATAAAAAATTAAAAAATACAAATAAAGTAAAATGAATGGAAAATATAAAATTGAAAACTATCTCGCATGCGAAGGGAAAATACATAATTCGATTAATTCGATTTTTTCTCTCTTCACAATTAAATGAAAATGCCACCCCGACGATTGACGGACTATCGAGCGATTTCATTAAAATTCCATTAAAAAATTTTTTACCGCATTTATGAGCCGACGCTCGACCGCAGATGGTGAAAAATTCCGAAGCCTCGCATCGAAATTTGAAGCGCTGCACTTTTTCTGTTTTCATTTCAGAAGCCAATAAACGTAAATCAATTTTATCAAATATCGATAAAAAAAAAATTCCAAAAAAATAGAACGAACCGAAGACCATGTGATGGAGCTACTCGAAAGCAAAGAAAATAATAGCAATAAAAACTAATAAATTAAAAGCATATCGATTGGCTCGTCATTGCCTCAGCGATGAGTTCATAGTTCAATTGTTGCGGATCATTAATTAATTGAATTGCTGGGCAATCATTTATGGAGTCCGAAAGTAATTCTATCAAATATTTCAGCCATGTGATCGAAATTGGAACTGTTATCCAATGGTTCAGTTTTGAGGTCCTGATTCTATAATAATTTCGAAAAAGCGAAATTCTATCGAAAACGGATCTTTTGTAGGCTTCAATTGAAATTAAATGAAATCATAATTGAATTTTCGATCTCTCAAATAAAAAAACATATTCTTTGGTTATATGTAAGATTTCCGAACATGGGCGTTCTTTCCTTTAAATAGCGGTGAATCCATTTCATTACCAGCACTTTTTTCGAAGAATTTGTGATGACGTTTACATGCGAAGCCGACTGATTCTACAGCCATATGCGCACCTTTTTTGAGCCTTTAAGAGAAGGAATTAGTTTTTAACATTTAGGGGCTCTATCGAGTTCTGTCAGGAATGAAACAGAAATGAAAAACTTCATAAGTATAGAAAAACACTTCAGAAAATTTCTGATTCATTTTTGCGGCGTTTTTTTTTTTTTTTTTTATATGAATTTTTTCATTTCTGACAGACCTGGAGAGAGCCCCTTAGACCTTTTAACGTCCTGAAGCCTGAAATTCACTATAAAGTTGTTTTTAAGTATGGAAAATAGTGTAGAGTGTAGAGAATCTACTGTATACATTGCAAAGGTGTTTTCTCTACTGTAGAGTCGTAGATAAATCATTCTTTTGTCGCTGTTCATATTAGGCGACAAATCACCAGCGACACAGTTCGTTTGATGGCGAGGGACATTCCGGGATGCGTTTCTATCTCTTCCTCGTCCCTCGCCATTAAAACAAATGGTGTCGTTGGTAATTTGTCACCTAATATGAATAGCGACTTTGCAAATTAAACAATCGTGGAGTGCATTGGAGAGCTCTTATCTAAATATGTCGACAACAGCTCCACGTTGAGCTGAAGAATTATAGAGACGGTCTTCAGCGTGCAAAACAAAGTTAGATTCTCTGGACTCTACACAGTAGCGTAGCTAGGGGGGGAAGAGCGCGGGGGCGGTCCGCCACAGGTGTCACCCTTATAGGGGGCACCTCTATATGTACGACTTTTTTTTTTTTTTTGTTGGTCAGTCATATTGCATAGTGTTCTTTTTGCTTGGACATTTTGAGGGTGACGCCACTATTTCCGCCCCAGGTGCCACCCGTGCTAGCTACGCCACTGACTCTACAAGATTTTCTCTACGTAAAAAACTCTATAGTAGATTTCAGGCTTTACAGAAAGCATTTGAGAGCCTAAAGAAAATTTATTCGAAAATTCCATAGATCTCCTTTTTTCCCGTCTCAACGCCCATCGCTTCCCCTCTACATCTCACATTAATTACATTTACTAAAACCGAAACCATCTCGAAGCATGACATCACAGCAGACGGAAAAAAAATTTACGAACAAGGATATACGTCATTTTGTATATATCGCTATATATAGAATAGCACAAGGCAGACCACAATCAATTTAAGCAATCGAGACACCGAATCCTTAACAAAAGGAGTTTCTTGCAAGTCTCGTTCGAAAGATGCTCTTGGCAAACCAAACGAGGTCAAGTCTTTTTGCTTCGAGATGTTCTTTACATAAATGGAGGAACTCGTCTAGCCACAACTCGTCGAAATGTCCATGTACATACCGTACATACACGTATACCGCTTTACATAATTGGCTTCATTTTGTGTTCTATATAAGTGGCAATGCACTCGAAATAGAAAATAAACTTAAAGCCGACCAAAATCCTTTGGAATATTTAACCAAAGCATTTGAAACGTTGGCGGCGACATCTCCGACGACGCCATTTTCTATCGATTTCGGCATTTAAAGTTCATGTTTCGTTCCGATCCTTGCGTCCTTCAAAAATCAGTTCCTTTTTTTTGTCTCGGTCTTTTTCACTCTCTCTCCTCTCTCTCTCTCTCTCGCTCTCACTCGCTCTCTCTCTCTCTCTTTCTTGCCGTTTTCAGTCCATTACGCCCGCACTTTCACTCTTCTTGAATGAATTTCGGCAGTTCGTTTAGTGGAATTGCTTTCAGCTTTAATCGAGAATGGAGGGTGGCCAGGACTCGAATGGCGTCTTCCATTTGAACACTAAGCAAAATGTGGAAAACTGCCGCGTTCGACTAGTTAAAACAACTACACCAAAAATATGCACACGCATACATACATATATACAATACTATAAACGTAAGTTTGTGTGTTCTTGTGTGTATGTGGCAGGATGACGGAAAATTCCAAACACGAAGTATTCAGTTTCAATTGTAGTTGTTGGCTGTGCATATGTGTTTGTTTGCCGTATGCGTGTGTGTGTAAGTGTGTGCGCGTCTGTCTAGGAGTGCTTTCAACTTGTCGCCTGACGTCTGGGCTTACGTTTGTCTGTCGGTTTGTCCGGTTTTTGGCTCTGCAAACGTCTGCGCCGCTTTTGCATCGATTTTGTTGGTTTCCGTTACAAATTTCTCTCGATTTGTCGTGCAATTGTGCTAAATCTTATACATGTACGTATGTATGTAAATATATGCATATTGTTCTATATACCACACTCTCTATGTAATCGTATGTTTTTTTATTTTGTATTTAGTTTTGGAATTCCAATTGTATTGGCTGTTGACATTGGTTTCGAATTCGAATTTTCAAAGGAATCGATTAAATTTTACTAAAAATCGCTGGAAAATTGAACCGCCATTCAAAGGACTCTATGTGCATGTGTATGCGACTCTTAAGTTTTACATAGCTTCAAAGCAAGGTCAATAGTTTTTAGTGACATTGAACTAAAAACTGTTTGTTAATTGTTTTTTTTTTTTTTTTTTTTTTTGGGGGGGGCGTTGGGGTGTCTTAGCGGCTGCAACAAGTTCTTATTGCGTTGAATTTTCAAAGGACTCTTACAATAAACCAATAGAGTCAAAGACACCTAGTTAAAATCTTCATCGCTGGCACAGGATACCATCTTATATACGAGAGATATATGAATTATTTGAGCTTCCAAGCTTCTCTTTCACTTAAGGATCGAAGGAGGTTTTAGAGCTACTCCAGAAATCTTCACTTTTAATCTTAGAGCAGCAAATAAAATTGAAATATGTATTCAAAAATCTGTGATTTGCTTGAGGGAAATCATGAAATGCTGCGTGTAACCTCAACAAATATTAAATAAGACATTACAGGAGCAAAAACAACAAAACGAACAAAAAAAAAACTGTCACCGATTCAACGATCCCTGCATGTTGACATCGGAACAACTTCATCCATGTTGCTACATGCTTCAAAACACAAAGCGTACGGCCATTGTTTGCTTAATTTTTTATTTATCTTAATTTTTATTTATTTATATTTTTTTTTTTTTTCATTATTATCATATCTGAGCGAACAATACGCTCAATTTCCGCCCTTGCGATTTGTGAGGCCGAACACCCGAGCACCCTAAGCGCCTCCGTTTGTGATTGCATTCGTAACGGCGTATTAGGATCACACTGGGACCGGGATCTGTCGATTGAGACATAGACAGAAGGCAGAAGCAGAGACAGGTACTGGACAGGCTTCGGGGTTAATGTTGAATTTGACAAATATTAATTTTGTTTTTGGCTGTGCCTCTTACGGCTGCATTTATGCCTATGACGAATCGGAAACAAGTTCCTCTTTTATTTTTGCTTCCTTTTTGCAGTTGAGTGAATTTTTTATGCTATTAATTTTTTTCGCTTTTTATTTTGAACATATAAATGTAATTCGGATTTTATTTGCATTTTCTTTTCTTTTTTTTTCATTATAATCCCCGAAATGCGTTCATGTGTTGAATATCGCTCTTTGGAATTCATTTTTTGGTCTGTTAAAAAAAAGAATAAAGGAAGAAAAACTGAGGGCGAATTATGTCGCGATCCTTGTCTGGCTGTCATTAGTGCAGTGTCACATTCTCCGTTAGGGGCTGTTGATTCAGGCCTTGCTTCAAAGCTTTGTCGCCGGTGATAGAGATTTTCGCTTCTTCATAAGAACTTGTCATAAGAAAGATCATCCAGCACTGATCATTAGTGTATGATCATCGATAATCTCTTATAATTGACGGCGACATGACAGTTTTTTCCAAAATTTTGTTTTAATTATTTGCATTTGAAGTCTTTAAAGTCTCGCCCAGAAGCAACAGTCGTGCACCAGCACAAAAAGGAAGAACAACAAAATTAGAACAAGAGTGAGAACAGTTGTCGAAAATAGACACCGAGACACAATTTAGTTATTCAGAGCGACAATGCCATTGACCTGATTAACATAAAACCCGCAGTTTCGTTTCAATTTGTTACTTTCGACGCCAGCGAAAAAAAAAAGTAAAAAAAAAGAGCAATATAAAAAAAAGAGAAAACGACGCGCAAATGCGAGTAAATAAAAGCTGGGTACATATGTGTTTACATTCTATATACTTTGCCATAGATACAAAGATGCAAACGTACACATCCAAATAGGTATGTTTCGCCCGGCTAGAAAACTAAAGGATACAGAAATTTCGAAATTTCACTATTTTCGATTTCTCCAAATGGAGCGTCCCAAGACAAGGACTCGGCCGACACTGTCGACATTCAACAATTCGTTCATTCGAGGCCAGAGATTTTCTTTATGCTGGTTCGAATTACAAACAAAACACTTTTCCGTTGACATAGAAAACCATCGGGCCGAGCCTTGTTCCCTACAACGCCCACCAACACGGCTCTAAACATCCTTAATGGGAGAGATTGCCCAAAAAAGTGTGTGTGCGAAAGTGTCATTTGCTGTTTTATATACCTACATATCTACATGTGTATATGGATTTTATATACCTACATATGTACATATATGTTGACGACTTTGCCAGGTCCCTTTAAACAATTTCACTTTTTTCGAGCCTGCTGCAATCGAACGATGAATGAATCTACAAGGTTATTGACTATATAAAAGCGAGTTTATACTGGTTAGACGTTAAAAGGTTAAAATATATAGAGATAAAAGAGCAAGTAAGCTTATTTTAGTGGTTCGCAAACGTTTTTTTTTTTAAGTGATAAGGGTGAAGGACTTCGTTTTGTTTCGGTTCTTTAAAGGATAAATGTTTCAGATTCTCACATGCCGTCTTTACAATATCTATACAAAAAAATTGTTCAAAGTGAGTAACAGAGAAGTAAAGATTTCTCTTCAAACGTTAGAAGAAAGAATTTTTTATAGAGGAATCACTAATACGGGCATACTTTTAGTTCGATCCACATATTCCGATATGAAAACTCTTGGCGGTCTCGAAGAGAGCTCCTCGGAAAGTGGAAGCATTCCCATCAATTCGTTATAAATTCAAAACGAAATTATTTCAAATGAATTTCGGCGTCTCTTTTTAATTTATAACAAATTCAAAAAAAAAAAAAAATTAATAAATAAATACTTAAATAAATAAAAAAAATCAAGTGAAGAAAACATTCATCTAAACGCACAGTGCAGTGGTGGGTCCGTCCCTACGTGCTTGTCCTTTTTTATTGCATCCAATCAAGACAGCCGAATATTCTCATAATTAAAAAGGAAATTGGTTAAAGCATAAAATAAAATAATAGTAAATTACAAGAAGAAATATGAGAGAATTAAAGAAAAAGAAAGCCGAAATCAAAAACCGGATAGAATGAACAAAAAAAAAAAAAAAACATCAAGCCGCGCGTGTGGCTCGAACTGACCTTTCCCAATCGACCATTCGAATTCGTGGGTAATGACCTTTAACGCTGGAAAATTGTCACCAAAGCAACTCACTAAACGTAGGGCTGAAGGTTGATAGGTAAGGAGGAGAAAACAAAAAACGATAGAAGAAGAAATAATAATGAAAAGAAATCAAAAAGCGACAACGAATCACGTCGGTTATCTGATATATTAATAGATAGAGAGCCCTATGAATAGACAATGTCAAGAAGAAGGTGAAAAACAAAAACGAAATTCATTTTCCATTTAAATAAATCTCAAAGTGAAGACGAGACGAGACGAGACGAGACGAGATAAACGTACCTATGCACAACATTTAAAAAAAAATATCCGTGTAATAATTTATGCTCAAAGCTCTTTAATGATGTCCATAACGAAAAAAATGAAGCACCATTTCTTAAACGAAGGCGACTGAAATATTACGATAAAACAAATTTTAAAAAGGGAGATACCGAAAACGAAAAAAAAGTAAACAAGAAAACTAACCAAGGAAATTATGTCCCTAGTGAAAATTGGGAAATTATACAATAGGTACAATAAAACGATAAATGTGAACATGAGCAGCTTTAGACAAATCGGCGTCATCAAATGGATACTCGTGGGCTCCATCGAGTGCCCGAAAGTCTAGCTTGTTACATGTTAACCCTTCGACTTTGTTTTTCCGGTAGACATCATGGCTAGCTAGCGGAGAAGGTAGGTATTTACCTGCCAACGCATTTGAATAAAATTATGAACTCAAAATGAATAAATGCATGGAATCGAACATACGTTAATATGTATATATGTACATAGATTTAGGAACAAATAAGAGGGAAAGCATTGGGGTTTATCCTCTGTATAAGGGTAACGCATTACTCAGCTCATAGTCATTGGAAGCGAGAAAGAGAGGGGGAGAATATATATATGTAGGAAACTGGATTAAGGCCCAGACCATTTTGAAAGGGGTTGATACAATTCCATGGCACTAGGCTCTTATCACTTCATCATTCATTTATCCATTCAATTTTTCATTAATAAAATCGAGTTGCCATAAAACCATTTTGGAATTTCTTGTTTTTGCCATACGACAATTGCAATAAAGTATAAATGAACGTGATGAGCAGATGTCACATGTGACCAGCAAAGGGTGACGGGAATGATATCAAAGGGAATTTCGTTCTTCGAAGTGCATATTTACCGTGACGATGAGCTGAGAGGCATTTTTTCTAGATGTTTTTTTAAATATTCTGTGGTCCAATCAATCGATTTTGGAGACAAGATTTAAAGTTTTAAGTTTGTAAAGTTCAGGTCTAAATTTTTGTCCGGGCGCCGATTTAGGGGGTGACAAGCTGGGAAAATGCTCAGGCCGGCACTGTGCAGGGCGGCAATTTCACATAGATATACGAAAACATTATCCCATTAGCGCCATCATAGGGCGGCAATTATTATTTTTGCCCAGATGGACAAAAAAGCTGAATCGGGCCCTGTTTTTGTCGTCAAATACTTAAAAAGTCTATTACTATGTTTATATGTCTGCCTTAAAAATACAAATACAAATACAGTACACTCGGGATAACGTCAACCCCCCAGTGGCGTAACTATCGGGGGTCTTAGGGGTGACAATCTCCCGGGCCCCTAACCCAGGGGGCCCCACGCACTGTGTCAAACGAAAGATATTTTAAAATATCGCACTATTTTTCCCTCCACATAATTCGAATCAAATTCGAGCATTTATGAACGGGCTTTCGATACATCTAAATTCTACATGTATTCTTACCTACAAATACGTTTTTATCTTTAAAATAAACATTATAATATATGGTTGGTCCCTTTTTGTTAATTTGCCATGGATAGAGGGGGCCCCCGAAAAAAATTCTCCTGGGCCCCGCAAGGTGAAGTTAAGCCACTGCAACCCCCTATTCCATCAACACCCCAAAACGTCAAAATTTGTTTATTTACATTGACTATTCTAAAACGACAGCAAAACCTAAAAGCTCTAAAAGGTTAACTCTGCGTAATTGAAAATTTTATATGGAATAACGTATGGAATGCGAATTCTCAGAATTCCGGGAATCTCCTTTTGTGCGTACAATGCAGTTTTTGCTCTCTTTGTTCAGTTGTGTTTTCGAACTTGTTGATGTTGCGCGTATAAAATTAGCCGAAAGTGCCATGATAACATAAGTATAAAATAATTTAAAATTTTTCCAAATACATAAACATTTGTTTGAATCAGACTATTGGTTATTTTAGGTTGAATACTAAAAGAACTCTTAAAGCTATAATTCGGACAATATTTTGGTCTAAAATGAGGACAATCATAAACGTCAACACGCGCGGTTTTAATTAGTTGACGTTATCGCGAGTGTACTGTATTGCAAAAAGCAAATTTCTCCATATAAACGATGACATAAAATTTTAATTGCAATTAAATAAGTTGCGAAAACAAGTTGCGATTAACGATACCAATTGCAATAAAACTGTAGGAGCTACCCCTGTTTTTCTAAAATTTTACTGATTTTAGCGATCTGGCAGCGCTAACATAACTCCAATTGCTGAAATTAAAGTGCTGAAATAAAAACGAAAAAACTTTTTTCAATTAAAACCGAAAAGAGTCGCTGCAATTGGTTGTCTAACATTTTAACACTTTTCTAATAACCTCAAAGCCATATGTTTTCTATAAGTGCTACCAAGTTAGTCTATATTTCTAATCAGGCAGCACTGAAATGTAAAATTAGTTCTGGAAAAACTGCCGTGTAAACCGTGAGTTCACTAATTGCACTTTATTTTTAATTTCAATTAGATGTCGTATAAACGTAATATATCTCCTTAGAATCTCTCGAATGTTATTCCGAATTGAATCGAAGGCTACTCTTCTCTTTTTACCAATGCTTCTTCTTTTTGACTCGTCCACCCATGTATACATATGTATGTACATCTAAAGCTGATTTCTTTTCTGCACTGAAATATTAATGAAAATAACGAGAAATTCCGATCCACTCATCTCAGTCACTTTGAGAAATGAAATTCGGCTCAATATTATCCGTCAATGTAGTTGGAAATATCTCATTAATCGACATACCGACGGCAAATTCACTTGCCGAATTCAGTTCCATTGCACAAACAAAAATAAAATCAATAAAAAGAGATAATTTCCTTTGTATAAATTCAGAAATACGACCACCAAAATGTCAGCTCCTTCATTTTAATTCACAAAAAAAAAAAAAAAATTAAAAATAAATAAGACGACAAAAAGTAACAACTTGTTCGCCCCGCCTAAACTTATCATAATTCGTTCACCGTCGGCATTGCCTTCTCGATACTCATCTTTTTATTATTTACTGCCACCTATGTAGTTGTTGTTGTCGCTGTGTTTTGTTTTTATTCTTTTTTTTTATCTTTCAAATTTAATATTCTATTCGTACGGAGGAATGAATTTTTCTCGTCTTCATTCGCCGTTCGACTTTTTTGTAAAAAGCAAAAGCAGCAGAACTCATCATAAGAAGCAGCAAAAAATGAGTGGCAGCGCCTGAGAATAATATGAAAATCCAATGAGTGCTCTCTTCTCGATAAGAGAGAGATAGAATAAATAAAAAAAAATTAAAACGCACACCATCAAAGTATCAAACAAACACACTCAAAATCTTTCTTGATTTATGGACCCCACACACATTCACAGGTCGGCATTAAAAAATGAAATTTTTATTGCCCTTCCGATGTGCGCTAGAATAGTTCAGCTACAGTGCATTGTGCAACAACATCCCTCTCGTTTCAAATATGAGGAGAACTGAAATGTAGAATTGTGAGGAGAATTAACATTAACATAGCGTCTTATACGCTGTAGCTCACTTTTAACAGAGAGAGCATTTCCCAAAAACAGCTTGTTTGAGAGACAAGTTCGAAGTGAAATATTTCTGATACAAAATGCCTCACACATGTTGTATGTTCAATCAGAAATACATATCGAACTATTAATGATAAAATAATTTTTTTAATATTATAGCTGTTCAAACAATTGAAGAAAATGGAGACTTTAAGTATTAAATTAAATTAAAATTAATCGCTGGTCTGAAAATAATCATTAACTTTAATATAACTTTTTTTGTTTTTCTTCAACTTGAGACCTTTATTGAAATGATTTCTCCACTATTCTTATATAAAAAACAAAATGTTTTTTGCAAAGGATATTTTATATTTGACCAAGGAAAGTTTTTCTTCGGAACTGAGATAAGAATTTTCGGCAAACTTTTGAATGTATTTTTTATCTAGGTATCACTTGTCTTCTCTCGCACCTCACCTCTTGAATTCAATGAATTTAAGCTTTAAAATTGAATATTTTTATGGCTTTGAAGATTTTCGAAGGGAATAAGGATAGAAACTTTGAAACCTAATTTGGATTCTTGCTATAAAAATATTGATAAATTCCTTTCGAAAACCTAAATAGAACCGATTTGACACTGATTCTTCCAATTTTGATTCTTCCAATTTTGATTCTCCCAATTTTGATTCTTCCAATTTTGATTCTTCCAATTTTGAATTACCGAAGCAGCCGAAGCTCCTGTCTCTCGAAGAGCAAAAAGAAAGGCAACTGCGACGTCATCGTCGACGTCGACGTCGCTGCATACGTCGATGTTTGCGTTGCAAGCTTTTTTTTCTTACTTCAACTTTTCTCGGCTCTCACGAGTGACTCTCGAAACTCATTCTTTTGAGCTGCTAATGCTCCACTGCCACTGGACACTGACGTTGGTCTGGTGTCTGGTCTCCCAATTGCTCGAATATGCGCGCAGGATACTCTTTTGCATTTTTTGGAGCACTTTGCTTTGGTTTCGTTCGTTCGTTCGTTCGTTTGTTCGTTTGTTCGCTCGCTCGCTCGAAGTGTAGTGTTGGCTTCGTACATTCGTTCGTATTGAGATTCGTAGTCAAAGTTACTTTCGTCGTCGTATTCGTGTACGTTGCCGTTTTTTAGCTGCCGTAGCTGCCGTTACGTAGCCGTAGACGTAGTAGAGCCGTAATCGCCGTAGTCTTTTGTCCATAGTAATCATATTCGTGTTGTTGTTCGATAGCATTGAGGGGTATTCAGCGAAAAATTACAACAAACAAGAAAAAATAGACACAAAAAATGAAACAAAAAAATATATATACATACATTTATATACGTATACATATAGATATATAAATATATAAATATATACATATCTTTGTACGTATTAAGAAGGCAAAGAAGGCAAAATGGAAATGCTTCATAAAGGACTCGATTCCTTTTCTCGCATTCCGCCGCCATCGGCATCAACATCGACTCCATTCGCTGAGCCAAAACGAGCGTCTGAAGAAATTTCAGTCAATTCAGTCGACGCAGTTGTTCAGGCGTTGGTTGCGTCCGATGGAAGAATTTCCTTTTTGGGAGATTAACAAAATTTTCACGCTTTTATTAACTCCGAAGTTAAACGACAAAAACAACAACAAAACCAATTAAAATTTTTAAAATATTCTTTGCATAAAAACTAAAAATTAATTCGCCAAAATATGTTGCCGAAAAAACATTAATTATTGATATGTCAACAACGGAAACAACAAAAAAGTGCCATCGAAAATATTAGCAACAATTTCCAATTTCCATTGAGCCTTCACAAATGCAATAAAAAAAAAAAAACCAACGTTTTGACGCTATGACGTTGCGTTCCGTTGTGTTGCGTTACGTTGCGTTCCGTTCCGTTTCGGGCACGGCGGCGAGGGGCGGCTGGTTCATGTAATGAGGCGTTCGAGTGCAATAATCCGTTTTATTACTCAACGAATTCGTGTTGAATTGTTTTATTGAATTATTTGTGCACAGCAGCATTCAAAACGGCTCGATCGTGTTGTGACGTCATCGAGAAAATTCACCCAACGCTTGTCGAAATATTATTGTGGGCGTGGCGTTTTGGTAATTTTTTTTTTTTTTTTTTTGGCGAAGCTGTTCTGAATTGAATAACAAAAACGCAACATTTTCCATGCGAATAAAAGTGTGGAAGTGCGAAAAATTGTGGAAATACGCAGAAATTCCGTCGGCATTTTGCATTGCGAGAAATCACAGCGAACATGTGGAAAATGGATAGCTGAATAGATGCTTGGTAAGTGCCGATTTTTGTTCTTTTGAGATTCGATTATAC
This sequence comes from Chlorops oryzae, assembly GCA_020466095.1. Classification (NCBI taxonomy): domain Eukaryota; kingdom Metazoa; phylum Arthropoda; class Insecta; order Diptera; family Chloropidae; genus Chlorops; species Chlorops oryzae. Next base: position 77,840,480 of record CM035807.1, read on the forward strand.
GAAGGCTGTTCAACATGTCTATCTAATCTAGGTAATCGTTTGATTGCACAAATATGAACAGGAAGGATTCTGAAGAGGATTTTTTAAACCATTTAAAATAATATTTTTATACAGGAGAGAAATAAGTTCCCGAAATATAATTGGAACCAATTACATATGTGATTGGAGCCTTGCCCCGATTGCATTATTCATTGGAGCCAATTACAATATAATTAGAAAATGAAAAATACTCAATTACTCATTACTTATATAATTGCATTTAAATTTATCATATATGTAATTGCGTTCTGAATACATATGTAATTACATCTGATTACTTTTACAATTAAAGCATTGATGCAATTACATGTATGATTGTATTTATTTTACAGTTTGTTCTTATATTCTCAAATGGTTTATAATTTCCATCGTATATAACGTGTTTGAATTTTCATTAAATCTTTAGGCACTCCAAGGTCAGGTGGACAAACGAATATGACGTGTGAAGATATATCCGAAAATCGTGGAAATCGCTTTAATGAATTACGATGTTTTTGCAATTGCAGAGAAATCACAGCGCAATATGTGGAAAATGCGATAGCATGAATAGATGCTTGGTAAGTGCCGATTATATTGTTCTTTGACGGATTCGATTATTACGAAAGCTGTTATCAATGATCATGTACTATCTAATCTAGGCAATCGTATTAATTGCGACGAATTATGAACAGGATAGGATTCATGAAGAGATTATTAATTAAACATTAAAATATATTATTTCTATGACCTATAGGCCATTGTATTGAAACAAAAAAGTCATAGAAATATAAATAACCCAGGTGAGATTTAAGTCGAAGTCCAGTCTTAACATAGCGCGATAGAGCTTATTCTCGTATTGGAGAGTTTTTCACAATCAAAAGAGCTTGGAGAAAATTAAAATGCTTAGAAACTCATTGCTGCATGCTGTTAAGAAATCTGAATTCTCATTTTTTGATATCTTTATATAAACATATCGCAGTAATTGAATATGAATAGATTCTTCTGATATATATATATATGTACGTACACATACATATACATTCTATTTAGTGCTCATTGCCATTTGAATTATTTCTCTCGCAGGAGTCAACCTGGTTGGGGATTTCTAAGCATCATCATCATCATCATCTTCTTCTTCTAGCATTTTAACAGTCCTGACCTATCCCGGTCCGCAAGGATTTCTTCATCATCATTTTCTATTAATAAACAAAGCTTTGATTTTTGTGGAGTTACATCAACTTAAATAGGGTTAAATACAAGGGACTTCCCCAGCTATAAGGACCTTCAAAAAATGAGGGAAAATATTTAAAAATAGGGGTTTTCCCTTAAACATGTAATTAATCGAAAGCGGTAAAATCAAGAAGCTAAATAATTGATGAATAGGTGTAAGCGTCTTACGGTAAGATTTCGTATACACTTAAGTGGAAGAGAATCGATTTGTATAAATTTTTTTTTTACATTTTTTGCTTTTACGAGAATCAGCCGATCCCAAGTATTCCCGTGGAATTTTTCCGTGCGGATTCGAAAAAGCTTCTGCCGTTCTTCGCACATTGGGAAGGAAAATTTAAGGGGAACAAGAATTTCGAACATTTGTAGGCAGAGGTCAGCACATTATTTTCTTGATTGATGCCTAGAACACTTCATTTTCCCGCGGAGAAAAATTTCTAAGAAAAAACTTCCCGAGGAATATTCATTTAGGATAGGGCTGAATATGAATATGAAGTGCATACTTTAAAAAAGTTCAGGAAAAACTTAACTGGCTTATTTTGAATACATTGAAAAATAAATGGCGCGAATTAAATTTTCAAATGATAATCGTCCCACTTGCACATTGTCACGCCTCAATGAAGCTTTGGAAAAAAAAAAACTCAATTAAATGAGTTTTTTTTTTTTGCTTGAGAAACAACAAATTCGTTTATTTCAAATGCGATAAAACTAATAATTTCGATTTATTGTGATAATTACTCACCTGGGAGCTCCTCCTTTCGTTCAATTGTTTCGAGCGTTTCAATGCACTCCATTCATCGAGTAAAAAACCGATCTGTAATTGCAATAAACAAATGAAATAATAAATGATTTTATTTTTATCATTCGAACTTAGTTTAATGAAGCGATTAATCTTAGAGTTAAACTCGTTCCATCTCGTCGGCGTGAGGAGGAAGTCTGTAACAGAGAAAATTAATTCAAAGAGAGAGAAAAAAATAATGCAAAATTACAAAATTAATTGCGCATTTGTAAAAAGTTCGCAGTGATAAAATTAATTTTTAAATTGTCCAAAAAGGAATTTCAACTGAAATCGATTTTTAATTCGCTGTCATATTCAACGCCGAGTTCCGTCGAGCCTCAAATTACATGAAATGAGGCCCCAAGACCTTAAGGGCAAAAATGGATGTGAAATGTGATTATACTTGAGAGCGTTCTTCTTTTGCTTGATTTGACATGCAACTTTACGGCATGTTAAGTGTCAAAGTGATGTTCCAAAAACAACAACAACAATAACAACAACATCAACAGGCACCACAACATTTTAGTCAAAACAACAGTAAAGACAGAAAAATACAAGGTACGAAGCAGAAATTAGTCAGTCGCCGCCTCTCCGACACGTGTTTCTGGACTGCTGTTGCCATTTTGCATTACGCAACAAGTCCAAATGGAAGGCATCAGCGTCTTTTGGCAGTTAAGAATCGTAAAAGACAAATTAAAGGACAAATTCGACGTGAAAACGAAATTTAATTGCGGGACTTTTCCGTTTGAAATAGGTAAAAACCGATAAAACAATTGGGATGAATATTTCATTTTCATTTCATTTGGGATGAATGTTATAACCAACTGTTGAGAGGTTAGTGCTCTCAAGAAGTAACTTACATATTTTATAGCGGTATTAGCGATAGATAAATATTTCTTCAGTTTTGGATTTAGTTTTTAAAAAACTTCAATTGAACTTAGAACTAAAAATCCGCGGCAAAATAAGTTCCTACGCACGGGCCTAAGCCCACTCTCAGAAAAAAAAACAAATAAGGGTTTTATAGTCAGGCGAGCCTGACAATAAAATACCCGACACAGACACATGTTTAAATAATTTTTTAACCACGGCCAAAAAACAGGACCACTAAGTAGAATATTCAAGAGGTTTTAAGGCCATTAGGGGCCCCATATACCAACTTTTGTTAAATTTCTTTATGAAAACCGCCCTTTTACACGCCCACTTTTACACTTTTTTTGCAATTCTAATCGGAGGCTTAAATATACACTCAAATTCTAAGTTTCATTGAAATATTTCGAAAAAGTCCGATTTTGAAGCAGTTTTGGGATTTTTGTGACAGACCCTAGTACTGGAGGTACCCTTAATAAAGGACCTACCAAGGAAATTTTTTTGGAGGATGTTTATGGCAAAGGAAGCATAAGTGCCAAATTTATTTCAAGTCCCATTTGAATTTCGGGTGTAGGGGACAATTTTCAAAAACGCCCTTCTGCCACGCCCACTTTAAAAATTTTTATAAATCGTATTACTTTCATCAAAATATGTTGAAAAGCTTCGATTTTAGAGCAGTTTTTGTGATTTTCGTAACAGACCCTAGTACTGGAGGTACCCCTAAAAATGGTCCGATCGAGTCCATTCTCGAACTTGTTCTTACGCATGTCGCCGTGAGTACGCATACCAAATTTTGTCAAGATAGCTCATTTCCTTCGATAAGAATAACTGATACAGACAGACAGACAGACGGACATACGGACATATCTAAATCGAATCTCCTGGTGACGCTGATCATATCTATATATATTTTGTATGGTCTATCTCGACTGGTTCTGGGTGTTACACACAACCACACAAACGCAATATACCCTCGACACAGAGTGTGTCGGGTATAAAAATAGCGAGACCAACAACGTTATATTCATAAATTCAAAGTTCCACTGTTGTTGCGTCCCATATATAACAACTAGGTCGCAACTCTTAGTTTGAGAATATACGTTTTTGGGTACTCTTTAAGCAATAAAAGTTGTTGGTCCTTTTCTCAGAGAGTTTTCTTTTCGTGGTGTTTCAAGACCAGTATCTTATGAGTCGTTTCAAAAAAGAGTCTACTTAATCGCGATTTTAAATAATAAAGGGAAAAGTAAAATTCCTTCCGGATGTAAATAAAAATTATTAAACAACGACATTTTTGACTTATTCGAAACCCCTAAGAAAATATTCTTGATCTGTGATGATTTCTTGCTAGGATCAAATATAATTGCAGAGACAATAACACATATAGGTAGACTGGTTAATGGAGGTATAGTAGAGTTTCAATAAAATTTTTTTCAACCGAATGGTTCTCAAAACGCACGTAGAGCCCAGAAGAAGGTGTCTTTACTTAGACCTGTTCTTGAAAAAGTTGTGTTTTGATTGAAACTCTATTTTCTTACGTAAAAAGTACACCATTCATCCTGAGACTATTCCAAAATCGATTTCGAATTAAGAGCATTATTAGGAGGAAATTGCAACCCTAAGATGGCCTTTTTGGCCTATTCAATGGCTGCTGCTGCTGCTGCAATTAAAGTCTCGCGATAAATGATTCTCTGAATCCTGCTCCACGAGTACTTAATTCAGTTTTTTCTTCATTCCAGTATTGTATTAAGTTTTCCGGTGCAAAATTGCTGATGAAGTCCATCACGCATTGATTTTGAGTGAGCAGAAATGTTGTCAAACAAGAGAAAAATGCCGCGATAAATTCCTTTTGCAAATTTTTACAAGAAAAAATAAATAAAAGATCATCGAGAGACCAATGATAAAGATAAATAAATATATTCACAATGGCCCAAATGCTTGAAATAAATAATAAAATATTTCTGAAAATATTCGAAAATTCAGATTCGTTTTCAAATTCTCTGACCATATTAAAAACATGAAAATGCAAAAATGTAAAAATGTGAAAATGTGAAGAATATGCGCACATTTCTGTCATAACAGCCGACACAATGGAACGCACACGATCGAAAAGACTATTCGGTAACTTGTCGTCAAAAGACAAAATTTATTAAAATATGTATACAATTTTTTATTTTCTCTGCTTGATGCTCGTAAATCAGAAAAATCGAAATGAAATTTATGCCCGCAAAGCGCCAGCCAAAAAAAAAAAAAAAAAATTACCAGCAGTGGAAGCGTTTAGAATGTACATTTGTCAGAAATTAGTATGAAAGCATTAGTATGACTGCAAAGACGATGCCAGAGACACATCAAAATAAGCTATCTCAGTCTTAAAGGCATTATTAGAAAATATGCCAGAGGGAAACACAGACGAACAGGCAGAAAGACGGATAGGCGGACGGACAGACGGGCGAACAAACCGACTGAACATTGCAAAATCAAAAGGCGAAATAGTTCATCGACATCGAGCAAAATGTTTTGCGATAGAAAATCTTGTTAATATTTTGAGGAGATTTTATCATCTTTATCCATGCACAGTATTCCCCGATTTAGAGAACCAATAAAAAATGCGTGCCAGTTCGTCCAATAAGCGAGGCATCTTTGTATCGACATTTAACTTAGGGCATTGAAGAATAAAAATGGTCAAAAGTTTTGTGGTTTTTATATTTAATATTTTCTCTTTTGTCTTGGCTTTTAAAGGTCTAAAGCCGTGAAAAATAAACCTTGGTCCGTAGAAATGCTTTCCAAGTTTCTTAGCCCCAGAAAGCTAACCATTCATTGAGACGATGGGTATCGCGAAGGGATATCGCTGTTTAATGCTTTGAGGTTCAATAAAAGTTGCTGTAGTCTTATAAGAAAACAGATGAGGCTAGTTTACAAAACGTGTTCTCATTCTTAAACTCATTGAGTAGGTAACTGTAAGGAAAATAACAGATTCAGGCGAGCCTGACAATACAATGCCCGACACAGACACACATGTTTAAATAATTTTTAAAACGCGTCCAAAAAACAGGACCACTAAGAAAGAGAATTCAAGAGATTTTTACAGCCATAACGGACCCCTTATACCGGCTTTTGTTAAATTTATTTATGAAAACCGCACCTTTGCCACGCCCACTTTTCCAATTTTTATGAATTCTAATCGGAGGTTTAAATATACGCTCAAGTTCTAAATTTCATTTAAATGTTTCGAAGAAGTCCGATTTTGGGGCAGTTTTGGGGTTTTTTGTGACGGACCCTAGTACGGGAGGTACCCCAAAAAATGGTTCGATCGTGTCCATTCTCGAACTTGTTCTTACTCATGTCCCCGTGAGCACGCATCCTGAATTTTATTAAGATAGCTCAACTCCTTCGATAAGAAAAATGTATACAGACAGACAGACAGACAGACAGACGACGGACATACGGACATATCTAAATCAAATCTCCTGGTGACGCTGATCATTTCTATATATATTTTGTGTGGTCTATCTCGACTAGTTCTGGGTGTTACACACAACCACACAAACGCAATATACCCTCGACACAGAGTTTGTCGGGTATAAAAACAGCAGAAGGCCGAACAGATTTGGGTCCGAATGAAAACGAACGATCGCAGTTAGAAGAAGAAGGACTTTCCGCAATGCAATACAATTTTTTATGGGAAAGGGATGTAGTAAGATTTTAAAATGGGAGTTTTTTAACATTTTGGTACCATTTCAGCATTTTCCATAGCATCCAAACGAAGAAAAAAGAAAGGACCACAACCCTTAAGAGTTGACTTCCATCTTTCGCAAATTACGTATAACTTGAGGCCAAAATATTATATCTCCATGTACAAGTTAATTTTTTTTTTTTATACCTCCCCTAAACTGGGACCTAGATTCCGCCTCTGGTTTAATGCTAGTTTAACTTTAGTCATCATATTTCTTAATACGATCCTCTATTTATTCTTCATTGCAAAAAGGAAAAAAAGAATTTACAAAAAAAAAAAAAAAAAACGAACACAAACGCCAAAAAGAAAAACACTTCCCAAGGCTCAATGCCCCAGAAGACCCCATCACCACTGTTCAAGTGCTGCTCCGGGCTTAACTCAACGAGGTAAAAAATCAAAATGCCCGCAAATTTATTAAGCGAAAACGGAAAATAAAGAACAAGAAAGAAAAGAATTTATGACTGCATTGGTATAATTTTCATATAATTTTGCAAGACTTTGAGGCAAGCACATTTTAAGCGTCGCCTAAACGAGACGAAAAGTGGTCGGTCGGTCGCTCGGCTAACATGATTCGTTGTTTGGTACTTGGGAGACTTAAGAATGAGACTCTCAAAATCAGAATGGCCACAATAATGACTGGAGACAGAGACATGGCGGGCCGAGATGGCGGGCGGGAGTAACAACAAAATGGGAAAAATGAACAAATGTCGACAGACACAGGCAAGGAATCATACGAACAAGTACGATGGAAGGTTGCCTGTGCGGTACGGCATGGATCGGTTTGGTTCGGTGTACGACGAGGACCACCAAATGGACAGTGTGACTCTGAATATGAAGCCAACAATATCAACTTTGACTGGAGTGGACGGCGTATGCGTCTCGTTTTTGTTGTTGTTGTTATTTCATTTTAGGCCGGCTGGAGGCGCCTTCAATCGTGCTTTTTTATTTTTCGTTGTTTTTTTTTTTTGCATGTACGTCGTATTCCGGCTCATATGTTCATATACATATTTGTGAATATACTTATAACTAAATGCAAAAGCATATGACTACAGAGGAAGCGAATGAAAAAAGCGCTGAGCTGCCATTGCAAACAATTAAAATCATATGAGACGTACATAAATTATGCAAGTCTTAATCTAAAGTGGACAATCTATGCAAACGGCTGCCGCGCGTACGAGCGAACGTACATACATACGTACGTACTTACGAATGCGAATGCGATTGCGAATATGTATGGACATTGTGCATATTTTCATGTTATGTTGCCGAACATGCTGCGGAGGCATATGAATGGCCGAACTCTGCGTTTTAGCTTCTTTCTGTACACAAATAAATGCCGGTTCAGTTGGTGGAGAGGGGGGCAGAAAAATGTTGAATTGTCTCGTTGCTTGGTAATTGTATTGCTAGCTCGCAAATAAATTGAGCACTTGCTTCTGCTGTTCAAATTATTAAGTTCTTTATGATACACAGTTTTGAAGCTTTCATTTGCGAAATTTAGTGAAAATTTATGTTTAGCATTTTCACATGAATCTTTTGTTTTGTTTTTATTTAATTTTTTTTTTTTCTTTCTTTATGAAGAATAGAATTTTAAGCAATCTTTTGGGTCATAATGCTTGAGTGCTTTTTAATTAGAATAGCAGAAGGGCGAATCTGAATGACAGAAGTATAGAAACATCAGTCAGATTGAAGAGCGAGTACAGGTTCCATTAAAACGACGGTCTTTCTATCCTATTTATCTGTAGAGTTTTTATGCCAAGGACAGAAAACAGAATTATCTGATACGTTGAGTACATTCGCCTCAATGAAGTTATTGCCCCAGAAAACCTTTCTTCAATATTTAGAACTTCGTTTTTAAGGATACAGTAAAGTCTCAAAAATGGAGACATACTCTCAAGGTAGTCAAACTTTGAAGACTTTTCTTCTGAACTTTTGAAGGCGGAAAAAGTTACCATAAGGGCTCACAAGCTGTTTAAAAAAAAAAATATTTTAAGCTTAGTTCATATTATTTTTTCTTGGAGAAGAAGACATAGAATCGAGGACCTCGTCGCACGTTATTTCAATGTCTCGGTGAACGTTTAAAAGCGCTAGTCCATTGAATCGCTCTTCGCCCGTTTTGTTTCGAAGATATGTTTTTAATCTTCTCAAGGAAGAAACTTGATGCGACCGAAATTGGAAGGGTTGCTCAAATTTTTAAAAGGCGATATATACAAGGATATAAGCAGTAATTTAGGCTGTCGATAAAAGTAGTTGGCCGGTTTGCTGTCGGGATAATTGACTAGTGTAAAACTCCTCATTAAGGGAGCAAAACTATTTTTAGTAATTGGTCTGTTCCTGTACATGAAACTGCCCAAAACTGTCCAATTTTGCCCAATTTTCATACAGTTTTCAACAAATTGGACAGTCTTATGCAGTATGGGAACATAACAGTTATCGAAAAATTTAACGTTTCTTGGTTTCACAAAGTGAAGCTTTTTCCGCTAGTCAATAATCGTCCTAAAATTATTATTTTTATTCGCGGACCCCCAAAACCACCCCCTGGATACGCGCCTGCTCACAAGTCATAATAAACTGACAAAGAAATGGTGACTCGCAATAGGAGACTAGAAGAATGTTGTCATTCAAAATAATAGAAGTGCTGTATGAAAATCATAGTCAAAATGGTGAACATTGATGATCAATATTCCCATTTTTTAACTCTTATGAAGAGGGTACCACAGAGATCAATCTAAAGACCTCTGCTCTTCAATTTATATAGCAATGATCTCGCTGACGCAATGACGTATGCAACTTCATCAGCATACCATACCAGCTGTAGGAAAGAGTCCAGGGCCGGATTATAGGGCGGGCCAGTGGCCCCGGGCCTCCACCACTTGGAGGCCTCCACCTCATGAAATCAACTGAACTCTATACGTCTTACTTTTTCATAAGATTCAGAAAACAGCAGAGCAAAATATTGCATCGGTTCAATGCCACTTGTGTGAGGAATTTTCCAAATTCAAGGGACTTCTTGAATTTTATTGAGCAACCGAAAAGCTTCGCTTCAATAATTTGGCGCAAAAATTTCTTTGTTTTGAAGAATAATCTTCACTTCTGGCTATAGTGCGGTGTTTTTTCAATCCCGCAAATCCCGCGCAAATAATTATATCGTAAAAATAGTGGGAGATCCCGCGATTGCGGGATTGGATTCCCTAAGCGCAACCATCAATCTGGAGCACAAAAAAGAAAGGGAAAAACACCATAAGCAAATGCTGTCGAAAATTCCAAAAATAAGAAAATATTTTTGTGTTCATGGCAATGACGCTGAAAATCGAACTTCTCAAAAAGAAGATTTAGTGTCTGTAACAGACAACAGTCAAAGTCCCTCCCTAGTTTCTATTCCCATAGAATCTAAAAAACGCGATAGTCCTGCCACAATCAACAATGAGTCTTTATCAGAAAAATTATTGTAGGATCCTGATACAGTCATAGAGTCAGAAAAAAAAAACTCAAAGGTAAAATGTTCAATGTCAAATCAACAAAATACTATTTTTTTTACCTTTTGCTATATCAGCACTGATGAATTCTATCATGAAACTAGAAAAATTTTGTAATATCTGTAAGTTTCTGAAAAAATTCATAAAAGTTATCATATATAGGTATTTCCAAAAGAAAGTAAACTTTTTGTCACGTCCGAGCATTTCTTATTGCCTTTCCGATCTGCATAAAATTATGATAAGTATAAAAGTCCGGAAGATCTGCCCGATAATAGTTAGAATCAAAACCCTTTTTCCATATTCTTCGATTCGGGACTTAAGATTGCTAAAGTAACTGTCACGTCCGTTTGGAAATACCCATATTTGGAAGTGTAATCATAAGATTTTGAATTCTTTATAAGGTAGCCCTGCAAGCTTTATTTACCTTTGTTAGACCCTCCGTACAGAATCCTGTTGCAGAACTCAAAAAATCTCTCTTAATCTGGCGAAAACTGGTAGAGATACCTATTGAAAAGTTTAAGGTCCGATACGTATCATTCAGATATCATAAAAATTTACATAAATGATAGCAGTTTTCTCTGATTTCTACATGTCTTTTAAGAATTATAAAAGTTTATGTACGAAATCTATAAATTTTGAGGTTATTTGTGACATCGAAAAGTGGTTGATTGGACCGGCAATTGATACTTATTTTGAATAACAGGAAAATACTTCAACAGTAACTGACTCCGAGGTTACACTAAAAATTCAGTATCAGAACTACCATAATGATGTTAGTTTTTAGAAAGAATCGTTTACTCGCGATGAGATAGAATATTTCACCAAGAAAGGATCAACAGACTTACAAGATTGCGACGAATGACTTATTTCTAGGTCTTCAGTTGGTTAATAACGGACTGACGTTTGAAATTTCATTTTATATCTTTCAATTAAAAAAAGGGCCACCACCATTCTCTGGCTCCGGGCCCCCAAAGACCTTAATTCGGCTCTGAAAGAGTCTATCAGAGAATGTATTGCCAAGATAAACGATGAACTATCAATAATTTTCAATTGGGACCTTGCCCTCAACAATCTAATACGTTGATCAGACAAAAAATAGAATCGTTAGGCGTAGCGTAAGCTAAGTTTACTGGATCTAAACACGGGCCCAACGATTTGAGTTTTTGTCAGATCAACGCCTTAGATTGTTGAGGGCAAGAGTGTGATTACTGGAACCTGAGATTAAATTTTTTTTTTTACATTATTTTTTTCTTCAAGTTTTTAGTTTCTAATTTCAATGAATGGTACTTCTCACTTTCAATAAAACCTTTCAAATTAATAATTTTTTTTTACTGTTGAGGTGAGGGAGAGTAAGAGGGGGACGTACCTTTGTTTTCCGGGCTGCGCTGGCTGCTGAGAAGACTGTGCTGGTAGATTTGGAGAGCGGAGATTTAATCTGTCGATTACGCGGCGCGAATGGGGTTTTTATGCGGTCTTAGAGATTTTATTCTCGAGAGAAAAAAACATAAATGAACACTTGCCTTCTTGGCGATACACAGATAACTTCACTTTTGACTTGTGATAAATTCACTACTGCGATATAAGTTTTTATATCGCGCGCTCTGATCAGAGATTTTTGTCGAATACATGCGGAACGGCGAGGCGCGTCTTAGCGGTTGCGATCATAGACTCCCTTAACTTCGCTCGAGCTCGAGCTGTTGAACCCCAGAGCACAAAACGTTTCGTTGAAACGGTTCGATTAAGGGCTCGCGCCCATAGCGGCTACGGCTACGTCGAAAAACGGACATTTACATTATTAATCCTTAGATTTAAGTTTCGTCATTATTTGAATATTTTTATTTCAAAGCGAACTGTTTTTTACTAGTCAAACACTTTCATTTGATACCCATATTGAGGGAGTTGTGAGAAAATATGTAACTGACCATTTTGTTGGCGGCCATCATAGATTTTAATATATTTCATAGCAAACTCTGTTCTATCAGTCAAGCCCTTTCATTTGATACCCATATTGAACAAGTTGTGCCAAAATTTGTTAAACGCCATTAGATTTAGAATGGCACAGAAATTATTTTATGGTATTCTCACCAGAACTTGTGGGGCGCACCACAATTTAGATCAATCCGTCAAAATGAACGCAGTGAAGAAAAGGAACCAGAAATTGGTTAATTCAAAAGGAAAAACATACAAAACGGATTCAATACCGAATATTTTTAATTTTAAAAATATTTCTTGTTGGAAAAAATAAAGATTTTTCCCTTTGAATCAACTATATTTTTGGTTGTATTGACATGATAATTTTCAAAAATTTATATATTTTGTGTGGTCTATACCGACTGGTTCTTGTGTTAAACACAACCACACAAACACAATATACCCCCGAGACACAGAAAAACTGACTACGCCACAATAAAAATTTCAAACAAATTACAAAATTTGGGAAAAGTTCGTAATATTAAATTTAAAACAAACTTTTGTTTGGCTGTTTGACTTTGTTTTGTTGTATCAAACAAGGGAAGTATTTCTGCATATAAATGTTTTTCTAAAATAATCAAAAACTATCTCACATATGTTTATGATGTATAATTACCTACCTTCCGTAAACTGACTTTACAGACTTCAATTTTTATTATGAAATATGTAGATAAGGCAGTTTTTCCTTTTTTATTTATTTAAAATAATTGGTTGATTCTTAATAGTTTCGATAGTTAATATAACCAAAACATTGTTGAAATATTTCGTTGAGTGTTAATATTTTTGATTGTTAATATTACAAATCGTTGGTTGAAAAAGTTTGTTCAGTGTTAATACTTCCATTAATAGTCGCAAACAAATGAATTGCTTGGAACAACGAAAAGTGTGATAGGCTGAGTTTTAACAACGAATTTGTAATATTGATTAAAAAATTGCTCTCATTCAATATGCATGCTAAATGGCATAGGGGAAAATGGGGAATTCTGAAACACACTTAATTTTTGCACAATTTTTTTAATTACAAAAACCTTCTCGTTTACTATATCGTCGGTTTGGAGTGTAAACCTGCTAGCTTGCATTTGAACAATTTTACAGGGCACACAAGAACAAAAAATAGATATAGTTGGTTCATTAATTGGTCTTCTCTATAATATTTTCAAATGTGAGTTAGCAGGTTTACCCTCTAAACCGATGATGTATAAACACAAAATTTCTGGCTTTTACCGATTCATAAGATCGTTTTTTCTCGATGCTTCCCATGACTTTAAGAAAAAAGCCTTTTTCGCAGATTTTGGAAATTGGTGGGGAATTGTGAGACACCGCGTTAATCGAATTAATGCTCAACACCTTTAAGCTAGCTTTAAGCAAAACCGAAAGCTTTATTTGGGCTAATAAATGGTTATGGAATGAATGTATACAATAAATGCACAGAATATTAATCACTTTCACAGTTTTTGCATGTAAATAAAAACATTGTTGGATACAGCTATTAATTTCACATGAACAATCCGGCTGCATTGAATACATTTCGTTGAGTTGTTTTAAGTCAATTTGGTCGGCATATCTTCGTTACCAATGATGCAGATAGAACTTTCCGCGTTTGTTTTGTGAGCCGTGAAGTGCCCCTTTTTTTGATGATGGTGTTTATTGCTTCTGAGATTTGTCCTTGTCATGAAATCTCTTTCAAAAATTCCTATGATTTGTACTGGAATCATTTTCTTCTATGTTTTTGCATACTATTTTTGGTTGGAATCATTAATGTCCCTTTGTTTTTTATATATTATTTAAATCGCATATGGCAAAAAGATCAAAAGATCAATTTTTGATTGCGGTACCAAAAATCATAGGAATATTATTTAAATCTTCTATTCTATTCTATCTACTGAAAAAAAAAAAAAAAAATACGACGCTCGCTGGAGCGGGGATTTCAACCCGTCGACATGGATTGTTAGGCAAACTCTCTAATATTTTTCAAACTAATTCCTTCTTTTGGTCTTTTGGCTCTGTGCATCATCTGGCGTATGTTGCATTAGCATTTCGAGCTTTATGCATTCCCTAGAGCGGAATATTGTGCTTGAAGTATTGCATTGATGAAAGGTAATGTAGATGGGAGCCCCGATCGCTTGCCGCCAATGTCACTTAATGTTAAATGTAATGTAGGTTTTACACAAACAAGAACTGAGAATGAAATCGATGGTCAATACCTTGATTTTGATAAAGCATAGATGTTGAATGCATTCCAATCCCTACTGGGTACTTTCTATACTAATATTTTTCTCTCTCTCGATGAATTCTCTCTACAGCGAATCAAATTTCCAGTCCATTGTGTTTCGTTGTGGATACTTTCGACTAAATCTTTATAGCACAGATAAAACCAAGGTAGAGTCTGGACAGACTATCAAGAGGATGTAGTCTTTATATAAATTATATTTCAAAAAATAAATCGAAATAAATTTCTTAACAAATTTATTTAAGACAATGACTTTTAACTGGCGTTCAAATACCCGCTCCTGAGCTCTTTTAATCCTTCATTCATTCAATCTGAATGTGAAAAATTATAAAATTAAGTAGGAGCAACGGGTGGAGAGCGTTACAAGAAATAGAAAGCTCAAGATTAATGGGAAAACAAACATTGTGTTTGTTCGCCATCAATCAATCAACCAAATTGCATAGAATTTTTGATCAATACCCGCAATCGAAAGAACTCATGAGCAACGCGTAAAGGTGTGCAACGTTGGGGAAATCGGAAAAATAGCAGAGGGCCACGTTCCCTGAATGGAGAATTTTAAAAATAAAAACCATAAATTTACGATTTGAACAAATGATTGACTCGTATGTTTTGCTTTTCCAATATTTATGCCTAAATACTGTATGGGAAAGAATAATTTCGATCTGATCTGCAATTTGTGCAGTAAGATGAGAGAAGAGAGTGAGAGAGAAAGTATCAACGATGATTGAGATGGCACAACGTTATAGCGGAATGGGCGTTCTTATTTCAATCTTTATCAAGACATATAAATTTTTTTTTCAGTGTATTCGATATGTATTATTCGGCCTTTGTTGGTTTTAAAATTGTTCAGTGAAAAAAATTCTTTTAAACTTTTCGCGTTTTCATTCGTGCTTAAGGTCAACATTAATATACCTACAATAATTATTTTTTCTTTCCATATTTCGCGCTTCTTCGAAGAGCATCATAAGAAAAAAATAAAAATAAAAAGACAAATAATTACTTATAATATTCAATTTGCTTATAATTTTCGGTTAACTTGTTGTAATAAGTAATTACACTAGACCGAAAGTTTTCAAAAATTCTCATATCTTCGATATTTGATACATCATTTCTATGTAGAATTTTCCGCTGAATCGAAATGTGAAGTCAGATTGTTCAAAAGTGGAACTAACGAAAAAGATGACCTCACTTTTTATGTAATATATTCAATATCTGGTCACCGATTTTTATATTATTTCTAGCAAATCGAAGAGAATCAAAATATTCTTTCTAAAGTGAACAAGGTATGGAAATTCATACAAAAACAAAAGAATTATGCTTAATCAAATTCTATATTTTGTGTAAATTTTCGTCATTTTTTAAAGCTATTTACCTACTTTTATATAATTTTTTGTAACATAAAACGAAGATATCCTTCATATTTCGCCTTGTAGATCGATAGTTTATTTTGTAGCGAAGATTTTGAGCCTCTTTTGACTAAAATTGCTGAGAAACTGACTGAGTTATTCGCAATTTAGCAAATTAAATAATTAAATATCGAGGATATGTTTTTTGTTCAGTAGTGTTATTTGTCTTTTTATTTTTATTTTTTCCTGATGAAGTTTTTCCTGAAAACTACAATATAAGAAATGAGGTACTTCAGCCAAAAAATCTGTATAGGTAGTATACTATTATTCAAAAGGAGTTGCAGTTTTCTCATTTTTTGGTGACAACCTTTCGTGCCGATAGGTTTAGGGGAGAATGGGAAAGAATCCGCCCGGATCCGTTTTTTGGAGTGGCCTCGGATTGATGCAAACGCAGTGCTAACCCAGCGCCCAAAATGCTGCTTACAGAAGCGATGAACCGCAACACTTTTCGTAAGCCGTAGGCTGTAATGTCTGCAACCTCATATACCATCTTCGTATGCTTTTGTTCGAGCGTGTCCGTTTTGTAGAGCGAACGCCTACCACCACCACATAAGGTAAACTTATGGTAGGCAGGTCGCCTACAATCTCGCATACTTTGTAAGCTGTTAGGAGGCAATTCGCCTGAAATCTCGTATACTTTTTTGGCCACTGGGTAACCTTTAGTTTTTCCATACTTTTGTTTTCCGCAAATGGTCGAGTTTAGGGAAAAAGGCCCCCAATACCAACATACATCTAGCTTTATTAGAAATATTTTGTTTTTGTTCCTTAGTCAATTCTTTCTCTCAACGGGCCTGGCTGTACCCTCTCAATGAATAAGCCTTGTGCAAAACCAGAATTTCGTGCTACAAATTTTGGGGATAACTGTCTAAAAAAATTGAATCCTTGAATGTTTTTATAAAAAAAAAATCAAATAATTTATTTAAAATTTCATTTTCCCTAAAAGATCATCCTTGAATATGTGTGTTCAAATTAGTCTTCGAGAGTTAAGGCGTTCAATTGTTTGGTTTAATTGTGGTCAAATGAATTTAGACAGTAAATTGAATAAATGAACGACTGTGAAAATGATACACAGAAAATAGCCTAAAACACTCGTGCAAGATAACTTTTGTCAGTAAATTCCATTCTAACACTCTCATCTCATCTTAGCCGGCCAGCGAAGAAGTTGCTTTGTGCTTTTTCTTCTTACTTATATCCTCCATTAATACTAAAATGCCTAGCATTCTCTCAAGCTCAATTGAATAATGCTATGGCTTCTTCTTCTTCTTCTTCTTAAAGACATTTGCTCTACTTTCACTTTGCGCCAGAAGGATGAAGGGCAGCTTTTCCAATTCTCGATGTTATGTTTTTGTTTGTGTGTACGTGTGGCTGCGTGTGTGCGTATGTAGTTTTCTACTTGTGGGAATATGCTCACATTGCATTAAACAAATTGATTTCGTATGAGAATATCATCGAATGAAATTGATATACTGCAGTCGGTTGGCAACTCTTGGCTGTTTTCTCCGCAGTTGAAGCGTCTTGGCATCTCTTATCGGTCTGTTTGTCTGTCTACAAGTGCGTCTTGTACTTCAATACTTCAACAAAGTACATTGATTTTTCCTCTCCATCCAGCCCAAATCACTTTTCGTTCGCTTTTCTTTTTGTAGAGGTGGCTGGCTATTTATCGATGTATGAATTCGTATCTTTATACATGTATGTATGTGTGTATGTGTGTATGAAGTGTAGTTGGAAGTGTTTACTTGCGTCAATAAATTCGCTTAATTGACGGGAAATAATCATAAAACAATCCGTTGTAACTATGTATATTTCGAAATTGTTTAAAGGCATAAGCGCGGAAGCAGTACCCGGTGGCTCATGGATTCACATTTCAATTGAAAGGAAAGGAAGATAAAAATGAAAACGAAAATGATATTTATGTTGTTAAAGAAAGAAAAGCCATACGAACTGTTAAAAGTGTTTCCTTTTCGATATTCGACGACTCATGAGCAGCAATCGGACAAAATTATGGAAAGCTTTAAATGTTAAAAAATTCGATTTAACATTAAAATGTAAATTCATTTCGAACTTCATTCGGTTTGGACGTAGGTAGGTAGTTCGCCTAGGTAGCCGGTGAAGTGGCTGCACTTAGGCCGTTAACGACCCATTGTGATCAAGAGTTTTCTATTAGTCTTAACGCAGTGTGCCCCTACATGCGATTTTTGAACCAGAGCCACGGCTTTGGAACATTACATCGATGCATGCAGAATCGAACCTCGACCCTGATCAAGAGCATAGCACGCATCCCCTACGCTATCAGAGCCACGGTTTGGACGTAAATAATAAAAATAAAAAAAAATAAATAAAAAATAAATAAATAAAATTCTATATTTTCGGAGCATTATTTTGTGGAAGATAGCATTTGCTATTATGTACGGAGCAGCGACTCAGTATCTCGAGGCGGGTATCTTGGGTCCTTAAGGAGAAAGAATATCCTTGCAATGAAAGTACAATATTATATAATGCACAATAGAGTGGAGTCACGAAACAGTAAAAACTAAAGGTTTAAAATTAAAACCAATCGGTATAAAATTAAATCTTTTTAGTATTAAATTTGAATTTCAATACCAAAAAGTTTTATTTTAATAACTTTTGGTTTTACATGATCTCAAAAACGAACAAAATTCTCAAATTTTCGAATTGTTCTCGCGATTAAATTGCTTTCATACATACATACGAGGCGTCTATAGTTCGATTTTATCGAACGTTGATATAATAAATCTAGCACGCAGGAATGAGATCGCTTGTTAGCGTACTAGTAGCGATTTTGCTTAGAATTCTGAAAGGCCCGAGTTCGAACCCTGTCGCAGGCGAAAGAAATTGTGGGAAATTGGGGCTTGGAAAAGGTAAAGTAAATTTTGAACTTAGAAAAAAAAAATTGATGTACTACATAAGGAAGGAGAAAACATAGTTGCCAGCGATAAAGGTGAAGTATCGATACTACATTCAAAAACGTGTGTGTCCGTCATATCATGCTGTTTCAAGAATATGAGAGTTCTGCTGGATTCTTTCTTTATATTTTTTTCCATAAAAAGATTGGTTGCAAAGCTTTTTATTCCTCTTAAATTTTTATTGTCATTTATTATTATTACCTACTTATTCCTCAAAAAAAAAAAAAAAAAAAAAACGCTCTCCTGACCGGGGATTGAACTGGCCGACATCAGATTGTGAGGCAATATCTATCATTTCTTTTCGCTCTAGGCATAAATTTTTTTTTATAATTCATACAAAAAACTCTCAACTTTTTCTCTCTTTTTATTTAAACCAATTCCTTTTTGGCATTTGTTATATAATATATAAAAACCAAAATTGGTATTAAATTTAAACTTTAGTTTTTGCTTTCAAAACGGATTTGTCGATTTGATTTTAAAAACAACTTTATGCCAAATATTCATGCGAAATTTCAAAAAGTGGCCTTTAACAGGTTTCGCGATATTTGAAAACGAAAAACAGGCCACAAATATCAATATGACTCTAAAAAATCGACAAAAAAGCTTCAAAAAAGCTAAAATTTTTGGGTTGAGTTTTTTCGTCGTACCTCCCTTTACCTCCCTCCCTCCCTCTCTACCAAATTTCATCAAAATCGGAGAGATGACCCGCAGAACTCACTCTCCGTTTAGCTGGAATGCCCCATTTGATGTTTATGTTGTTGTTTTTGCAAAACCTTTTTTACCATTTTGATAACTTTTTTTTTAAGTTGCAATGGATATCCGGCCACTATCCGGTATCCGGCCTTAAATTTTGTATCCGGCTGAATACCGGATGCAAGTGCATTACCATTTGGGTGAAATGCTCCCTTATGTAATCAATTCTAAATAATCGAATACCTCATCAACCCAGTGGGAAAAATCTGAATTTTCTTACAGAAACTTCATGCGAAGAACTCCTTACGGAATGCCTTATTTTTAACACAGCGATGTCATTGGAAACTCAGGCATTACCGATTTCGCCTATCACGTAAGGCAGAAATTCAGTTTTCACATAATTTATCTATAGCCGAACTAGAGATGGGAGCGTGTCGAATATTTGCAACACGACACAACACGAACACGAATGCCAAGTCTTCAACACGTACGTAAGACGCACGTCCGGAAATTTCTACAACACGACACGACACGCACGAATTTTTGCCAATAATGCTCAAATGCAGGGCTGCCAGTAAAATTGTATAAAAAATCGCTAACAGAAACTTAAGAAATGCCAAAAACCTCCAAATTTTTTGTTTAACTGGCGAGATAACAGCCAACATTAGCATTGCGGCTAAAATTATTTAGAATTACTTTAAGGCAATGCAAGCTCAAATTATTATTTTTAATATAATATTTGTCGTGTTTCGTGTCGACATTCCTCAACACGGACACGCACGAACCCGTGACAAAATCAGATTTCGTAACACGAACACGTCGTGTTAAGTCGTGCGTGTTCGTGTCACAAATAAAAACACGACACGCGCCCACCTCTAGGCCGAACGATTACCACACGGCGTAAGCAAAAGCGTAGATTTACTTTATGCATTGATTAGTGATGTTACGAATGTGGTTTTTTAAACATTCGCGAAAGCGAATGCAAATGCGAATATATGTCGCCGATATTCCCGAATACGAATGCGAATGCGAATGTTCAGTTTTAAATTAAGCGCCACTTATCGATGATTTGTTATTGAGAACCGAAGTGCCGTGTAAGCCCCACATATTTTTTGTTAGAGTGCTGCCCAATGATTCAGAAAAATAAGTTATTTAATCAATCTGTTTTCGTAAAGAAAATGAATTTAAATTTGTTCTCCAAGCCTGTTTTAAATAACTTTTATGCAATTCGACATCATAATAGGCCTATTATAATGTCGATTTTAAAATCATAATGAAGCATATTATGACACTAGATTTGAGAAAGTATAAAAAAAAATTTTAAAACAAACAAAAAAGCATGGCATACTACCAGGGTTTGTAATGAATTTCAAAGCGTGCAATAATAAATTTCAAAACGCACGCATTTCAAAAAATACAAGGCAAGGTGTGCAATAATAAATTTCAAAATGCACGCATTTCAAAAAATACAAGGCAAAAATAAGCAGAGCATACTACGAAGTTGTATAATAAAGAATTTTAAATTATGAATCTGTCAAATAAAAATAAATATTTTCTTCACAAAAAAAAAACGTTTTCTTAAATTTAGGTTAAAATCTAGTTTGAAATCTTATTGCATAAAATATTGTTCGGCACTCGTGTCGAAACTCAGCTTTTTTCGCACTCGTGGTATTGTAAAACTCGGCTGCGCCTCGTTTTACAACATTTACCACTCGTGCAAAAAAAAGCTTCATTTCGACACTTGTATCGAAAATATCTATTAAATATTGTTTTGAAATCTACAAATCAATATACATATCAAGTCAATCTACATAAAAGAAAACTATAACATCCATAGGATTTGTATATTTTTCGGACGTTAATATTCGCCAAATATTCGCACAAAATGCGAATGCGAATGCGAATGCGAATACGAATGTCCAGAAATATGCGAATATTCGCGAATACGAATGCGAATGCGAATATTCGCAACATCACTAGCATTGATATGTAAGAAAATCTTTCTAAACGAAAACAATTTGACAGTCTGAAGTTTTCGCTTACAGGGTAAGGGAAATTGGTAAGGCATTACCTATTACTTTATCACGCACCCAACGGGAAAAGGTAAGCAAAGTAAGTTATACATTTAACATAACTACCCATTACGTTAGCAATGAATTTTTGTACAGCGATGTCCTAGGAAAATCGTGCATTACCATTGTAATTGAAATGTAAGCTCATGTCAATTTGGTTGTTGTTGGTATAACAAAAGCCTTCTACTCCTTACAATTCCGATAACCTGGTAATGCATAGTTCCACTTTTTTGAACTTATAAATGAATCATTAAATTACAAAGTTCATGTATTTCGTATTTTCCCGTTGGGGCAATAAATCATTCCTTCTATATTCCATGACGAAATAATGAACGAAAATTTTCAGGGTTTACCGTTTTTCCCACTGGGAATATATTCAACTAAAATTTGGGAGAAAAATTTTTATTCGCTCTTTTTATATTTAAATGCGTTTATTTATTTATATTATAATCAATCATGCTTGTGAGGCGTCATCAGTTAGATTTTCTGAAACATTGATATAATAAATCTAGCACACGCGAATTGGAAGTTTCCGTGGCGCAGCGCATAGAGTGTGCGCTTAGCAATCTGAAGAGCTCGAGATCGAATCCTGTGGCAGGCGAAAAAAAGGTTTGGAAACATTTGACAAGTAAGTTTTAAGGAAAAAGTTGATCCACTCAGGGAGGAGAAAACAAGTTGACAGCCAATAAAGTAAAGTTTCCATTCTGCCTTCAAAGACGACGAGCCCAACCAGCCTCTTAAAATATTCCTATTAGTTCTATTGGAATATATCGTTTTTATTTTTTTGCATGAATATTTTGGTTGAAAGCTTTTTATTCCTCGAAGTTTTTTAATATTATTTAAATGATATCGTATTATCATACGATCATCATACGACATGTCCAAGGACTGAAAGTAACAGTTTCGATGTTTTTCAAAATTTTAAAAAGCAGCACCAAAAAAATTACACACAGGAAAAATTTTGATACCATTGTAATCCTCAGGCGGTTCTCTATGAGATTCTTGGATGCCTTTTATTTTTTTAACTTTTTTGAAAAAGTCTAATATTAACTAATAAGTAAAGACTTATAGTTTTCAGTCAAACGATAACTTTTAAACTGAGACAAATATTTTTTTTCTCGCCGCCACCAGTGAGAGAACCCCGAACTTCCCGAATTCAAGTCACAGCTTAAACCACTGAGCTATCGAAACATTGCCGGGCGATTGATCAGAATGTGGACTTAAGGCAGAGAACAGCAAAAACAGAAATATTAGGAACCTAGGCAACAATTCAACAAATAAAATAGTTTTGAACATTAACAGTTACTTCCTCAGATCAAATAATTTGCTTTTGTTTCAACAGTTTCTTGTATGTTTCATAACCTTTTTTCAACAATTCATCTTTCTCAGTCCAAGTAAGTTTCGTTTTCGTTTTAACAATGTGTCAATTTTCGTTGTTGGCCGAAATTATTTTAATTTAGTTCAAATACTTTTCAACTCAAGAGCTTTGTAGTTGTCTCGTTGAAAGCGGCACTGTTGCTAAAAAAGTCGCAAAGTGCTGGGTACAATTATAAAAAATGTTGATTCAATATTTTTGCATTTGAATTGAATACTTTTTTGGTACAGTTTATCAAGAACGAAAAGTTCTAAAGAGCTAAATTAAGACTCCGATATTGAATTCTAAAAGCAACTTATTTCAAAACTGATAAATTACACAGGGCAACAATTTGGCTCTTTTTGTCTTTTGCATGAGGTTTTTAAACTGATTCAGATTAATTAGATGTTGCTAATTTTGGATCTACCCTCACTTTTTTCCCAGCAGCTCGAGTATTCGAGATAACCGCGAATAAAGATTTTTCCTGCTAAATTTTTTTCGTGTGCATTTTACTTATATGTGGAAGGAAATTTTTAAGTCTTTTTTGATGTGATAGAATTCCAGAAATATCAAACTTTCATGCGCAACCAAAACATTTGTACATTTCTAGCAACTAATGGCTCTAATTTTTGCTCAAAGTCAAAAAATTGAATTTTTTTTGAAAAAAAGTCAACATTTTTACGCTTAAAGTTAACGTAATCCATGCACTAATGATCCAATCTTCCATTAAAATAGCTTGAACGAAGGAATAAGAGATTTTGTAAACGTATGTGAAAGCTCAAAGTGGTCATCGAGATGGTAGCGCAGATTTAAGGGAGTTTCTAAAGCCCCTCCATTCGAAAATTTTACATCGAACATACAACAAGTTCGAAAATGAAAATCCACTTGTTTGCTTCATAAAAATGCAAAGACGCTTTGATTATATTTTCAATAATATATTTAAGTAAGTACAACACAAATAGTAGAATTAATTTGTATCATGGCATCAGCAAGAAAAAACTGCAAAAATAATCCAAATAACTTTTGCAATATCTGTGGTGAATACATTCTGCAAAAAAAAAATCATAGAAAAACAAATCTTAGAGACAAAAATGTTCTTGTACGACCCCTGCACAAGGCTGTGCTCAACCGTGGCAGAAAAAAGTTGTTAAAATGTTAATGCTGTTTTCTAAAAACGTAGGATGTTAAGAATCTTAACATTTCATACTTATTCTATAAATAAATTTTTATCTGAAGAGGACAACATAAATTTTTGATACCCATATATATTAAAAAAATTCGTAAAAGTTTTTGAAAAAAATTTCATGCAAGGATTCTAGAATCTTACATACATAAATTTTCATCGAAATCGGACATCATATTTTTTTTGATTTTTGTCCATAGATCGCTAAACTTTCTAATGCCCCCCAAATGGTTTTTGGATGATGTCCTAAAATTCCCAAATCCAATTTTCTGGTAAATACGAGCAATATCGGATCAATATTTTTATGGCTACGTCCTTTTCCAAATGGGTCGGTTTAGAAATTGGTACAAAAAAGGACTATTTCTCAGTACTCTCTCAGTACAGTCATTAGTTTGTTGAAATACAAATCATTTAATTTAATTTATTAGATATATTATTGAAAATATAATCAAAGCGTCTTTGCATTTTTATGAAGCAAACAAGTGGATTTTCATTTTCGAACTTGTTGTATGTTCGATGTAAAATTTTCGAATGGAGGGGCTTTAGAAACTCCCTTAAATCTGCGCTACCATCTCGATGACCACTTTGAGCTTTCACATACGTTTACAAAATCTCTTATTCCTTCGTTCAAGCTATTTTAATGGAAGATTGGATCATTAGTGCATGGATTACGTTAACTTTAAGCGTAAAAATGTTGACTTTTTTTCAAAAAAAATTCAATTTTTTGACTTTGAGCAAAAATTAGAGCCATTAGTTGCTAGAAATGTACAAATGTTTTGGTTGCGCATGAAAGTTTGATATTTCTGGAATTCTATCACATCAAAAAAGACTTAAAAATTTCCTTCCACATATAAGTAAAATGCACACGAAAAAAATTTAGCAGGAAAAATCTTTATTCGCGGTTATCTCGAATACTCGAGCTGCTGGGAAAAAAGTGAGGGTAGATCCAAAATTAGCAACATCTAATTAATCTGAATCAGTTTAAAAACCTCATGCAAAAAAAACACTGTTGGGCTGTGTTATCAGTGATAATCATCTTTTATATCGATTCTCTTGGCTGAATTCACAAGAAAGCCGGATTGCTGAGTGATTTTCCAAATTGATTTACAACGGCAAATTAGATTTCTTCATTATTGGTATGCTACAATCTAATCCAAAACAATCTGTAATGTGAAAGATGTAAGCAGTAGTGAAAATAGATGTTTTTAAAAAGAAATTTTTTAAAAGAAATTGTGCAGCAATTTCTGCACGTGAGAGAATTTTTTCTCGGGTATTTTCAGAAATGAAATCCCACCAGAAAATTCCGAAATTAGTCACTTTTCCGACGAACTCTTTTGTCCTTTGGAACTGCATTAAATCAAAGCTGAAAATTGTGGACTAAATCGGTATTGCTTTCAACAACAAAATCAAGGAATTTTTTTTTATAATTTTCCGTTACAGAAATCGAATTACTCTACATTCCAATGTAATGTTATGCATATAAAACATTTATGCATTTATTCATTAAATGAAGTCGCAAACATCTAGATTTTTTATCCTGACGTTATATATATATATATATTTTTTTTTTTTAAACTTATATATATATACATTGGGTGCTTAATCCCTTACAAAATATTTACCGAAGCGCCCTTTTCCGGTGCAAAGACACATTTAAGGTGGGAGGTACCAGCCGACTGTTTACGTTTTTACTGTGAAGTGATTTGATAAGGTGACCAGATGAGGTATTTGTTGAAATATTCAGTGAATGTGAATGATTCAATTGCTAAAGTATACAACAACCGGCTCCTTTTTTACATAGCAGATCTGTTTCTCGAAATTCCATGTTCAAACCAAAGGATGATATATGTACATATCATGAAAATTCATGAGCCTCGATCAAGTCTGGAATCCTGGAATCTGAAGAGCCTCCGAAAGATGAGAAATTTATTGAAAACCCGAGTGATAACGTTTATTTGAGACGTAATAAGTATTCTTAATTCTGGCGAGAGGTTTTGTCAAATCGGTTCTATTTAGGTTTTCGAAAGGAATTTATCAATATTTTTATAGCAAGAATCCAAATTAGGTTTCAAAGTATTTATCCTTATTTACCACAACGGGGCCATATTCGGACTAAGTATGTCCCCTTAAAGGCGGCAGCCACTCTAACCTAACCTTATCCTTATTCCCTTCGAAACTCTTCAACTACTTCCGAAGGAAAACCTTCCCCGATCAAAACTGAAATATCCAGCGTTTAATTGAATATTAAATTCTCCATTTTCTTCAATTGCTTGAACTGCTATGATATTTAAATTATTTTTTTCATTAATAGTTCCATATGTGTTCGCTTAATATATTTTTACACAGCTGAAGATAGACTATATTTTTAGGATATTTCTTTAAAAGTGAAAAAATTAAAAAAATTTTCATACAGTTTTAAAAAAATTGGGTAGTTTTGGGCAGTTTCGGGCATTACGGGAACAGACCTAGGTAGGTAGGTTGAAGTGGCTGCCACTTAGGCCGTTAATCGGCCCATTGTGATACCAAGGGGTTTTCTTGTGTTTGTGTGAGAGTTTGTCTTTTTATATAGTGTGCCCCTAACATGCGATTTTTGAAAAACGAGTGCTGGAACATTACACTCCGTTTCGCCTGTGCCGGGAATCGAACCTCGGACCCTGGGATCAAGAGCATAGCACGCATCCCCTACGCTATCGCAGAGCCACTGCAAAAGTGTAAAAATTTATTTAGGCTTCCAACAACAACTTTTATTGAAAAATCTTCCATGTTTGCACTTTTCCCACGATAGCACGGTCTCGTGAATAGGCCTAATATTTAAATTTAGGAAAAAAAGTTTCCTTCCTTCCATTGCTTTCCCTTTATATAAACTTTTATAACATTTTCAAGAGCTTCTTCATAGTTTTAAGAATTTCAAGCGCCTCAATAGTGGACTCTTACGAACTATTGTAAAAGTAGATAAAATAAGAATGGGCATGGTCACCTTAGCTGCTCTACGCGTGGATGTTTTTCAAAGCAAAAGAGAGAAAAACTTAAATAAATATGTTTGCAAAAAACAAAAAATCAAAATTGAAGCAAACTGCCAACAATCCAGGGCGTTCAAAAATTATTCCAACGTTAGCGTTGTTGACACAAAAATTTGTTGAGTTATTCCAGCCCATATATCAATAAATTACGTACTCTTACAAATATATAAAAATAAAGCGTAAATTTTAAATCAAAAAGATAAAAGACATGATCAAATAACACACCTCTAGGATAAATGCGTCAATTCATTGCTCAATTGCGATAGCATAACTCGATTAAATAAAGAAATGCACGCTTAATAATATGCAATTTCTACGCTCATTCTTGTTATATGCCAAAACTATATATTCATTTAATCGAACTATATATTCATCAAGAATTTATAATCGAGCGATGGCGGAAAACTGCAGCAGTCGACGCATTAACATGAAGTGAACATTACTCGGTTCTAAAGAAGCTGTGCTTTTGACACGATTTTCGACCAGGGACAGTCATTGAACCGGGCCTAAAATTATGTCAGTTGTCTATTGTTTTCACCCATATAAGAAACACTTTTGAAATTCTTAAATGATTGCATTCGATTCGCGATGACAGAGCAGTTGAACGAACAAGCCGATCTCAATGTCCCAAAGAAACTTTTCAACCATTTAAAGTGTAAATTATTATAATAATAATTTTAATTAAATTTTGTCTAACTTCTTATAGTGCTCAACCGCAATTGGGTCTTTAGGAAGCGACTGTGCGTGTGATTTTCGTTTTGTGTAGAGTCCCAGTTAAGCTACTCGACAAGAAAAGCAAAACAAAGAAAATGTGCTCGATATTCCATAATCGGATTAATTACCGCGGACCAAGAAGCGATTCCAGTGGCAGCAGCAACAACGACACCGCCTTGGATAAGGAAATCGATGCCGATCGTAATAATAATAATAATGGCAACGATAGCCGAAATATTGATGAAAATAGCAGCGATGACGATAGGATGACAGTAAAGCTGGGATTTCAGAATCATAATGGGTCACCCACGGATAGCTGCTTTAAGCCCAATAACACTAATAACAACAACAACAACAATAACAATAGCAATAATAATAATAATAATAACAATAATAAAAATAATAATAATAATAATAGCAAGGACGACGAGGATAGCAATGAAGAGGCTTTAGACCTATCAGTCTCATTATCGACGAACGAAGGTCGAATGGCAACAGGTTGGCATGTTGCCTTAGAGGCTCTGCAACACACGAAAGTCGCTGTTGCACAAATCGCGGCAGGTGCTCTGGCAGCGACCGCACATCAAAGCTACAACGACGCAGTCAATGAATTGGCAATGGTTCAGCCAACGATATTCAACGTGCAGCGTCATCATTTAATGCAATTACAACTTATTAAGCATCTTCAGAGTCAGTTGAAACGAGTCGGTGAGTTTGATTGAAATCTTCGTTTTTTCTTTCTCAATATTTTCGTTCGAGTTATATAATTTTAATAATTTTAATTTATAGGTATAATTAAAATTTGTTTATTTGATTTATTTATGACAAATTTAAAGACAAGATTTGGGATAAGAAATGAGTAGAAAAAATATTTCAAGTGAATTTTCAGTAGGAAAAATGTTACACAATTTATTGAATCACATTTCTTAACCTCCCAACATACATACATATAAGTATCTTTGTTAAATTTCTTTGTCCTGCAGCAGTTGAAAATGACGCAGCATCGGTAGATGAGCCTGTAGAAGGAGTAATTGCTGAGGAGTCCCTACAAGTAGCAAATCTAATACGAGAACAGCAAATATCTAATGTCGAATTGACCCCGCCAAGCCAAACGCCCGAAACACCCGAAGTAAATGGGAACACAAAGACTGAGCCAGAAGAAACAATCACACGAGAAGAAGGAAAACCAGAAGATGAAAATCCCCAAAAGAATAAATCAAACTCACCGGTGCGAACGGATGCAGCACCGGTAAATATACCGAACACATGCAATAGCAACAACAGCTTTCAAACACCATTGATGTGTGATATAAGCTCAACATTAGCATCGAGCATAATAACAAATCATGATCCACCACCGCCCCCGAACGAGCCCAACTGCTTAGAGGTTCTACAGCGGCGCACCGAGGAGGTACTCGATTCCGCGTCACAGAATCTGCACGCAACCCAACTCCAGGAGGAATACGAATACGCCCAAAAGGACGCACTCGCGCGTGGTGAAATCTTTAAGCATCGTTGCAAATATTGCGGCAAGATTTTCGGTTCATACTCGGCATTACAGATTCACCTGCGTTCACACACCGGCGAACGACCCTTTCACTGTAATGTTTGCGGCAGTAAGTTCACAACAAAAGGCAATCTCAAGGTGCATTACCAAAGACATACGCAGATCTTTCCGCCGATGCTAATGCCACCGGGCAGTGTTGGACAAACGACCGAACAATTTCCGACACAATTTCCACCGATCATTGGTGCTGGCGGCATTACACCAGTTCCGATTCGTTTACCATATCAATCGACCGAAACAAGAGAACAAGAAAACAAGGACTCCAAACAAGATGAAATGGAGCAGAAGAATCGGTCTGACGTTCAGGGACAACCTGATGAAAAAATTTCACCCCAAGAGGCTCAATCAAATGCAACAAATATTGTTGCGACATCACCCAAGGAATCAAAGGAAATCTTTCAGCGCTTACAGCAACCGATAGCATCAATAGAGAAATCGGAACGGTGTCCAACATCTGCATCCACACCAACATCAACACCAACGACAATGCTCACAAGAACGTCGACTCCAACATCAGGAATAAAACGTAACAAACGCAATTCACCATCCGCTGATTCGGTTTACAATCGCAGCAATGATTTCTTGGAGCTCACCACACCAAAAAGCTATCGTCGCTCATCGTTGAGTCGGAACTCGAATTCTAACAATGGACTCGATCCACATCAAATGAGCGCAGAATTCGCACTTGGCAGTATGGAACGTATTATTGATAAATCCTGGGAAGATCTCATCGAAATCGATAAGACATCGGAAACATCGAAGCTTCAACAATTGGTGGATAACATCGAAAATAAATTGACCGATCCAAATCAATGCATTTTCTGTCAGAAGGTTATGTCCTGCCGAAGCTCACTTCAAATGCACATACGCACCCACACTGGCGAGAGACCTTTCCGCTGCAAGATCTGCGGGCGTGCCTTTGCAACGAAGGGGAACCTAAAAGCACACATGAGCATACACAAGATAAAGCCGCCGATGCGTAGCCAATTCAAGTGTCCTGTATGCCATCAGAAGTTCTCGAATGGAATTATACTGCAACAGCATATACGTATACACACCATGGATGATGGAACATGTCCCACCAATGTTCCTCCCAACCATGACCCATGCAATCGAATGAATTTCGATGCCTCACATGTCGCCGAGGATCAAAATTCAAATAAATCTCAATGCGCCTCGGATAATTTCGATCTCTCAACAACGTCCGAGTACTCTGGTGGCCAGCGTTCCGAGTCGTCGCAGGGTGACATCGATGACTATATGACCATGGATAGTACGGATGATTCACGCGAGAATTCCCATTCTGTAACGCCACTCGAACGACGAGTTGCCGAGGATTTCGATGAGAGATCTAGGGACACTTTGGATAGAAATGCCAGTGAGCATCCTTCATGTCCTGCGATGGATCTGTCAGCACGTGCATATGGTCTAAATGGTGCCTTGCCGAAGACCGCTTTGGAGCATTTGCCGCTTGCGTTGGGAATGTCGCCAAATTTGCTGTTAATGGCAGCAGCTCGCGAGGAAATGCAAGCACTCGGAGCACATGCAAAATTCCCGCTGCTTCCATTCGGGCCGCTGAGTTTTATGGGTGAGTACTTAACGCAATTCATTGCATGCTCATGGCATCATGAAGACGACGTCCTACTTTTCTTTGCATTCTTCATTCGATTCTTTCCCGACCTCCCCTCGAGTGAAGTCTTTGCTCTGCTTTTCCGCCTGAAACACGCACTTTAACGCTCTATTTTCGTCGAAATAGTCACTCAGATAATGACAAAGTATTTCCGTCTATGACTTTTGACCTTGCCAGTGCCGGTGCCGGTGCTGAGCAAGTGCTTCGAGTCTTCCTTTCAGCAAATGACTGCGAGTGCTCCTCGAATTTATCTTTCGTTTTTTTCGCGCGTCTCAATCGAAATAAAGACGACATAATTCAATTGGACCCAAACAAAGAATTTTCGATGTCGAAATTGAATCAAAAGAAGAATAAAAAAAACTTTCGCAGATAGACATTCTTCGATATATTCATCACACATGGAAGGGTAACGTTGCGAATTGAAAAAAAGTTTTTTATTTCTTATTTTCGATTGAAGCGACGGCGCGAAGAGTTTTGTATATGGATCAGATGAAAATAGACGCATTTTATTAAAGTTTATATTGAAAAAAATAATAAAAAATATTCCATTCAATTAAAATTAAATCTGAATAAGTTTTTCTTTATATCTTCTCTTTAAGGTCTTCACTCGCAGACGAACATTTGTAATTTTTGTTTCAAAATTTTGCCAACAAACGCAGCCCTTGAACACCATATCCAAACAGAACATCATCTTTTAAAAGATGCTGCCACGGAACCAAATCGCAGCATAGCCATATGTGATAATGAAAGTGCGGCAAAGCCCTTAAATGCAAAGGTGAGTAGAGAGAAAGTTTTCGATATTTCACAATGTGGGAATATGAACAAATGATGCCTGACAGCAAGTCGACTAAACGTCATTATTCTGCTAGCAAACACAACTAATTTACTTCATACAGTGGCCCCCATGTATTGAAATGCTCAGAGCAACAAAGCGACACACGTTCGTCTTTCCAGTGATGCAGACGCAGGCTTAATTGTCTGTCATATCAGGGTATTCTTTGGTGGGGCTATGATACAAATTATGAGCCGTTTATTAATGATGAAAGCTTAAGGAAAGCAGGCTTGGGGAGCTCATTAATCAGAAACAGAAGTTACATATTTATTGGGCGTATTGGGATGCCCAAAATATACAAATGTACGCATAAATTCAAAGGTTTTTCTTTTCAATAATTTGAGTAAGTTTTTTTTTTTTTTTGTGTTAAAATTAAAGCTGTGAGGAGCAAAGGGTCATTACTTGAGGATCAAAACCAATTGATAGTGCTTTAATCTTTCCGTTAACTGAATAAGTCTCACCAATTTTTTATAAAGGCTTTTTAAGTGCTTTTTATCAGCGAAATGCCTCAAAACAATATGTACAAGGCAACGGTAGGTACGTTCATCTTATCCAAATCATACATTCCGGCGCTCAACAACAGAAATCTTCGCCAAAAAATGTCATAACAAATTCGCGTGGTAATCAGTAAATGGCATAAGCCCAAGCCCGCTAATATGCCCAATATTTCAAATGACAAAGGCGAGAAATTCTCCTTAAAATAATTTACAGCTCATACGAGTTACTCTGCATTTCTCTCCTTCCCCCCCTCGGCTTCGCTGAATATGCGTGCACTTATTGTTGGAACAAGATTTCATCTAGATGCATATCCCCAAGCAGCAAATAGCAAGCGCAGACATGCAACGATTGCATCTCGACTGACTAACTGGCTGAGTGGCGTACTCGCAGGCGGACTGGCAGGCTCTTTCCCAGTCACCAACACAAAAAAAAAAAATAAAAATAAAATAAAAATAAACGAGAAAAATGACGAGACCTTTAAGTCTTTACTAAATGGCTCAAGCAGTTTAAGTAATTACGAAAATGCATTATGATGCAAAATTTTGATCATAACATCGGGCACAAGGCAACCGAGGACATGCAAAAATGAGGGGAAGTCATGTTTTAGTCTGGCCAAGACATATGGCCCTTTTGCTTGGAGGAGCATGGCATAATTATTTTGTCGGATTCTGTCATTTTTGTTGTTGTTGTTCTTGTTGCACTTTTGAGCATCTTGCACTTCCCCTCAACGTCTCCGTCAAATCATATTCCCTTTTTGTTGTCATACCCATACCCATCCGCATCATCATAGTTGTTGTCGCCGAGATCTATTGTTGCTGTCCATTGTTCTTTGGATTGGATTTGGAAACTAATGATGGCAAGGATGGTCGGGCTGCCTGCTGCCTGCTACTTCACTTACTCTAGGGCGACAATGAGGCTATAGATGATAAATTTTTCTTTCATTTTTGGACGAATGCTTAGCACATGACTGCACATATAGGTTTGTAAGAGATTTATAAGATTTGCTACAAGAAAATTTTGATGCATCCAAAGCAAATAAATTATGTCACGCTTTATGCAAAAATATGTTATCTGCGTGATCAAGATTGAAAAATACAGGGTGCTTAGAGGGCTTATATTGGAAGGCCTGAGTAGAAATGAATGACAGAAGGACTTGAGAGAAAAACGATACGTAGATAGAGAAAGCGAAGAGCTAACCAAATTGAGAAAGAAAGTGCGAAAAAGAGAGGGAAGGAGCGAGGAAAATAGAGACAGAGAAGGTGAGGGAGGCAGATGACGAAAAACAGAAGGAGAAAGACAAAAGGGAATAAAAAATAGAGAGAGAGAGAGAGAGAGAGAGAGAAATAGGGCGAGAAGACAAGAGATATAAATGGGGAGAAAGATAAAGTTAGACAGAAAGATAGAGACGAAGAGTGGAAAAATAAAAAAAAATTAGAACAGGAAGGTAAAATAGAGAAAAAAAGAGAGAGAGAAAGAAAAGAAGAAAGAGAAACATATTGAGGAAGAGTTTTATTGAAAGGAAGAGAAAGAAAACTCAGCATGTTATTAATCCTACGAATCCTTTTAATATCAGACAAAAGCCTTTTCTTCCTCAAGAGAATTTTACCCATTTTGAAAATAGGTTGTATTTTATAAGCACCCTGTATTTAGTGAACAATTGCTGCAGTTGCCTGAACGAATTCCGTCGTTCTTTTCAGAAATATTAAAAATTATATCAATGGCTAATTGCTAGTGGTATGTGTGCGCGAGCAGTGCAACACAAGCGAATTCTTTAAGCGGTAATGAGTCTGAGTGTCTGGGTAAAAATTATTAAAACCATGTCTAGCGATTCTAATATGAACGCAACATTAAATGGGAAATGCGAAAAATTAGCACCCATTGTATGAAAGCATGTTGCCTTTTTGGCCGCCGAAAAATGCGAAAGTTTCTCATCAAAGAGTTCTGATTTCTAAATTTATATTTTTAGAAAGCACTCGATGGAAAAAAATAATGATAAAATGAAATGCATTTTCTTTGTTTATCTCCCCACATTTAAGCTAACAATAAATCCAAATCTATTTCCAAAGAGGCCAGCGGAGTCGTCTGAAGAAAACGGTTTGGCGGCAAAGCGAAATTGTGACGGAATCGGGCAAAATGCAAAGACTGTTCATCATGGAAATCATGACGTTGCGAATTCCCCCCAAACCGAGCCCCGAATAAAGCAAGAACCAAATACAGAAGAAACCGAAGCGGAGAAACAACCACGTGGAAGAGATACTGAGGATACCAGCGTGCGTGAAAATGTATCACCAAGCCAGGATTCAATGCAACTTCAAATGGATGCTGAGCAGGCTTTAATGAAAATGCAATTGCGTAAGTGCTTTTTTGGGGAGGGGGCTAAACTGATGAGTTCTAATATTATACCACACAATTCATAAACATAGATGCCCATCGGTTTCCAGCTGGACCATTGGATTTTCAACAAGCTCTACTTTCGGCAGGCCCTCCAACTTCCAGCTTGGATCAGCAAATCAATAATAAGCATTTTTGCCACGTTTGTCGGCGAAATTTCAGCTCGAGTTCTGCTCTACAAATTCATATGCGCACCCATACCGGGGATAAACCCTTTCAGTGCAATGTCTGCCAAAAGGCCTTTACGACAAAGGGAAATTTAAAGGTTCGTTAAAAAACAGAATGTCTTAAAATTTCAGCGCTTATATTATTTTATCTACTACAAAAAAAAAAAGGTCCATATGGGTACTCATATGTGGTCGAATCCGACGTCAAGACGTGGTCGTCGAATGTCATTAGAGTTACCAATGCATAGATCAAATAGTCTTCCTACAGAAAATGAGTTTGTCCCAAGACGGCCGGATCTATATTTCCCTTATTTACCACCATTCTTTAATGGACTTCCACCAAAGGTAAGTCCTCGCCTCTCGTCTCACTTCTGCAATAATTTTCTTTGCACGAAATGTCTCAATTACTAGCAAGGTGAAATCAGCAATAACGGAGGAAATTTCCCAAGTATACCACCACCGCCTCCCGCTCCCATCGGCCATTTTCCTAATGGAATAGCGCCCAAATATCCCCCCAATATATTAGGTTTTCAACCGTTTTTGGGTGCACCATACGGGTTTCCTGTTCTCCAGGCTCATCAGCACTTAATGGAACGTCTATCAAGCAAGTCGCCAGGTACGAATACCCCAAATTCTACTAACAACATTGATCCCAGGGACTCAAGTCCCAATAAAAGTGAAGAGCTATTGACCGAAGATGCTACCACGTGGGATCCGATGGTTCAAATTAAAAGTGAAAATCATAAAAATGATTCGGACGATGCTCCTTTTGGAAAGGGAACAAACAACTCCGAGTATGATTGATACCAAAGCGATTGAGTGAAGTGCGATTGTGGGTGCTTCAGCTTGAATTAAAATTTAAACAAAAGGATATAATTTTCATTTACCGAAAACATGGTTTTTGATGGAGTACATATCGTAAAGAAAGCATAGAAATATATACGAAAAAATTTTATTAACTACCAAAATATTGATTGTATACTTATGGGCATTATGCATAGGTCTGTATATAGCGCCATTATCAAAATATATACTACAGACAGAACTAGAAGTTAAATGCATTTAAATGCACTCAATTAGCACTAAGCGAAGGGCGTAAGTTCAAGTGTAAGTAGTTGCAAAAAAAAAAAGCAAATAATAAATCATTTAATTTACTTAAGTTGGCAGCACTGTACACATCAACGCATGGATGCGTTTGAACAGTGCTGCCATATATTTAGATGCGCATTACTGTACGTAAGTAGTAATTGGATTAGTGTGCTATATATATATATAGGTATACATATATATAGTGATAGTCTTTGTGAAAAGAATTGCGGATAGTTGTCAAAAATATTGAAAATAATTATAAATGTATAATAGAATCAATAAATTATTATGAACAAAATAATTTGGTGATTTACTTATTCTACACTCGGGAACTGGTGAGTATGATTTCTCTCATACCAAAAATATTTCGTTAAGGAAAGCATATAATATATACATATGGGTATTTCCAAACGGACGTGACAGTTAATTTATCAATTTTAAGTCCCGCATTGAAGAATGTGGGAAATGATCATTTTGTTTCTTACTATTATCGCACAGCTCTTTCGGACTTTTATATACATACATATGTATATCAAAATTTTATGCAGATCAGAAAGGCAATTAGATATGCTCGGACGTGACAAAAAGTTTACTTTTTTCTGGATATACCCATCTGAAATTTTTCGTATGTCATTTAGTGAAGAAGAGAAAAATTATTGGCCAACACTATACATGTTCAAGAGTGAACTTTCAACCAAAAATCTTTCCCCCTGATATGCTTCGACAACTGCTTGAAGTGTGAAAAGGAAAAAACTTCTTAATTTCGTGACCATATTGCCATATCGGAAACATCTGCTCTGCAGCAATGGACTGCTTAATTGAAGAACTTAACATAGATTCGAAATAATGAAAACCCATTTAACATGATTCATGGCATACCGGTGACAAGTTCAATAAATTTATGGTCATATTACAAAGTAATTGGCACGTTCCAAGAAATCATGAGCACCAAAAATATACAAAACATACAAAAACAAGAGAAACGTCCTCAGCGCCACTTAATAAAAATTATCCAAAAATGAAAATTCCAAAAACCAAACCCAAAAAGCCTTGCAATAAACATTCCGAAAATTTCGTCTGCACTT
The DNA here is from genome assembly GCA_020466095.1 of Chlorops oryzae. NCBI lineage: Eukaryota > Metazoa > Arthropoda > Insecta > Diptera > Chloropidae > Chlorops > Chlorops oryzae. The sequence goes on from CM035807.1 coordinate 77,877,399, forward strand.
TACGCTCTTGAATTGAATGTTCTTCATTCGTTCGTTCCCGACAATGAGGAGGACTCGAAGCTCGCATGCTTAACATTTTGGTCCATTAACAACTTCACTAGTGTGACTGACGCAGCGACACTCGCATGAACTGTTGCGTTGCCGTTGCCGTTGCTGCTGCCCCATGCCACGCGACACAGCGCAGCCATACATCATCTTCAGAGACTATTAAGTGCGGCATTTTTGTTAATAATGACACCGCCACCAGAGAGCGAGTGCGCGTCAACAGAGTCTCCAAAAGATTGTGCCAAAAAAAAAAAACAAAAACAAAGAAATTCTCCCCCTTCTGTCGCTGTGTGTTGAATATTGTACGCATTTGCCACCCAAAAATCACGCCGTCATATCGATTCGAAAATGTTCTTTCGGCCCCCACTAGCCGGGTGTTGTTGTTCTTGATGCTTTCATGTTGTCTGCTGCACCAGTAGACAGCGAACAGATGTGCTAAGTGCCAAAGTGAATTTTTATTTAATTTTAATCTTTTTGAAATTATAAATCATATGCGAAAATTTTGCGTTTTTATATTTTATTTTTTTATTTATTTTTTTGCAACGCAGACACTTAATAACTTCAAATCCGCCGCACAGTGTTTCGATTCCATAAATTTTTTGGTCAAAAAAAAAAAAAAAAAAAAAAAAAGGAGCTGCCCTAGAGCAATGAAATTTGGCATGGGCGTTTTTTTTTTTTGGTTATATGTATTAAATTTTGGAAAAATTAGGCAAATCAAACCACCCCCATCTCCACCCATCCATCTAAATAGGGGACCACAATTTCACAATTTTGAACCCACAGAGTTAAAATTTGGAACAGATTTTACTGTTGTCACCCCAAAATTGGAAAGATTCATCTTTGTAATGCTACCACGCCCGATTTTTGTGCCACGCCCACTTAAAGTTGGCAAATAAAGCAGTATTGAACCCCCCAAAATTTAAGAAAAGGTGCAAAACATTAATGAATTTTGACTTCCTTATTTCATTTAAATGTGTATTGAACACACAAAATAAAAATAAGAACCAACCCAGCCTTGCCAAAGAAAATAATGTGAGATGGCAAGAACATAAAAGCTCTTGTTATAAAATTTCACAAATTTCATACGATTTGTATAAAGAATTATTTTGTTTGCACTTGAGTAATAAAGCTGAAAATAACATCTCCTCTTTGTGCATTCTTCTTATTTTTCTATCATATATTAAAGATTTACATAAAAACTATACAAAGGCTCTCACACTGATCGCCAAGTTTCAAAATAATCTACCTCACCGTCAAGTAAAAATTGGTGAACGACGAATACTATTTATGAAAGCTCATAAATGGTCCTAAAATATATTAAAAAATTAAAGAGGTGTTTTTTTTAATTTGCCGATTAAATAAAATTGATTTTTTTTTTTGAAGTCTTGAAAAAAATTAAAAAAAAACCTGAAAAACTGTAGCATCTAAAAAAAATTTTTTTTTCACAAAGATATTTTGGATTTCTTCTAATCGAAGTATTTCTCTTACAACAATACCAAATTTTTCAGGTTTTGCTACCACAAATTTTACCATTTTTGTGCACGGGACAAAGCACTGTGCGCAGATGCTTTGTGATTCGGTGAGAGTGAAAAGGAGAAGCGTGGAAAATCGTAGAAGGGTTAAAGGTATAGTGGGGCTCAAGGACTGATTTGTGATCTATATTCGTTCTGCACACTGCAAAAAAAAGCTTTGTCTGATTTAATACACACTGCACACTACGTTGGGTTAGGTTATTGTGGCTACCACCTAGGGTAAACGCTAAAGGCCTCACATGGGCCCGTTGTGATACTATGAATAATGGGAAAGCAAAAACAAATAGAAACTGAAAAAAAACGAGAAAAAAAAAATAAACGACCTCAACTGATAGTTGAGCTGACAGCTTCTCGCTTCGTAAGTCGGCATCTCAATCAACTACGGCACAGAGGCCGACTAATGAGCACTTAAAAGAAGTCAATTTATAATTACTATGGACTTTCATAGCTTTCATAATTATTTTCTTATCAGAAAGCCCGTAACTCTTCCAAATAAAGGCTTTGGGACTAGGCCAAACAACTTAAGGAACTTTCACTTTGCTATGCACTTAACAGAATTGCAGTGACGTAACTTACTGCGTTCATATTGTTGTATGCACGTAGGACAGAGGACATAAAAATACCCCATATTATTAAGCAATTTGACTAAAAGTAAGCGGTCCCATTGTTTTCTCACAATTTCAGAGCATTCATCTATTCAGGTCAGCACCATGTAGCCCTTTTTTTAGGTCCTGCGATGAGTTGACAACCAAGAAATTAGAGAATGGCAATCATTGCACTTGGATTGATCTCCTGTGTTCATCCTACAAAGCTATCGTTAAATTTATCACAGTGTAGTTTTTAAGGTGAAAATATGAAAAAGAAATATTTTAATCCACTTTCGCCCAGACGAAATATGGTGACGCAGAGACAAACACGCAGCCAAAAAAGGACAGACACAAAGACGAAGAACATATTAATGGAAGGCGACCAGAATGCACATCTGTCTTGTGATGATTTTTCGATTTTCCACTGCGTTGAAATTTTCCTGTGAAATTTAATTAATGCGTACATCATATTTCATAAATGCATAGCGATAAGCAGCTAATTCCGTCTGCTGGCTAAATTATGTAGAACTTCAATCGAGTCAGAAGTGAGGAGAAAAAATGTCTGCGAAAATGTCTCGCCGTTCGAGTGGCTTCCGTTACGCTTCATATTTTTTCGAATATTACAAGGTGAGAAGCAGTTTGAGAGAACTTGAAGAGTACCTAATTTATAAAATTTTATTAGGGAAATTCAAAGAAAAAATTATTTCAAAAATTATAATTATCATTAACGAATGATTTAGTGTGTTCGTTTTACGAGATTACGAGTGATTCCATAGGGAACAATATTTATGTTGAAAAATAAATAAATATTAAATAATTAAAGAATAATCCGGCAGACATGCCATTCTCCCTTAGATTGCGGCAATTATTGCTTTGTGGGCCTTTCGTTGTAACAAATTTTGCACTAATTGTTACCAATACCGAGACAGAAGAGCTAACAATTCACACAGTCTCGGCCGCAATGAACTCCTCCATATTGTACGAGTATAGAAAAATATACACAATAAATACGTACATATGTTTCTCCTTGTGCCCACCAAAGTCTTGCAGCCTCTCGTCGAGTACGAGGGACGTGCTGGCCCTGGCAAACACTTGACTCGACTTCCCAATAATAATCGTTCGATCTAGGAAACTTGGCGTGGACGCAAACACAGAATTTTCATATGGAACAGAACTACGACTTTCGGACTTTGTCTTCTTATACTGTTGTGCCTCAATTACTCGACTTGTTTGTTGCAAAAACGGAATCTCTTTCATCTTCCAGCAGCCGATGATGACGATGACGATGGCGATGATGATGCTGGCGGTGGTGCTGATGGTGCTGACTTGAAAAAAACCATCGATGGAAGGGGAAGGAGACACCTACGTTTATTTAAAAAGTGCAATTCCTATTTTGCGACGAATGGAAAAATCGTGTCGACCTTGAGCAACAAGATGATAATAAGTGAGACCGAAAATAAAAATAAAATAAAATAAAAAAATAAAAACAGGAAAAGACAAAGATTATTCTCAAGACGAAAAATATGTACTCCTTTATTAAATAAGTAGCCCTAACGAACCACATGGCAGTGGACAACGCGATACGCTGCGATTTAAGGTTTTTATATATTTTTCCATTTAACGAAGCTGTTAAAAGGAGATTTCTCGATCTTTGAATGTTCGGAGCTTTTAATGAGGCGAAGTTCGGTAAATAAATAAACTGATATAGAAATAAAGACAAAGCTGGAGCTGGAGAAAAGTATGTCGGCATTATTTTGCAGCGAAATTTGCCATGCACCGGTTGACTACAATTTAAATTCGAGAAACATTGAAACTGAATTAAATATATTTGACAGAAGGACTTTGAACATACATATGGTACAATCAGGAAAGCTTTTTTCCTTCATTTTACCACATCTGTCATAACAGTAATAAAATCCTAATAATTCATTCACTTAGACTTATCTGTAAAATGTTTAAATTGTGGCATGAAACGTCGAAACATTTCAATACCAGTTCTTGTCAGAAGCGTTCAAAATATTTTTTCCCCACAATCAAGCACGCTAGGTTTTCCGCACGATACGTTCGCCAAAGGAGATACCTATGCCTAAGTATAAGTATGTTCATATGGTCACATGTTCATATGCTGCACATATGCAGGTACTTACTTTGAAAAGAACGTGTGCGGATGGAGAAGCTAAAATCGTTTTGTCGACTTCGACTGCATTTATCGATAACGTCTAACAAATTTCTTGCGTGCCTTAATATGGACGTAATTTTATTATTTTTACTTAACTTCTAAAGTTTTTGCGACCCTCTTCTGCTCTTCATCACACACTTAATACGCCTTTGCAATTATTTTTCAATCGAAAAATGATTTTTTCATAAGCCCAAAGTACGGGGCTAAAACGAACGAACGCCTTATCGTTTTATGGCATTGCAGATTCCATAACTTTTAATAGAAGAAGAAGGAAAAAAAACCCAAAAAAAAAAAACTCCATAAATTTTCTCTCATAAATCCCAATTTCATATCATATTCCAATCAGCAAGGCACATAAAACCAACTGGTCAGTAAATCCACAAAAATCCAGAAAGGTTCATCCAAACGGTGCAATGGAAAACGAAAAGGATACGCTTCTACGTTCGTATAATGCGCGTTAAGACAGTTCAATAACATTTATGACTAAATTTTTGTCGGCGGCAGCAGAAAATATTCCCCGTTTTATTTCAAGTTTGGGGAACATTTCCCCGGGCTTCAAACTGAATTGCTGAAATATTATGGTCTTGTGCCCATTGGGATTAAGGTATAAGTACATATGTGTAGTCATGTGTGCATTCAGAAATCGAAGCGGATAAGCGGTAAGGCGTAAGGGTCAATAATTTCCGCCAGACATGATATCGACTACGTATGGTATGTACGTACGAACGTTGATACCATATTGAGGGGTTGAGATATTGATGTAAAAACTGAGAAAAACTTGAACGATTTTATTGATAGCGAATATGAAGGAAATTCCACTACCGAACTTTTCATGGTGTTAGAATGGAAGAAAAAAAGCAAAAGAAAAACATAGTCAACATAAGTTTATGACCGACATTGACAACTTATTTTCTTGTAGACAATAACGGAAAAAGGGACAAGTTTTAATGAGATGCATATCCCATGACGGTAATAAATACTTGCACAAGGAAAGCTCCGAAAGGCTGGGCTCTGATTGAAATTTCAAAGTTTTTCCTTTCAAAAATGGAAGTAGCACTTTATGGGCGATTTTTTTCGCCCCCCCGAAAACTTAATCCCCAAGAAAGTTATTCGAATTGATTACGGACAGAGAGAAGGTATCGGGTAAATTTAGATGTGCTACTATTTACATATAAACTTTGAAGAGATTGAAAGTAAATAATGATATAATATTCATTGCACTTCTCTTCAAGACTCCAGCCATATAAATAAGGTTTACCTTTTAGCCCCCTCATAATTAACGTTCTCCGTCTGCCAGTCTGTCTGGTACCCTATCTGCTAGACAGCATCTATCATCGCATGTCTGACGTGCCAGCGCCAGATCTCAGTGCACACTTGCCTTCTCTCCTTTCTTTTCCCCTTTTTCATTCGAAGTTCTTCCCCACTTCGGTGTGGCAAAGTGTAATTTTTCTGACAACACAATCCCACAGATTCTGTCATAATTTCGATCGCACAAGTGCCACACGCAATGTCGTTTGGGGGAAAGTGCAACAACGTTGTGCCGTCGTGTTTTCGCCAGTCGTGAAGACTTGGCGCTTATGAAACAGTTTTACATTGCCAACACATTTGGGGTTAGTCGGATCGTATTTGAGACATTTGTGACACTCTTAATAGAGCATATGTCATCGCAATGGGGATTTTAATAGGCCTGCTTCATTTTTCGGTCTTGGAATTGGATTTATCAAATATCCAGCTGCAGTATTCCACGAATAAGCAGCCTGTATAAAAAATATTCATTGTTAAACAACACACAACCTTAAATTGGCGTGATTCCTCAATCACTCTTGAAATTTTCCCCACCAGTTTACGTAATTTTATATGGAACCTTTATGTGGGGGTTACTTTAGTACGAAAAATACAAAACTCCAATTCTGTAAAAATCAAAAACATCGATCTCTTTAAAGAGGGCCTCCGAACGGCTATCCTTTTTTCGGCTTTATGCGATTAAAAGTGGGTCTAATGCACAATTTACCCAACGGCTTTCCACTGGAGCCGCAAAGAAAATAAAACAAACAAAAAAATTTTTTTTTGTTAAATAGGAAAACTTTCTTAAAGTTTATTTACTTTCTTTTGGCATCATCTAATGAACTTACTCCGGTAGACTCCATCAATGTTACCCTCAAGGAACAACCTCTCATGTCATTGTGCGCAGACAGCACTCAATGATCATTACTCAATGCGCTGATCATTGGATTTTGAAATCGATGTTACATTCGCCGACTCGAAATAACTCAATTTTATTCAAATTAAATTAAGCGAATAAATGAAAACCGGAAATCGACAACAACTCGTAATGCTGCGACCGCCATAGATCGAGAGACGAAAATCTCTATGAAACGATACGCATCGAAAACGAACGATGGCAACGATTGATGCCAGGTTTTTTAACATCTCAACTTTTTGTTTGTTTGGTGTTTCTGTTTTTTTTTTTTTTTTTTTACCTCTGCATGAAATAAAATACAATTTAATTTGATGAGTATTCACCGTTGACAGAGTCAACAAGCAACAAAGCAAATCAGCAAATCAATTGTTGAAGTTACAATTGGCATAAGGCTATAAGCAAAATATTGAACCACAATAATCATCTTAAAAAATCAAGTCAATCTCAACGACAACATCAATATAAGCCAAATCAATAGCAACAAGAAGAAGAAGAACAACAACAACTCCGACGACGTCAACAATCGGCAACGAGCTCCTGCGGCATCATCAACATTATCATCATTATTGTCATCGGCAAAATCTGGTCCCCCGTTTTTGCATACAACGTTAGCATTTTGTTGTATAACTCAACGATTGGAAGCTAAAGATAACAAAAGAAACTTTTTGCATACCAACCAACAGTGAATGTAGACGCAACATTTTGTTGCAAGCAGCAGCAGCAGCAGCAGAAGCAGCGGCAGCGGCATCAAAAACAACAACAATCAATACAATCCAACAAAAGCTCAATTGATTAGCGTTGATTGTAAGTGGAGCGATGCAGACCAGCGATGCAGCCTGCATCAGTTGCAACAATCATTTACTTATTGTTGACGATGACACTGGCGACATACTCATCCGCTTATCAAATTACGAGAACCGGGATAGAAAAGAATCGTTCATTTCCCGTTCCCTCGCCGTTCGTGATTGAATGAAACCTGCAACGTAAACGTGGCCATCAGACAATAACTTTAATGAAAATGTTGTGTCTTCAATGCTTCCTCTTGGAAAAATTAAGGTATGGATGTACGTTCAAGTGCAATGACTGCCTTCGTCGATTCATAAAAATTGTTGCTTCGGTATTTTCACTGGCCTCACTACAACCTAGTTGCAGACTTGGATGGGAGCTACCATTCTCAGCTCGTCGTTGTCACAAGTGAATATGCTAACACATAAATTCGCGTTAATAAATTTATTAATGTCGATCTTTATCGGGGGAACGCAGGAAAAGTTGCATGGCAAACATATATCGAACACTAATGTTGACTGTTTTGAAGCAGCTACTGTTAGAGTGTAAATCGCTGGCATTGCATGAGCTACATTTGCATAACCAATATGCAAATTCATTGATATATTGGGCTCAGAGCAGTTCAAAAAAGTGGCCTGAGTGCTGTTCTTTTTTTCTTTTTTGGTTGAAGTGATTTCAAAAACGTTGAAGACTGGAATTATCGGTTTGTTTTAGAATCATGGCGTGTTTAAGATTTCATAGCTCAACTACTTTTATACCTATGTATGTTATGATTATAACCTAATTAACTATTTCTTAAGCCTGAAACTAGACTCCAGACTTCGTTAAGAGAATTGTTGTACATAATGCAACGTTTTTCGATGATATACCTACTTTTTATAAACCTACACAGTAAAAGGTAAAGAATTAATATTAAAACTAATGAATATAAAATTTAAACATTTTTACGCCCACAAGTTGGGATGTTTAGAAACTTCTGTAAAAGGCAAAACACAGCGCGTCAATATCGGCGGGACGTTGGGTATATTTAAACCGGGCTTGACCGACTGTAGCTTTCTTATTTGTTTAGTATTTAATTTGAATTTCAATACCAAAAAGTTTTATTTGAATACCTAGTTTTCGGAATTAATTTTATTCCGTAAGGTTTTAATTGGATGCTGCGAAATCTCTGTCAAATTTCTTTAAACCAAAATTTGGATTAAAAATAGTACCTTTTTTCATGTTCAACGTTTAACTTCGAAAATATTATAGAATTTTAGTACAGTAGAATCTGGAAATCGAATCCCTGATATAATGAACACATCGAAATAGTGAACGCTTTTTCGTTACACGGACTGTTCTAGATTATCAGGCCTATATATAGGAGCGGTAGAAAGGGGGGATTTTCTCCCGGGCCTGAGCTTTCTGAAGGGGCCCACAATTGGCATGGGACTTTTTTTTTGGTCGCACATTTTTGTGAGGGGTCCTGGAAAAAAATTTCTCTCTACGGGCCTGTAAATAATGAACAAAACATTCAAGATCGCTGATATGAACAATCTGGATACAATTGAACAGGACGTGAAAAAATTAATTCAATATTTACAGATGCGACTGTATTAAAATACTACCAAGCAAGTAAGAAAGCCCGACTTTGAAATACCCAGCGTCCCGACATTATTGGCGCACTATATTTTGCCTCTCCATTTGTGGGCGTGGCAGTGGGCGGGCCACACAATTTTTTTCCTACACCTTTCGTTCGCCTTGGTCAACCTATGTTGTGAATTTAAAGCTTCTACGCCTTTTACTTCACAAGTTACGATAAATTCTAATTTGTGGGTTTATTTATGGGCGTGGCTCGAAGGGGACGGCGTCCAGTTTTTTCCAGGATATATCCCTTTACGTAGTTTACCAGTACACCAAATATCAAAATGGTTTGAGTGCTTCGCAAGTTACAAGCATTTTACTGAAAATACATTAAATTCATTTGTGGGCGTGGCAGCGGGCGGATGTCTCCCATTTTTACTAAGGATTATACTCGGATCCCAATATACTTGGGTGCCAAATTTTCGACTTGGTTGGTAGAGCCGTTTCGGAGGAGATCCGGACACAGACGGACGGAAAGAGGAACGGACGGACAGACGGAGAGACGAAGAGACGGACAGACGAACGGACGGACAGACGGACATAAGGACATGTCTAAATCGATTCAGTTTTTGATCCTGATCAAGAATATATATATATGTCTATATCTACAGAGCTTAGTTCTAACATAGCTGTTACAAGATTCGCGCATGGGTGTAATAAGTGTGTTATAGTCATGGCGAGCCTACCGACCAGACACCCGACACAAACGCATATGCAGGGGCGGACTGGGCCACCGGGCAAATGGGCTCCAGGTACGCTGTATCTGTGATCAATACTCATTGAGTAAGGATTTTTATATATATATATATTTTTTTTTTAGATAACGGGCTTCCATTTTTTCAAGCACCCGGTGGGGCCTTTGACCCCCAGTCCGTCCCTGAACATATGTTTAAATAATTTGTAAAAAACGCCCAAAAAACTGGGTCATTAAGATAGAATATTCACGCGATTTTAAAGGCCATTAAAGCAGACATATACCGACTTTTTTTAATTTTCCTTACGAAAGCTGCGCCTTTGCCGCGCTCACTTTTATAAATTTTTTGAATTCCGAATCTTCCGATCTAAATTTCATTCAAATATTTCGAAAAAGTCCGATTTTGGGGCAGTTTTGGGATTTTTGTGACAGACCCTAGTATTGAAAGTATCTTAGTAATGGACCGATCAAAATTTTTGGAGATAATGTTTGTGGGTATCAAACAAGCATACATCCCAACTTTCGTTCAAGTCCCATTTGAATTTCGGGTGTAGAGACAATTTTCGAAAAACGCCCTTCTATCACGCCCACTTTTCCAATTTTTGGAAATTACATTATTTGTCTTTAGAGATGTTATTTGATATAAAAAGCAAGCACAAATGGTTTTAAAAACGAAAGAAAAAATTCTCAATTTTTAACTTTCTCGCGATTTGAATACTTTTGGTTTAAAATTTGTTGTTTTGATTATTTTTACTTATTATCATTTAAGGATTTTTTGTTCAATATAGGATGTTAACAAATTTGAAAGACCTAAATGCCAGGCTAACAGAAGCTGGCAGGATTGGTAATAGGAATTTTAAGGCTATCAAGTATTACTTTTCAGATTGCTTTTGATTTCAATCTTCCGTATGGAGAATCACTTTCAAATGGAGGTACATCTGAGTTGGGAAACATTACAAACTGGACTGCTTCCTGTCGTAAACCTTTTGAGTTTTCTCCCTTCTGTCGGAAATCGACGCGACACGAAGAAATCAAACTTTCAAATATCTATAAATAGTTTTATTAAGGGGTTTCCCTTAAACGTGTATTCGCCTCGAAAATCTGGAAACCTCGTTAATCAAGAAAGCTTGAAAATGAATAAATGACATTTTATATGAAAAAATGGTTGGAAGACAGAGTCATTTTTTCAAAATATATAATTACAATGTAAAAAAAAATTTTTTTTGCAGCTTAATGCCCCTATTGCCAATTAGAACCGCTTTGAGTTATATTTTATCCAGTACCTACAATAAAACCAAATCAATTTTCTACATTGCTAATTACAACTGAAATCTTTGTAGTTCAAAAGATAGATCTATTCAGGATTGTAACTATTTGGCTATCTAAAGCAAGAGAAACATTTTTATTAAAAGCAAATACACAATATAATATAGATATATAATAATACCTTAATTAAATGATGATAAGAACTATGATTTTGAGTTGTTAAATTCTTTTATAATACCGAAATATAACTGACTAAAATTTTCACAACTAAAAACAGTCCAACTGTGATTGTTAATAGGGACATAAGTTCCAAATAAAAAGTTTAAAAAAATCTAAAATGATTGAACTCTTATGCTCATAAAAAAAGTGAAATTTATGCGTTTACATCAAAATAACCCCTTAATAAATGCAAATAAATATTTTTTGTAGCTAGGCTCACCTATCGAGGAATTCTGTTGGGCGCCATCAAAGAAAATTGGAGTTGGACGGGACGCAACAACTTGTTTTTCAATCTCAATTATTGCTATTAATGGACAAAAACTTACCATGTCTACCACCTACAATTTTTCAATTTATTTAACAAGGCATTCTATACGTTCACCCGAATTTGGCGTAGGTCCCATGTTATGGGGAGAAAATCCTTGTGCTTGTGCTCTGTAAAGCTGTAAGTTCGTAAGCAGAATAAAAATTTATTTTTAAAAACCAAACCTTACTTCTTTATTTTAATGCCAACAATAAAATACACTCAGTTGAATAAAAGATAAGCTATGGTTTAGTCCCGAAAAAATATAAAATAAAATACCATTCCATTTAATTTCATAATGTCATACTTTATTCAATTCCTTAGGATAGTGTTGCTGTCACAAAGGGTGGCACACTTAGGCACCAAATGGGCCCTTTGTGATACTATCAATAATTGGAAAACAAAGAAAAACAGAAACTGAAAAGCTACACAAAAATCCACCACCTCAGCTGGGAGTCGAACCCATGGCCTCTCGCTTCGTAAGCTGGCATCTCACCCAATACGGCACAGAGGCTGACATTCAATTTCTTAACACCTGTAACAGGCCAAATTAATAATTGATAATAAACACAAGTCCAAACAGATTTTTTAACTTATTTAACATTGAGGAGCTCAAAAAAGAATATCGCACATATTATTTTCCTTTATAGAACAGTCAGTTGGAAGAAAAGGCTTTTAAAGCCGTGGTTACACTTATGAATTTAATTGAAATCGATCTTTGGTGAAAATCAGCTATTTTGAATGTGGACCTTGAGGACCACATTCCGGTTAGAGGGTTAAGAATACCTATATTTTTAATGACAATGTCGTCTTTGAATTAAATCTAAAACTGATAATTACTTCCCAGCGACCAAAATGTTGCTTACAGAAGCAATGAAACACAACACATTTCGTAGGCCGCAGGCCTCACGACCTCATATACCATTCCAGTATACTTTTGCTCGAGCGTGACCATTTTGTAGAGTGAACGCTACCAACCGCGTACATAAAGTATGGTATTGGTAGGCAGTTTGCCTACAATATAGCATATTTTGTAATCTATTAATAGGCAGATCGCTTACAGTCTCGCTTATTTTGTAGGCGGTAGGTACTGTTGGCCGGTGGGTTACTTATTTATGCTGTTCTATTCTTAAATAATATATCGATTACAAATTTTAAGAATATTAAAAACTCCATAATCATAGCTGTGAAATTGCGATTATGATTAGTAATCAATTAAATTACATTTTAAGAGGAATTATAATGATTATATAATCCTTATATGAGATTTTTCTGGTAAGTAATTGATTACGAATACAAATAATCAAATTGGAATCAGGATTACTTGCGATTACGAAAAATAATCAAAAGAGACTATTTTCTTTTGCCGGCATAGTAAATCAAGGCGAATAGCAGTTTCTTTGTTTAATCATGCATTGTGTGTTTTCGTTCTTTTTCATAGTTAAATATTTGTATTATATATATTTTTATTTGTTTTTGAATCAAATTCTTCTGAAAATTCCTAGTTGAACTGACAAAAAACCCAAAATACAAAAATAATCAAAAATAATCTTCAAAAGTAGTCGGATTACTTTTTTGATTATTTTTTGTTTTTTTTTGTTTTTTTTTTTATTATTTTTCGTAATCGCAAGTAATCCTGATTCCAATTTGATTATTTGTATTCGTAATTCTTGGATTATTGGGCCAAACAGAAAAGAATCGTACTTAATCAATTACTTCAACTTTTGAATAAAAGTAATCAAATTACTAATGACTACGATTAGTAATCATTACTTCACAGCTATGCATAATAATAATCACTATTATGATAACTATCATTATCATCATAATTTTTAACATTATCATCATCATAATCAGTGTTCTCATTGTGATAATGATCATAATTAACATCATCGGCATCAGTTATAGATTTAAGTCCTGTTCATATTCTTGTATTTATATATACAGGGTGTCCCGTAGGTGAGTGCAGGGATGGTAGGGGAGGTCACGACGAACAAAAAATCGTATGGGAGGGGGGGTCCCAAATGCACCCCTGAGGAGTTATAGGCCTTAAAGTTTTTAGGCAGTAATTCGAGAAAAAAAAATCTACCAACATATTTGTGTACTGTAAAAGAAAAAATGTTATGCCCTTTAAAAGCCAATTGTGTGAGCTTTAAGGCAAAATTGAATTAATCGTAAAAATTTGAGCAATTGTGGGAGAAATAAAAGGTCAAAGTCAAAAATTACAAAATAAATTTAAATGTTTTAACTTTGGCAGCCATTTTGGTATGAAAAGTGTCCGATTAACACCATTCTTTTGCATTTTTTCCGCAATCCTCAATCGATTTCCTTTCATTTGGTACCCCATAGGTTTCAGAAACTTTTCCAAATAAGACGCAAACAATTTTTTTTGGGTTTGAGAACTTTTTGTTTTTTAAATTAATTATTCAAAGTAGTCCCATGCTGAAAATGTATGGAAAAAGTGTTAATATTAACACATGCTTTTTCTAATTGTTTTCAAAATCCTCGTAATTTACTTAGATTGGTGGTACATATGTTATACTGTTAAATATACACACTCATAAATTAAAAAATTTTATTTTTTATTTTTACAAAAGATTTTCAAATTGGCGACCGGACGTTCGTATACAACAGTTTGCTCTTTTTTGAATTTCATAACCTAAATTTGTGTTATGTAACTCCATTTTTACAATATCAATAGCTTCCATTATGCGTTCCATAAGGTGATGTCTCGACCGTATGGGAGCTGAATAAACGATTTCCTTAAGCCGACCCCACAAAAAAAAATCTAACGGCGTAAGATCTGGTGATCGCGGTGGCCATTTCACCGGACCATTCCTACCAGTCCATCTATTTAGGTAGTTTTCATCCAACCATACCTTTACATTTGCACCAAAATGTGCTGGAGCGCCATCGTGCTGGTAAATTATTTGGTTTCTAATCAGCAACGGCACATCCTCAAGAAGTATAGGTAGAGTCTCTTGCAGAAATTCTAAGTACAGCCGGGAGTTTAAATTCGACTCAAAAACATGTGGACCAATTAAAGTTGTACCAATTATACCAGCCCAAACATTTATTCGAAACTTAAATTGCGAGTGACCCTCCCGCATAGCTTTTGGGTTTGATGCAGATCAAAGGTGTGAGTTGTGGAAGTTGAAAACCCCGTCTTTAGTGATAGAGGACTCGTCAGTCCATAATACGTGGGAAATATTCGCGGTGTTTGCTCTGATCCATTCCGAAAACTGCATTCTTTTCTCATAGTCGCTCGGTATAAGCTCTTGTACAGGCGTAAAATGATATGGATGTAGACGTTCCCTGCGCAGGATTCTCCACACATTAGATTTCGGAACTCCCGTTCTTCCACTTATTTGGCGAACGCTTATGGATGGATCGTTTCGCACAATATGTAGAATGGTATCTTGTTCTGCAACATGGCCAACTTGTGTACCACTGTCTACTCGACGGCTTTCAAAACACCCATATTCACGAAGGCGTCTGAAGCAGTTTCCAAAAGTTCTTTCGTTCGGAATTGTGCGTCCAGGAAATCGTCTGGTGTACTCTCTGCGTGCTTCTGCCTGGTTTCCGAAAACTATGTCAGCATATTCTTCAAATGAATATGCCATTTACGATAGAAAATTACAAAATAGTGACTGCAAGTTTTCCTATACTTTTTCCACGTTTTTCGCTGAAAACTCTGAGGCTGGTTGAATTCCAAAAAACTTTTAAATGTGTAGTGCATGGCTAGCTGGGCTAGCTATGCTAAATACAGTTGATTGAACACAAAGCTTATGAGTGTGTTTTAATAACCTATTTTTCCTGAATTGAATTAAAAAAAAACAGTATAACATATGTACCACCAATTTAAGTAAATTACGAGGATTTTGAAAACAATTAGAAAAAGCATGTGTTAATATTAACACTTTTTCCATACATTTTCAGCATGGGACTACTTTGAATAATTAATTTAAAAAACAAAAAGTTCTCAAACCCAAAAAAAATTGTTTGCGTCTTATTTGGAAAAGTTTCTGAAACCTATGGGGTACCAAATGAAAGGAACATCGATTGAGGATTGCGGAAAAAATGCAAAAGAATGGTGTTAATCGGACACTTTTCATACCAAAATGGCTGCCAAAGTTAAAACATTTAAATTTATTTTGTAATTTTTGACTTTGACCTTTTATTTCTCCCACAATTGCTCAAATTTTTACGATGAATTTAATTTTGCCTTAAAGCTCACACAATTGGCTTTTAAAGGGCATAACATTTTTTCTTTTACAGTACACCAATATGTTGGTAGATTTTTTTTCTCGAATTACTGCCTAAAAACTTTAAGGCCCTATAACTCCTCAGGGGTGCATTTGGGACCCCGCCCTCCCATACGATTTTTTGTTCGATCGTGACCTCCCCTACCATCCCTGTAAAAAAAAGCACTCAACTACGGGACACCCTGTAGAGTCACAGACTACAGTTTAAATACACCCCCCAGAAACGAATTTTAAGCACAACTTACCATTTCAATAAATAAAAACTAAAAAAAACCTGATTTCTGGCATATATTACTGTAAAAGAGATAAAAACTGAAAACAAGGTTGGACAAAAGTTAAAATACATTCCAAAAAAAATACTTTCTTGGCTTAGATTTCGATGAATACAAAGAGTTGAAACAGATATTAGTCTTGTACTTTTTTTATGAGCATTTGCCGTCATAACATACACAGGGGAAAAAATCAACCAGAAAATTGGTTAATTCAAAAGGAAAAACATACAAAACTTCAGCAAGGAATATTTTTAATTTAAACAATTTTTCTTGTTGGAAAAAATAAAGATTTTTCCCTTTGAATCAACTATATTTCACGTTGAATAGACATGATGATATTTTTCAAAATGCATTTAAATTTAAATTGTTGAACAAACCACCGACAAAAATGAAATGGCAAGATAATTTTTAAAATAAGATAAACTTACTAAAATACCTATAAAAGAGTATCATTGGAACAAATTTATTTCAAGTTTAAAGCAAATGGCCACAGAGCCCTCTGTTGAACATAACCGCAAAAATAGCCATCGGATGGACTTCGTCAGATTTTGTCACTCCGCTGCTTAAAAAGTTCTAAGATGAATAAAAATCTTATATGTCCTTTTTTATAAAACAAATGAGAATTATACCGAACGTAAAGAAATGTTATTAAACATATTTCCTTTCAAATCAACCAAAAATTTTGTTGACTCAACGCTTTTTCTTTTGAAATTTTTGTTCTGCTCGAAAATCAAAAGGACTGTGAATAGCAATGCGCCCTTTTAAAAAAAATTATGGTTACGTTCGCTCAGTGTAATATTAGGGGAACCCGAGATGCTAAATTTGCAGTTACTAAAGCGACATGGAAACTTATTGGATTGTGAAGTTTACGTTCTAAAACAAACAAAAAAGTCTATGTAAAGTTTTCCATTTTAATGGGGATGAGAGCGTGTAAGAATGGTCAAAAATGTAAAAAAAAAAATGGACACATTTCAATACTCGAGCACGTCAGAAATTGATACAGTAATCGCGCTTTATATTCCTGATAACCAATATACAGTGAATGTAAAGTGGACTCGTAAAAGTGTGCTATTTAAATGACTGACATTGTGGAGGTGGCCAAAGCTCTAAACTGATCTTAGAAAAAGTAAAAAAGAAAACGGTAACCTTGGGATACTCGAGCGCGTCAGATTTTTATGCAGAGGGATCAACCAGATGTCTTTGTCGCCCTGAATGATAATCTGACAATTACATGGAGACGTTTTGTTAATCTGACAATTTAAGAGACCAAGTTTTTCTTTCGTTTCTTTTTATAATTAGATGTAACAAAAACAATCTATATATATTTATTTATAAGGACAGAGAGAAAGAGAGAGAAAAAAAGGAAACGAAAAGGATTCGCGATTCACAGTTTTTCAGTTTTAAAAGCTCTTTATTGACACGGAATACAAATTTTTAATTTCACAAAATAATTTGAATAGCCAAAGCTATTGTGATTAAAATGAAATTTTTTCCAACTGTGACCCACGAAAAACGTCAGACTCATGGGCTAAACCAGCGTAGGGCAGGGGGGGCCATTGCCCCCCCCTAAATCGGCAAGTTACCTTGCGAACGAAAAAACACTGAAAGCTTTTTGGCACTCTGTTAAACTTATGGAAATTTAAGGGAATTTTTCTATTAGCTGGCACCATTGCTGTTTGCGTAAAATATGAAACGTCTGCACAAATGCACATAAAAGAATTGTGTGAACATTTTCGCCCCCCCCTAAATTTGATTCTGGTTTAGCCCATGGTCAGACTATATGTTTTTCGTGATCCTTAAAGGATTTCCTTCAAAATAAAATAAAAAACCAATCGCGCTCGAGTATTTGGAGTTGACGTTTTTTTTTTTGCAACTTTGGTACTCACCGATTTCCCTATGCCACGGTCAAATTGTCAGAGATTTGAAAAGTACACTTTTTAACATCTACTTAACTTACCTTCTCTTAATATGATGCGCTCGAGGATCAGAGGATCGATTTTTTTTACTAATCTGACGGGCTGCCCTCAACGTACACCCCAAAATTAGCGCTCATATATGGTTGGGCTCGGCCCTCTATATATTTACAGCGAGCAAATGGGCCAAGCTCATAAAAGATACTTTTCTAGGCACTTGAAAGGCTACTTTTGGGGAAACGAAATTTTGTTTTTTGTTAAAATAACTGCCATTTAAGGTTTAACCGGACATTCAAAAAACGGGCCCAAGGGCCGGTTTTTTAAAGCCTGCTTAGTAATAAAATAATAATTGGTTGGTCCAGTGTTAACCAAACATTAGTCTTTTGAACTCTGGTTAGCTTAGAGAAGGTTGGTTTGGTGAACTAATCAAGGAAATTATTAACCGGCCGAATTTCGTCGGTTAAGGGCTTTTAACCAGGGGTTTTAGTAAATTTTTTCTTTTGATTCAAAAGTTTTGAGTTTGACATTCGGTAAGAACATAAAATATTCCTTATTCAGCGGGATGGAGTAAGTTCATTGTCAAATAAAAATGCTTGTTATAATGAAATAATTATCCACTCATTAAATTAGGTCTCGTGGAAATTGCGTTAGGGATTTGTGGGTTACCGAGTTCAAAATTTTACCGTAAGAGGGCATTAAGTCTAGCTGCGATATACTCAATTCTAAATAGTGTAAACCAAATTGTTTTTGAACAATTTTCTGAATTTTGAATTATGAAATATGTTTATTTATTTTCGTTGGTTAATTTGAAAGATGGACTGGAAAAATATTGAAATTCTTGCTTAACCTACGGTTTGTTAACCAAACCCAAAAAATGTTGAAAATACACAATTCCTTAACCTTTGATTCATAAACACTGGTTAGAAAAAATCTCTGGTAACTAAACCAGAAATTTAATCAGACTTTAAAGTACCGGACCTACGTGTGATAAAGTGTGATCTAGTAATGTGAGCAATTTAACGGCAATAAAAAGAATACTTAGTCATGAATATATTTGGTAAGGGGGAATGGGATTTTTTTACGTTCGACCTTTTTCGAACAAGCCAAGAATAAATATCGAGACTGATCAGTTGATTCTAGTCGAAATGAAATTGGAAAAAAATTGTCCAAAAGCCAGAGTTTTCATTTAAACCTCAAAACCAAATCAAAAAAAAATATCCCCCGAAATGATTGATGTTGTGCAAAACATTTAACATTGACATAACTGTTTGACATCGCAAAGGCTTCAGGGTGCGAATGTTTCCAGTTTTCAAATTTCAGCAAGCAAAGCGTTTAATAAAACAAAAAAAAAAAGAAATATTCGCGCTTTGCGGCAAGCCAATTACGAAAATTCTGATTTACACGAAATGGTAATTTTATCATCAGCACTGCGGCTTAACACATTAGACCTGAAACTTTTGCTTTAACTAATGTCATGTTTTCATATTTACACACAAGTGGTCAGCGGAAGGCACAAACGTTCAAATAAAGAATTTTTTTCGTATGTCGGAAATTTAAAATAAATTTCCATGGAATTTGTCATTCTCAGTCCGGAATTGAAAAAGAGACGAAATGTTATTTTGATCAAAAAACAAAAAAAATAAAAAAAAAATAAAGGATTTAAATGATTTTGTGTAGGAGTTCATCTCAGAGTTTAATGCACTGCACTGACTCTGGTCAGTTATCAGAAGTCTCAAAGCATTGAGTTGAGCGGTTGGCTTGAAAAATACGAGTGAGAGGGGAAATAGAGAAGCAAAACATCAAATCCAAAGAAGCGAGCCGCCTCAAGACTGCTTTGACTGCCAGCAGCATTTCTTAACAATATTCACCGCCATCACCATCACCATCATCGTCATCATCATGAGCAACTGCGAACGGTAGGAGTAGGAGAAAGAACCCGAAGAAGAAGCAGAAGCAGAAGCATAAGCGGCAAAGATGGAGTATTGAATGCAATTTTTTAGCTGCATGTTATCCAAAAAATATTCATTTTAATATCTTTTCAATCCATACAATCTCGACTTGGAAGGCTTCTGAGTGAGTAGTGGCGCGGCTGATTGCTCCATTGGATTGCTACCTGCCCACTGTGCCAGCAATTTATTGATGACGGCCGACAAGCCAATGGAGAACACGAAGTTGTAATGGTGTCTGCGACAACGAAGTATAACCACTCGTACGTGTACGTGTGCGCAAGCAAGGCGGCGAAAGAGTGAAGCTGGAGTCAAAAGGAGCAACAATGAGCTAAAACTGCGATTATGAGCATCGCGTCGTACCACAATGCGCGGCATAGTCGGACTATGTAGTGGAGCTTTAAAAACCACATTCTCCTTTTAAACTGACAATAATGACGACGACAACGACAACGACGACGACGAGATGAGAATGACGATGGCTGCGGCGGTCTTCCTTCTGAATATTCACGCATACAAAACGCATCCCATCGCATCGCATCGCATCGCATCGAAGTAGGCATTCCTGAACACATCCGTGCACACAGCTACAAATATGATATCCATAAATCTCGCTAATAACCAATCCCGCGTAATGCTGAAAATGCAAATTGCTCATGTCATATGCCTTCTCGTAAAATATATCAGCAACATGGTATGCATATCAGACGGTGGTTGGATCAGGAACAGTACAATGCATAGCCGACCATCGAGCATCGGACGATTAAGCACAGCGAGGAGTGGCACAGTGGTCAAAGTGTGTTCAATATTAAATTTAAAAAAAATAATAATTAGGAATTTTCCTCAAAGAGATGGACCCATTGAAACAGTAAATTATAGCGCGTCTTCATCGTCAGCACATTCTCTGCTTGCTCGCTCAGGGCCCTTCAATTCATCATCATTCAGAAAAAATGCCTTTTCATTTAACTTCGACCCACTGTACGTAATCGTTGGTTGGAGTTAAGAAGGCTTTAAGCTAAGAACCCGGCTGCTTTGGTTGGTTGGTTGGTTGTTCGAACGGTCGGTGGCTCGGTCGATTTGGCTCGCCTGTTTCCATGTCCGTCTAAAATGCGTTGCATCCCATCGAAACGCATCGTAACGCAAGCTAAGCATATGAAATGTGTATTTTGCGTTATGCTGCGTCTATTTACTTCGTTCGTTTCCCCCGCCGGCATTGTGCATCTTGCTGCGTTGGGTGGAATTTCAACCATAATCCCTACCTTGCTTCATTCGCTCGTCTAGCATTTATGCATATTGGTCAGTCGAGTCGCAGTCGGACATAATCATATGAGCGTATGCACGTCTAGTACGCATGCCGTTGTCATTGTCCCCCACCAATGTCGCCTCCTGCGTGCTCCGTACTCCTTGTAGATGTTATTTTACGTACTCCATACAGTCTATAGTCGATGTCCATGTCTACTGTCGTTGCTAAAATTACTGATTCCGAATGGATGCTTATGATGCTTTTGCATAATTTCTGCTCGAATGGGAGCTTCGTTTGCCTATCGATTAAGTGAGTGTGGCTGTGGGTGTGTGTGATTGTGTGTGGGTTGGAGGTTAGCATTATCCATTTATATGTGTCTATCTGTAAGTTTGAATGCCATTTCATGTAAGACTGGGTTTAGGTATTTTGAATATTTATGGAAATTGTTGAAAATTCCGACTGAGCGTACCTACTGAGAAAATTTCAAGGATTTTAGAATTTTGAAATTGCTATAGAAAAAGATTTTGAAATGCCTTGATTTATTTTTGAGTCGATGCAATATGTTTTTATCTACCTAGTACTTTAGGGAAATTGCCAGCATTTAAGTTCTGCTTAAGAGACTCCAGGACCTTCGCTGTTATGAAATGGGAAAATTACCCTCTCTACCTCTCTCAAAGGAATTCATTTGATCGACTTGAGAAAAAGTATGAAATGAAGAATAAAAATACTACCATTCTTTTCCACCTTCCCCTTTTCTACTATCTCTATGGCTAAAAAGTTATTCAAAACGTACGAAGTGCTCCTCCAATATTCATCCAATTCTACTAAAAGGTTTACCTGGCGAAAAAGATTTCATCAGTGCAAAAGCGCGGTTCATGTTACTAATTATTTTCTTAACAAAAAAAAAAAATTATCTTAAGACCCGCTCCTACGAACATAGAGACTTACATAGAACAAAAAAAAAAAAAAACCTCACTAGTATCCATATGGAAGCCCAAAAGCGCAGATTTGCATATCAATTTGTAGCGAGCACAAAATGGCGCAAAAATAAGACCACAGTTAAACGCTAAACAGAACTGCGAAACACATCGGCATATGAACCAGTGTGTCTGCGGTGAGACGACAGCTGAGGCGTGTAGAAGAGCGCAAGACGTAAAAGGAGAGAAGGAGAGAGGAGAGAGAAGAATATACGTTTTAATGTAATGATGAAATCATGATGCTCATTATTTTTGCTTAAATGCGCAACCAACGAATCCATATATTTATCTTTTCAAAAAGCTGGATGCTCCCACCACAAGCATCTACAACAACCACCGCCGTCACCACAACCACCACCAAATGAAGATATGCAGATCAAAAGCCCGAATGTTGCACGTTCGCGACGCAATCCGAAAGGCAACAATGTGTCGCCGCATTTAGAATTTAAAGACTCGCGCAGTTGGAAAGGAACTGGCTACCGTTGGAAAGATGGCTGGTAAGTAGCGTTGGGAAAAATTACGACAAGCATTAAGCACTATTAAAAGTAAAAGAAGGAGAGAATAAAAAAAACAAAAAGCCAAAAAGCCAAAAAGAAAACAATGTTGATCGTATGAAGCTACTGTCGTGCATTGCGATATGAACTTATGAGAAGCGACCTTTCGAATCGAATTGAATCGCATCGCATCGAATAGAATGGAACAGAACAGAACAGAACAGAAAAAACGATTCCCCATATTCGACTGTGAATTTGTCCGCGTTCGCTGTTCTTGAACTAGAATGAGACGCTAATTCGTTGTTTTAGCTCCTCCAGCGATGCTGGCGACATCATCAGTAGACATCATCTTTAGGCCGAAAATAATCATTTGTAGAGGACGCAGCATGGCGTTTCGTAGACAATTTGCAGCGCCATTTAGTCCATTTCCGATATCGAATCCACAGAACATAACAAAAAAAAAAGAGGGGTATAAAAATAAGCGAAACATTTGTTGCAATTGTTCTTTGCGCCAACAAGCTGGAAAAGGAGCAAATAAAAAATAAAAATGAAAATGAAAATAACAAATAACAAATAGAAAATAGCAAGAAATAAGGAAAAGACATTATGCCCGACCCACGAAAGCCCCTTCGTTTCTCATTGTGATCCTTTTTTGAACGCTCGCGATAAGCGTGCATGCCTCTTGAGCTGCCCTCTAACATCGCTCGCAGATGCAGCATTTAATGCATCTTCCAAACGATTGCATGCAACCGGCAATGGACGACCCTCTTCTACTGCTTCAGCTTCTTCTACTAGTTCGCCTTCTTCATCTCCTCTTCTATTGTTGTTGCACTTCGCTTCGTATGAAGATATCCGAAAAGACGACAAAGTGCGGCAGTTCCATTTGGCATATTGTGGAAGCTTGCGCCTTTTTTTGGTAGGCGAGCTAACAAAAAACAAGTCCATTGTTTCGAATTTCAGTTCGAGCGGCCGCTACGGCGGAGCGACGAGGCGAGGGCCATGCTCAACCTTGAGCCATGTATTGAGACATGCATTATTGTCTATTAGAAAAGGAATAGCAACATTGTTGCGGTGGCGGTGGCGGTGGCAGTGGCAGTGGCTCTGGCGGCCTGCTTAGAAGATAAGCGGCTCTTTGGTAAGCGCTTTCTCCATTATCAAAAAATTTTGAATGTCTCTATTTAAGTATGGAATATTTTATTCTATACATTTCTATTTGAATACATCAATACGATCTCGTTAAATAGTTATGGACATTGCATGCGAAATCGCAATATTTTTATTTCGTTTAATAATAATTCTCACTGAATTGAATTCTGCTGAAAGCAATTCTGCCAATGCATTAGCATTAAAATTTGCATATATTTCATTTGAATGGGTCTTGCTTTTGCATGTTCAGATGCAGTCAATGACCATGCGATGTTCGTTCGCACTTTTGATCTACATAAATCAAAGACCTAATGAAAGAAAATGCAATTTTAATACGCTTATCGTGCAGATATCGATTATGTCTGAGATCGATAGATTCGGTAGACTGAGATCGACTGATACAACCAGACATAACGTGTCAAAAACCGGTTATAAGACTGTGTTTTTTGTTTTCCTGAAAGGATTCAAGAATGATTTGCTTATGGGCAATTCCATGAATACCGTCCCACCCGTGACACTCATTTTTTAGGTTTTAGCTCATAATAATTGAAAAAAGCACATAATTCTCAAGGATCTAAAATTTTTGAAACGTTTAACAATCGTTAAGCACTGAAATTACGCAATTTGTGATCAGAATGGCTGTCACGGGTGTCATGGGTGGGACAGTTTCTCATGGAATTGACCTTATGGAAATTTTTTGCTTAGGCTTTTAATTTAGAATCTAAACGATTGTGGGATCAGATATATCATCCTTTGGATTCGATTCATCACTTTTTTCCCCAATTTATTCTTTAAGACAATGAACAAAGTAAAACAAGTAAGGATGTTATAGTCTGGCGAGCCTGACAATAGAATACCCGACACAGACACACATGTTCAAATAGTTTTAAATATCAAGAGTTGTTTAAGGGCATAACGGGCCCCGTATACCGACTTTTGTTGAATTTCTTTATGAAAACCACCTCTTTACCATACCCACTTTTCCAATTTTTTTTTGGAATCATAATCGCAGGCTTAAATATAAGCTCAAACTCTAAGTTTCATTACAGCGGTTTCTCACTTTAACGAGTAATCGTTTTAACGAAATCTCGATTTAACGAGCAATCAAAATTAATGGACAAAGTGGCTTGCATACACTGAAAAAAATTATAGCACCATGTGCTATATTTTGTGAGCGCTAATTGCTATAACTATAGTAGAAAATGGGATAGTAGATCTTTGTTACTGCGTCTGCTATATTTTATACGAAACTTTAATAGTTAGCTGCTATTGCTATAATTTAATATAACCCGCGCTACACCAATAGCAGTTTATGCTATTATTGGTCATAGTTTTTGCTATACGAACATAATATCTACAGATATAAAATTTAGCTACTCCGTGCTAACTGGCCTAGCACAAGCGACTGAGAAAAAAGAAAAATTTTATTTTGTGTTTTGACTTTTTTATTTATTTATTTTAATTAATTTATTATATATTTTTTTTTGTTTATCTTTTTTTTTATTTTAAACTTTCTTTATCTTATATCTCCTTAAATTTTCTCGCCTCCACCGTGCCTCGAACCGCTGACCTTCAGTTTGCTGGGCGAATGTCTTAACCATTACGCTAAACGAACGAATTTAATTTGTTGGTCAAAATGCTCACTTGAGTTTATGGTTGCTCAGGTCTTGGGAAACGTGCTTAAAAATTTTTTTCACTCCAAAAATTAACTACTTGAAAATAAACCCATTACAAAAAAAAAAATAATAGTAACCTTAAAAATTTAGGGGAAAATTTTTGTCTTCCCAAACAACTGAACTTTGAACAAAAAAAAAAATTGTAATTTATAAAATAAAGTACAAAAAAAAAAAAAAATTTAGGGAATATCAGAATGCGAACTTAAAGCAGTCAACAGGGAGGAGCAGATAAAAGGGAGAATTGCGAAAATGAGAGCACATTTCAAGGCATAGTAGAGAGCGAGAGAGAGAGTAAACGAGAGCGAATTTGGATAGAGAGAGATTGAAATAAATATAATTTACTCATTATAGCTGCATATGCTATGTAAATAGCCGCAGATGCATTACAATCATTCTCAGCTATAATGAGTAGCTGCATATGCTATGCAAATAGCCGCAGATGCTTTAAAATCAGGGCTGGGCACGCGAGCATGAAATGTGCAAGTGAGAGCAAAAATTCGTTGCTCGCGTGTACATATATAAAGAGCGCACGCGAAACGAATTTAGTTGTTGTCAAGAAGCGAACGAAGCAAGACGTCTGTCAAAAAATTTATGCGATCAAGAGATTTTTAGTGCAAAGCAGAGAGCTATTTTCGTTAAAATAATGCTTTGTGAGCAGTGTTGCCGTTTTGGTAGAATTCTACCAATTTTGGTAAAAATTTATAAATAATTTTAATTTTGGTAGATTGGTAGTTTTGCGTGAGACTTGGTAGATTTGCATCATTTCCTCTTCATCGAATTGAAATAATTTGGAAACTTCGAAGATAAACACAACGGAAAAGGTGGCAAATCTCTTGACTTTTGGGTGGAAAAGCGACATTTATTTTATATATCGCACACTAATCACTAAATCGGCACAACTCACAATTTTGAATTTCTCGGCAAACAGCCTATAACTCTCGACGCCTGTAAAATCAATTTCTTTTCTTTATTTTGTATTATTCTTAATTAACTGCAGAATCAATAAATATCAATATGAATTTTTCAAGTGCATCTTCTCCTGCAGTAAAATGTTGGCGAACATGAAATAATTGATTGAAAAAATTTTGAATTGTGCGGGTTTAGTGATTAGTGTGCGATATGTGTTTTCGGTCGCTCAGAAGTTAATGCGTACCATCCCTGCAGTAATTGAGACTCACCCCCTACTCACCTATGGTGCACCTCAAAAAGACTACAACTAGTCCCCACATAATTTACTCTTACATGCATTCAACTCACCTCTTTAACATGGGGCCTACATTAAAAAGAGAGTAGTGCATGTAAGACTCACCCATGGTGAGACGTTTTGGGTGAGTTGGAGGTCAATTGACGATTTTGTTTATTTATGGAAAAAAAAATTTTTAATATTTGTTTTATTTTTTTTCTTCTTGTTTTTACTTTGTTTATTTTTTGTTTTTATGTTTTTAATCTTTTTTTTTGTTTAAACATTAGTTATATTTTTTTAATTTTCTCGTCTCGAACGAACCTCGAACCGCTGATCTCTGGGTTGGTAAGTCTGCGTCTTAACCATTACGCTAAACAAGGAAATTTAATATGTTGATCAAATGCTGACTTGAGTTTATGGTTGCTCAAGTTATTGTGAAATATTGAATTTTTCATAGAAAAAATTTTTCAATTGAAAAATTAATACTTAAAAAAAAATTTAATTATGAAAAAATACTTACATATTAAAGAAAAAAAATTTTTTTTTTCAAAATTAACTAATAAAAAAAATTAATTAAAATATGAACATAAAAAAAAACTCTAGGCAATAGAGAAGAAAAAAAAATGTCCAACCGAGCCAGGGATCGAATCTCGACCTGCGTGGTTGCTGAGCGAGAGTCTTACCCTTTACGCTAATCAACTCTTGACGGTACGCCGATCAGAATGCGAACTTAAAGCAGACAACAACAAGCGCACAACAAGAGTACACAAAAAAATGAACTCACCGCCCCTCGATCTCTTACGGAACAGTCAGCGGTGAGACCTATAGAGGTCGATCTTAGGTTAGACGTGCTCCATAGTTTTTATGGTCTAGTTGCTAACAGTCTCACCTAAGGTGGGTCCTATTTTGCAAACTGACCGCTCGTTTACTACAGGGATGAATGAATGAGATGACAATTTCATACTTTGCTTCAAATTAAGTAAGTTTTCCCAGCTAGCTTTTATCAAAACAAAACAGAGATATAAATTAGCATTTCCAGCCCTAAACAATGTTATGCTGGCAGCAGAATTGCTGCATTCAAAGTCAAGTGATAGAAGCGTTTGGTCTCTAAAAATTTATTTTAGTTTTTAAGTTCTTTTAGTTTTAAGAATTTTGTTATGTTTGTGGAATGAATTCTATGTTTTTGATATTTTTTGTTTAATAAAAACGGAAAAAAGAACCATTTACTTCAAACAACTGTTTTGGTAGAATTTTGGTAGATTTTGTTGACAAGATTTGGTAAAAAATTTCTTAGGGCTGCGGCAACGCTGTTTGTGAGTTTAGTTTGGCATGAATGCTCCTGGAGGTAAGACCTATGTCGCTCGTCTTCGCAAAATGAAGAGCGAATTTGTATTTTATGAAGTTGTTGCACCACTACATGTTCATCAGGTTATATTTGCTTCTGTATTGCGCCCAGCCCTGTTTAAAATCATTCTCCTACAGCTATATTCATTTACTAACAAAATATAGCTATGTTGGCTATGTTTGTTTGAAATCAAGACATTTCGCTAGCAGAAATTCATATAAAATATAGCAAATGCAGTAATAACGCCGTTGCTATAGTTTATAGCAAGCAAGTAGTAGTTCTGTTTTTTGAGTGTAACGAGCATAATTGACCAGAGCAGTACCCGTTTTATGGAGCAACCAATTTTTTAGGCCATTCCTCTGTACCGTTCCCTTCATCATCGCAGTCCGTTCAATCTGGTTGATCGGCAGGATGATCCTAAAAACTGACATCGCACTCTGCATTCTAGTTTGCCTTCGCTTAACTCGCCGAGGGGTGCGGGTGTATGCATACCTTTAAGCAAGAAAGGTAGCCACAGATCAAAAAATTAATTGCTGAGATTTGCTAGAGTTCCAAAGAACTACGAAGAGTAGACGAGTGTCACTCCGAATAAACCACGATATCCGAAAGAATATATATAAAAAATCAATGTTCCATTCAAATTGAGGTGCCCAAGGTCGATGCCAAAAATCAGAATCTATTCTACTCGCGGCATATTCTTATCGCTATCGACCTTTAAAATTTCCTGTTTGTGCCGTGCCGATCGAGAAAATTGGAAGCTCTCGGTGGTCTGAATCCTCCCTACCATGATAATGAACCGTTAATTTTGCTCATTATCCTTTCATGCGTGATCGCCTCAACGTATCCATTCGCATAGTTCACATTTAAAATTTAGGTCATTTTTTTTTTTGGTACCCACTTCAAAGAGACTTCCGGTTTAACGAGATGAAAAACCGATGTATTTCAAAAGGTCCTATTTCGAGGCAGTTTTAAGAATTTTATGACATACCCTAGTAGGTACTGGAGGTACCCTTAATAATGGACCAATCAAGGAAATTTTTTGAGAGTATGTTTATGGCTACAAAGGAAGCATAAGTGCCAAATTTTGGGTGTAGGAGACAACTTTCGAAAAACGCCCTTCTGCCACGCCCACTTTTCAAATTTTTGGAAATCATATTACTTGCCTTTAAACATGTTAAAATATCAAATTTCATCAAATTATCTTGTAAAACTTCGATTTTAGAGCAGTTTTTGTGATTTTCATAACAGACCCTAGTACAGGAGGTACCCCTAAAATGGTCAAATCAGGTCCATTTTCAAACTTGTTCTTACTCATGTCGGCGTGAGCAAGCATACCAAAGATAGCTCAACTCCTTCGATAAGAAAAATGTATACAGACAGACGGACGGACATGTCTAAATCGAATCTCCTGGTGACGCTGATCATTTCTATATACATTTTGTATGGTCTATCTGGACTCGTTCTGGATGTTACACACAACCACACAAACGCAATATACCCTCGACACAGAGTGTCTATATTCATATGCGAGGACTTCCCCGATTGCGATCAATACTCAACAGATACACACACACGGACACACAGCCTCCTTTAAGCACCCGATCCGATTCATTATCATGCGGCACTGGACCAAATAGTAATTAAACACTTTTCGCATTGCGAACGCAACATCGTCGTATCGCAGACTGATCACTTAAAATTCCAGAAAATTCCAGAAAATCTGTGAAAATTTCTCACGATCGCAATCGCCGTGGTAGTGGTACGTAGTGCTTAGAGGCAATAACAGAGCGGCACTATTTGACAAATCTGAAGAGCAGGACTGCGACAAACGGCGAACATAAAAAATCTGTCAATTGCAACAAATCTGACTCAAAACGTGAACAAAGCCGCAAATGATGTTTCGATGTTCTAGTAACGTTTCGTTAGATTACGTCGCGTTACGTCTCGCAACAGACGACGATGCTCTTCTAGGTGATCGAGCTCCAATTGTCATAAGTAAGCGAGCAAAAGGAATTAGGCGACCAAAAACCATTGGTTGGCCATATGGACATTATTTCTTTCCAGTTTTATTGGGGAAAAGTTGTTTGAAAAATTGGTGACGACACTTTCCCCCACCCTCTTGAGGATTTAACCATTTCGACTTCACACTCGTATAGACGATGACTTTTATGTTGGATTTTAATTTTATTTCGATGGATGCCACGCTTGCGTCACGACTTATTACAGCTTGCCGACTCTCAGGTGCTACAATATACAAGAGAGAAGTAGAGGAGCAAACGGTGTGACATACAGATATGTAAGCCCGGTTTTTATAGCGGCACGGCTCACAGTGTCACGTCTCCATACATTTTTTGGAAAAAATAAGAGTTATCGGAGGGCAATGAAATTGGGCAGGAGTATTAGGTACTATAGGCCTAGTTAAGAAATTTTGAAAAAAAAAAACATGGAGTTCCGCCCCCTGCCGCCCCCACCCACCATATTACGAGAAGTCCTAACCTCCCTAATTTTTATCCTAGAGAATTGAAATACGGTACATAGATTGACGGACACACATAAAAGACAAAAATGAAAAAACAAATTTGTAATGCCACGCCTACTTTTCAAAATACGCCCCTTCGAAGTTTGAAGATTACAGCATTTAAAACCAAGATACATATATAGAAAATAAGATTACGCTTTGCGCAGCTCCGTTACGTTGCTTACAAAAATCAGCTGATAATATGACGTCACAGGACACAATAACAAAGCAAACCATGAAAGCAAACAAATATTTTCCGAAAATTTGTGCTTGTCAAAAATTCGTTTTCAGTTTTCTCGCGTTTTTGTGTTGAATACATTTTAAGTGCCTTGTGACGATATGCGCAGAATGATTCATTATTATTTTAAGATCGGAGCAATCTGGTTTCTATAAATCTTGATTTAAACCCTGATCAAAATTTTTGAGGGAAATAAAAAATGTGAAGAATATTTGGCGGCTTTGTTAACTATGCCTTTATATCAATCAAGAAACAAAAGCAGTTTTGATCATACGCAAGCTCTATAGTAAGTACATTCAAGTGAAAACGCGCGAAAATGCAAGAGATAAAGCGCCTCTTCGCTGTGTTGAATATCGTTGATACTAATGAAGAAATGTAGTTTTCATTGATTTTTTTTGGGTTAGACATTTGGGTTAGAAAAGCTCCAATTTTTACTGTGCAGAGCTTTAAAACAAGTCAAACTCTCTAAAAATGCGTAAAATTTTTCAATGAAACTATACAAATCTCTATTAACATCCAAGGTATATTAAATACATAAAAAAGTTTTGAACTTAATTTTACAAAGACTCACTCCCGGAGCTTTCAAATTCTGAGTCTGATGAAATAAAGACCTCAAAATCTATATTCTAAGACGATATACTGTCATCATCGTCATCATCATTATTTAATAAAACGTAATTTTCCTATTCTTTGCACAATTGTTTTTTTCTCGTGCACAGTTTTCTATATTTGTGAATTTGTGGTTCAGAGGATAGCATCAAATGCTTAAAAACATCAATGTTATTTTTTCTCTTGAAAATTTTCTGGCATTGTGTAATTATGTTCCTATTTTACAAAAAAGATGTCGTAATAAATTACAATATTTTACATATTAAATGCACTTACTCTCAAATGTATTTCGAAAGACGAGCTTGGCCAATTCGAGTATTTCGTATGAAACCGCTCTTTGTATCGTTTGCAGCTATTCCACCGAGTGTAAAATTGCAAAATAATTATCCTTACTCTTTCTTTTAGGTTATCTTCATCAATATTTTCATTTATTTCATTTTTTACAAATGAAAACATTTCGCTTTGCTTTTCTGTTGTTATTTTGTGGGAAGCCGCTATCCAAACGTGAAACAAATCGACAATTTTTAACTCCGAGGTCACTAAAGAAAAAACGCTCCGTTTACGAACGGTGAAAATTGGGACAGCCTATCTTTTTATATGTTATTCTTCTTAGTTAGTGCAATAATATTTTATAAAAATTAAAAAAGAGAAATTTGGTAAATTGAGAAATTCAATTTTAAAAATTAAACTTTATTTCAAATTAATTCAATTTGTTGTTGTTTACTTTATGCCAATGACAGTGAACGTGAATTATAAACAAACTTAAAATTAATCAAGGTTACCTAGTAGTACTAACTTTATTTTTTAATTTGATATTTTAAACTTAATGACCGGATCACAACTCACAAGTACAGAGCAACTAAAGCACAAGTAATTATATTGAAGTTTTTGTACTTAAAATCAGCAATTTACATAACTTCAAAGTTTGAGAGCATTCTGTGCGGCAATGGCTAAACATATTGACATAATTCTTTTTAATTTTTCTTAATATGAATATTATCCATCGAAATTCATAAAATTATTTTAACAATTCGAACCTCGAGTTTTGGCATTTTTTCCGCTCACGTGACACTGTGCGGCTTCGCCTTATCTCTAGCCAAGATTGTTGATTGTGGTGAGGAGGATTTTTTCTTTATTTTGCTTCTTTTTCTCTAGCGACGACTGCGATCAAATGCGAGACGCCTCCAGCCGGCAATGCTGCTCATCGATAATGATGATCGTCGAACATTTGGAGGCTTGATGGGCGAGAATATATATGTATACATTTTTTTTTTTTTGGCGGCCAAGGTACTTAAGTGTGACAATCGTTTGTTAACGTAGCGCGTTACGTGTTTGGGCCATTGGAGCGCTTCCTCATGTGGAACATGGCGGCGGTGTGGTTCTCAATCTTGGTATAGAGATATGCCAATTTCTATACACCATTGTGACGGCTCACAAGCGTTTGACATTGCATTCGATGCCGCACATCAATACGGAAGCGGCGACAATGGGGTGTCGATGGGGTCCCTATTTCAATGTTGAAAGGTCACTACCACCAGCCATTCGGTTCCAGTGGCTTTAATTGGATGAGATAACTTCTTTTATTTTTTTTTTTTGAAAAGAATTTCTTAAAACTTTTCAATTTTTTTCTTGTTTTTTTTTTTTTTTTTTGATTTCAAATTCTTTTTTTGGGGCCATTTGCTATGGCTCTTCACTTCATCCTGTCACGTCGTTTCATATCGAATCGCATTCACAATTCCATCAGATTTCATTTGTACGTGCAGAAACGATAAATAAATGACAAAATCGAAAACATTTCATAAAAGACTTTGGACCGTGCACATGCAGTCCATCAAATGGAGTTTTCGATAATTCAACCGAATCGAGTCAAGTCTCAAGACTCGAGCAGGCACCTCAGCTCCTTGCATATGAAACGAGTGCGCGCGCGGTGTGACTTTGAGGTCTTTGGCTCAGTATTTCTTTTGTTGTTGCCGTTCAAGTCGTTTCTGGCCGTTTTTGATATGCAACCGACACGTTCCTTCGAAGCTCGTTTCCATCGTCGTCATCTTCATCTCTGACACGGCAAAAGCGGCAACGGAAACGGCAGCAGCAGCAGCAGCAGTTGCAGCGACAAAGCTACCCTCTCTGTGCTCTGGCTGCTCTTTTGCATGTCATTGTAAACTTTCACATATTGTGACGTATTTATGGATATCTGGTGCCACAATTTTCATGCACGAATATCCATCTCCATGTCACAACATGATCTGCTTCGGCATGCAATGTAAGCTCCGTAATTTGTGTTCAGTCGTTCGGAAGCGAGTTTCAATGAAAATGTTTCAAATTTCAATTTTGAATGCACATTTTTTTATGATCCCTTTTAAGCATTGCACAGTGGTTTAATATCCAGTTTTTGAGGAATAAAATTGAAGGAGTTGTTGTTGAGCAATAAATTTTCGCACATGTATTTATCTTGGTAATATTAATAAAATATGAGATTTTCATCAAAATCGGCTACGCCCACCACCCATCTCCCAAACACCCCAAAAGGTTGTTCTCATATAAAACTTTCATTTTTTGTCGGAACTCCTTAACATTTTGCCCAAACCTAAAAAACACACCCTGAGAATTTCATCAAAATCAAAAAATATTTACTTTAAATTTAAATTCTTATCTTTCTCAATCCAAATTTTGAAAATATCGGCATACGAAATAAAGTGAATTTTTAGCAGCGGACTAGAACGGACGCGGTAAATATTGCATTCATATAAAAGCACACAAAATACCCTCTCAGAAAATATATATATGTCGTGGAACCCCTTGGAACCTCGTGAAATCAGCTCCACTGAATACACAAATTATTAACAAATTTGTGTATAAAAGACAACATATTTAAACTACGAAATACCACAACTGTGACAACTATTTGCACAAACTAAAACAATATTTCAAATCTCCATACATTCATTGATATTTTCCATATTTAATACGAACTTTTTTTGCGTTTTTTCTCTTTTTACGGCTGTTTAAACTTTAAGTATTCTTTCACTACATCAAACTTCAACAAACAGAGAATTCAAAACAATGACTTTTCAGCTGTTGCCTAAAACCTGATTTCCACCGGCACTTTTTATTCAATTTGTACACTAATCGGAACTTTTGTAGTCAAATAGTCAAATGGCATTTTCGGTTTTGCGAAATGAAAAGGTTGAAATTTTGATTAAATTCCTCAAAAATTGGATTTTAAACCACTGTGCATTGGGGACACGAAAAAGTAAGGTTCTTTCTTCAATGTTGGCCAAGGTCAGTTCAGAGGTCAAAGTATCAAATGGCCATTTCCTTCACAAAATATAATATATAACCTTGACCTTTGTGCGAAACATTGAAGGGACTTTAACCCATTACGAGCTATTGTGATACACAAAAAAAAAAAACCAAATTAAAAAATAAATAAAATATAGTTTTTAAAGGGAGAGAAATATTTGTTGAGATAAGGTATGTCCCTGCAGCCCTGCGGAGAAATGGGTTGGCTCCATTCAGGGCCGGATTTTTATGCAGAGCCGTATAATAGATTAATTTTTTTGTAATTTTTTCCTGATTTTTACAAACGTGTGATGGCAATAAGACAAGAAGCATTTGATCATAGCTTGCAGAGTTAAATTTGATAAAATCAAGGCGATTACACTTTAATCCTCCGTAAAACGACAAAAAATAACATAGGTTAGGGGGCATTTTTTTCCATTCTATTTATTCAGTTTTAATGAAAAAGAAAACTTCAAAATTTATTCGACAATGTTGAAGAATTTATCACTTTTCTAACATCACAACAGCCAAGTTCAGAAAGCAACTTAGCCACCTCACACCACACACCCCACATTGCACAACACACAGCGAAAACTTGCGCAAAAAACCAACTCCCACTTGGGTCACTCATATCATAATAGTAGCTCATCAATTTCCATTAAAGTTAATAACGTTACTTACGCCGAAATGATAACTTACGGTCACGCAGCGTTCGGGCCGTAAACGAACAGTTAGCTTCGAGCAGAGAGATAGTCATCATAATAAAAAACTGGAATGTGGACAGCCATAAAAAAGCTTTTTCATAATTTTTTCTACTCTTCGTCGTCTCTTAACGAAACGGTCGCGGCGTTGGTGTGAGAGATAAAAGACGAGATATGGTCTTTTGCTGCGTTTTCTTCTTGGATAATAGATTTCTATCAAATTTCATATGAAAGTTGACAAATCACAGCGAAAGGTCAGTGGTAAAAGCACAAAAAAAAAAAAAATATAATAAATTAAATAAAAACCAAATAAATAAATATTAAAATAAATGTGAGAACATATTTTCAGAACGAGGGAGATATACATAAATAATTGTTTATTGATGCAGGACGCTCTTTTATGGTACGTACAATCAATTATTTAGTCTCGGACTATTCAAAGAAAAGTAGGAAAAATTCCCCTCAATTAAAATTCTTTGGCATTAAAAATAAATTCGAAAGCATTTCAGGTTTTATTCAAACGACCCACGTAAATAAATTGACAGAAACTGACAATCACTTTGCCACATTATCGGGTCGTACTTCTGGTGTTAAATTCGTGAAATGTGCTTGAAAAATGACAATTCACAATAATTCAATTCGTTGGTTTCGCGTATATCGCGGAACTGTCAAATAAATGAAGACGACTATCAGGATTCCATGTCGTGGCGGAGTTTGTTACACTGCGGCGATATTAAAAGAAAAATCACTGCGCGTCGGTCTGTTATATGCAATAAAAAAGTACGGATAAGTTTGGAGTACATTTGGTACCTTGACGCGATTGCTGCTTGTCATGACTTACCCAGAGCTAACATTGTATATGGCCACTGGACATGGATTTCTGCGAAATAGTTGCAGCACTATTCGATTAGGCCAATTATGGCTAGTTAACATGGTCGTACTAATAGAATTTCAGTCCGGAGTGCTTTGAGTTATGCGAATTTTGTGACTAAGAAACTGCAATAATTTTCATTGAAAAGCTTTTGGTGCTGATGAAGAACGAATTTTCGAGTGTTTTTGCGACCAATTTCATAAATGGAATTTTCGTTTTTATTTTTGCGGTAGCCTTTTCAACTAGATCCCCCACTCCCTCTCTCTCTTTCTTTCTCTCTTGCTCTATTTCTACCTTTCTCTCGCTCTGACCATCTCTCCCTTTTATAATATCCCTGCAGAAGATTGGGGTAAATTGGGGTCTTGGCGAGTAATCCTCGAGTAAAGGAAAAATAACTAGTGCACGAGTAAAGACACGGGCAGTGGCGAAAAACTAGTGGCGTGCTTAACGAGTAGTCTACAGTTCAATTTTGCTCAAACATTAAATGTAAAATAAGTATTTGCTGCTCGTGAATCACATAGTTTGCTTGCGGTGTGAAAAGTTTGCGCGATTACCACTCTCAAAGGATCGAGTTCGAATCCTCTCGCAGGCGAAAAAATGTGGTAAAGTTAAAAAAATACAAAAAATTCAAAGTGGGAAAACAAGCTGCCAAGAAAGACTTCGGCAATGCTGTCTGAGAACTTCGCGCACAAACTTTTTCAAAAATGCTTTTGAATTTGAAACCTTTTATTTATTTGATTTTTATTCTTAGGATTTAAATTTTAACTACTTATTTAAAAGTTTGCTGAGCGGAGAAGCTAACCCGGACCCTCCGAATCATGAGGCGAACGCGCCACCCATGAGCCACGAAAGCACATCCCGTTTCACTTCCCACGAACGTAATATATGAAGTGTACTTAATTAGTCTGTAGTTCTGCACTAGTTCAAACGCGAGCAGGAATTTTTCAATGACAGCACAATGTTTAAACCGTCAGTTGAATACATTTGTGAACGAATTTAACGGCAAGTAGTACTGGGACATTTAAGAGTACTCTTAGGCCATACCCTGGAGTACTCCAAGCTTCTACACGGATGCTCACACATGCCCGATGAGTCTTGATTCTTGAACTTTCGATAGTAAGCTCAAATATATTCGAAGAAAGGTAAAACAACACACGATAAAGAATTTTTATGGATGTTTTTTCATGGGTGGTCTGTGCTTCTAAATGAAAAATATAATTTCAAAAGTTCAATTTAAGCTATGTTAGATAGTCAAAAAAAAAAAAACCTGCTCCATATGCAGCGATGTTAAGGGCTTTAAAATGACGGAAGCCATAAAAGCTTTACGATTCTTTTGATACTTTTTTAATATTTAAGAAGGTACGAAAAATATTTAACAATATTTTTCGATTTTAAAATAGGTCCACAGTTTTTTTCGCAAATATTTCCGCTCGTACTGTTGCCATTAACAACTCGTTTAAACATAATACTATTAAATGTTTTAATTTAAGTTATTACCACACGCAGAGCTGATTTTATATGCACGAAAAATTGCAAATATGCTCGAAAAAAAAGAAAATATGCATGAAAAAATTTATTTCAAATAAAATATTTTAATTATTTTTAAGATTTTTCTATATTAGCTGCTTAATAGAGTCTGACACAAGGTGGTGAACCGAAGCCGAAAATTCGCCATTCACCTTCGGCCGATTACTGAAGGTAGAACCGAAGAGCAAAATTTTATATGTAGAGCACATTTTACTTATTTTTAAATTTATTAACAAAAATCAGTCCATCCATTGTAGGTATAGCGCGCCTAAAACCAAAATCACATTTAATGTTCTTAATTGAAGCGGAGACGCGAATAACGTTGTAAGCGACAAAGTTTTTGAACCTATTTTTCATACTTTCACTGTCAATAATACTCTAGCCCTTTGAGCCTTTGAGTACTGAATGGCATGGCAAATTTGCAAAATTGTGAAATTTGTCACTTACAACGTTATTCGCGGCTCCGCTTCAATTGTAAATAAAAGAAAAGAGAAAAAAAAAATTATTTGGCCGCAGCCGAATGCAATTTTATGGCCAATTAATCTGTAAACCAAAGCCGAACATTCAGTCAGACTCTACAGCTGAATTTATTACGGATATTTCTTCGTAGGTAAAACCTTAAATAAGTATGTATATAAATATAAAAATATGTAGGTATTCATACTTTTAAGTGTTGACTTTGTATATTTTTACACTCTCTGGTAATAAGTTAATTTCAAATATACCTTTATATGCACGAACATCCAAGAAAAATAAAAATATGCTCCAATCGGTCAAATATGCAAATGCATATATGTATGTACTTATGCAAATATGTTTAATATGCAAATATCCGCTCTTATTATAAGTAATAAAAAATGTAGGCTCAAAAGGAGTTGGAAACTTGGTTATCGATGCAACATTACGTCGTCTATCCTACTCAGATAATTTTGCCGGAGTATAATTATAAGAATGGTGGTCGGTAATTTATAAAATTTTTTTCCAAAAAAAAAATTTCAAATACATACATACATCGTTTATACGTCCGCCTTATTCACGAATAAGAATATCGCGAATAGCGATTTTTACCTTCTTCTTATTCACGAATAGCTAATTCACGAAAGATATTCGTGAGTAGTGAGACTATTCGCGATAAACACGTGAGGTGATGCCACACTTTTCGCTAATTTCTATCTTTTTGGCGATCAGGCAGGATTTTTGTTTAATTCAAGTTCAAAAATCTAACAAATAAGATGGAAAACGGAAAGGAAACTAACCGCTGCATATGGATAAAACTTAAATCAGAGACTGACATTTTGCCACTTTTGAAAAACTAATTCCTAAAAGCATTGCAGATGCTATGAAATCATATGTTTTTCATGTGTGCTACCATTTCATTTTATCAGTTATTGGCAACCACTATGTCAGGTAGCGTCACATACATCCAACTAATGTCGGTTAGCTACGTATAAACGTGTTAGATCTATGAAACTATTTCAGCCGTATATTACTTATTACGTTGAATAAGATTTAACGTATAAACGTAGTAATAGTCGATTCTAGATTAAAATAGAACTAAAAAAATATTTTGCAAGTTGCCGCTTATATTACTGATAGGTAAGAGAAAGTTGCCAAACTTTCTAAGCGCAAAATAACGTATAAGTTTATTTAGTAATTAAAACATTAAGTATTTTACTAAAAAAAAAGTATTTTTAAATTCATCCTTATATTAAAATAAAGCAAATATTTAAAAAAAATTGAAAAAATAACATGCTTTCATACTACCATAAATTCAATTTAAAATATCTCCCACGCTGAAATACTAGTAACTTACTAGTAGTAAGTCCACTTTTGTTCTTAAATACACACTTTTTAAAGCTTGTAGTTGGTGTATGATTTGTCTCACCTATTTAAAATTATTATTAACTATATATTTGAATACCTAAGTATGTACTTAAGTTTGTCACAAATAATTGCGGTTGTTGCGATTGAGCATGTAGTCAATCTCAAAACTGTCGAGACTCTCTATAATGAATTTCAATGCACCTGAAAAATAAAATCGTCGATGAGAGAATTTGTTGTTTGGAGACAAAAGGCAATACAATGTAGCGAAAAAGCCTTCAGAAGGTTCGCTATAGAGAGAAATTTGGTTTTTGAGGAGGTCGTTATAGAGGGTGTCGACTGTATTTATTTTGTTCAGTGAAGTTCACGATGTATGTTTGGTAAAAACTGCCGTATATATTAAAATATCACAAATAAAGTAGGTGACTATATTATGTAGTATGGTTGGCAACCCTACCTGTAGGAAGCCCACCTATCGATGCTTAATTTTGGTTTTTGAAAGGAGTTCAATAGGGGCGTTTTTTTTTTTTTTTTGGACGCTCTCCTAGTGATGTATGAACGGCCTTCTCGCAAAAATTTGGAATTCTAGCGTAATATGTTTTATAGCCCGCACTTCCTTTGTGCTCAAACGATCCGGGATTAATACTATGAAATGATTTATTTTTGGCTCATAATCATGACACTAGATCCCATCAAGTAAGTTGAAACCTTTCCATAGTCAGACAAACAGACAAATGACACTGGCTCAAAGATAATTTTCTCTCTGAACGTTGCACATGGACGCACAACTGCAATGTATCCTCGACACAGAGTGTAAAATATACTAGAAATATCAAATAAACTCATTTCCTTTGATTTGATGCACGAGTGTCCTATTACTCATATCACTATTGACCACAATTGAATGTGCTTAACTTATTGCGGTTAAAATTGACTGCAAAGGGTGATTTTATTAATTTTATTTTTTTTTCCTGATTGCTCTCTTTTTTGTTAAAATTGGCATAAATACCGATGGGAATCTTCGAATTTGCGGTTTAAGGCATTACAGAAACGTTTAAGTTGAGTGACCGCAAAATTTAGCAAAGCTGCAGAGCACGAGGGAGTGGAGTAGGGAGAGGAATGTGTGAGCTCCCAATCGCCTTGTATTAATTATGATATAAACCGACAAAATGTGAAGCCAAACTAGTTGAAATTTGCATGAAAATGATTGAATTAATTTTTTTTTTTTTTTTTTTTTTGTGACAGAGAAAATAATTTTTTGCATAAAAATTTCACACCGTGACGATCGATTTCATGCGCATCCGGTGAGGCGATAGCGATGAGGTTGATAGTGGTCAATTCAACGGATGCAATACGAGTACGCAGTACGAATGATTGAATGAACGAATGACGACTGACTGACCGAGCGAGCGAGCGAACGAGTGAGTGAATGAAGTCGTACAATATTCACTTATTGTTTTATAAAAGTTCATTTATAAAAAGGGATTTAAGGTCGGTCGTTATTGTACATTAATATGGTTGCAGCCATCAGAGGAAATCAGAGTGCATTGCTATGACTTTTATGGCAACATTTCATCATTTCATTTCAATGTTGCGGGGAAAATAAAAATAAAAAATGAATAAAAATAAATACTATATAAAAGAAAGAAGTCGAAATTGTGAATGCTTGAAGCTCAGTCTCAGTCCTAGTCTCGGTCTCTGCCAAGTGGAGTCGTGTTGGTTCGAGTCGAGTTGAGCCGAGCCGAGCCGAGCCGAGAGTTCATTGTAATTGGATATGCCGCAAGTATTGTTTGAATAGTGATGCGTAAAATCAAGTGCAAGTGCGAAAGCGAATGGGTT
Source organism: Chlorops oryzae (assembly GCA_020466095.1). Lineage (NCBI taxonomy): Eukaryota > Metazoa > Arthropoda > Insecta > Diptera > Chloropidae > Chlorops > Chlorops oryzae. The sequence goes on from CM035807.1 coordinate 77,918,697, forward strand.
AAGTCAAGTTCAGTTAAGTTTCCTTTAAATTTTGACTCGCTCGAAAAAGGGTTACAGGGATTCGTTTTGAGCAATGCTAAATACACTCGCAAATGTTCATAGTGTGTCATCTTATGCGATGACGCTTGCTTTGCCTGATTGTCTTAACTCGTCTTGTTAGCTTCTTGAATTCTATGTTGTTATTTTGCACACACACACACACACACGCAATATTGGTCCGTCTACTTGTCTGCATTTATTGACAATGCAACATAATACGCACTTTCAGTTGACGCACAACATTTGCAATTTGACCTTTTGATACGTTGCCTGCACGCCTGCAATGACTTCACTGACAATTGAGACTGTTTGTGGGCTTCGTATTTACCTTTAGTTATCATAAGTATAAGTATCATTATATTTGATTGTTGCATACCTGCTTGTATTTGCTCACTTTGTGCACAATATACACTTATGTGCATACATGCATGCATATTGCATGATATATAAATTTGCAGTTGCAATCGAATTCAGCTTTATATGCATCCATTATATCTTATTAAATGCGAGGGGCGTCTCACTTTTCCAATTGCAGGTTTGCTATCGTCCTTCATTATTGCCATAGCCATCGCCATCGCCATCTTCATCACCATCATTATTGCTCATTCGTCATTACTATTCACAAAGGACATAGCCTTTGGATTTAAGTCAATACGATCTTATTTGTATTTATGCTGCTAGTGCAATTTGTAGCTACGTTTAAGTGCATTTTGATACTATCAATCAATATTTAAATTGTTGAGGTCAAATTTAACAAAGTGCCCAGTCAAAGTCGGACGTAATATTCAAGAATCCTCAAAATGATTGCTTATCTTTGTAAATTAAGGAGTTTTGAGGAAAACATTCAAAACGGAATTTCATTTTCATAAACATGTTAAAGATGTTTGGCAATGTGCTGCGCAAGCTTTTGTTTGTAGCATTTCAGCTTTCAACTGTGTTACCGATTTTTTGTCAGGTCGAATGAATGAATCTACTCGTATCTTATTTTTTGGGACTGTTCAAAAGATAAAAATGATTTCATTCTATACCAAACCTTTCTAAATTTCCCTTCAATCCTTGCAGACATGCAAACAGTTAAATGCCAAAGCCATTTACTTCAGTAATTGATACGCGGCTCAAAAGTTCTTAAAAGCATTGAAGAATGAAACAAGAAAAAGAAGCTAATTATTATGAAAATCTAATAAGCTTAGAGGCTTACGAAGGTAAAAACGTTGTCAAAAAGTAAAGGTCATGGTTGACTAAGAATCGCAACGAGCCATCCAACCAACCAACCAGTCCAGGCAAGGCAAGACAAGACGAGACAAGACCAGAAAAAGCACAGCGAAGCCGAAAGGAAAAGAAAATTTGAACCTAAACGGAGTAGACATAACGAACAAAACGAAACCTGCTAATTTCAAAGTGCAACAAAATGGAAAAAAGGGTTAATTAAGAAGATAATTACTGCGTAATCCGATATGTCAACATCGCTCCAAGCTGTAAGTGCGAGGTTGAAGAAAAAGTTATTAGGCAGAAAATAGAAATAGAGACAGGAAAGGGAGCATGATGGAAATTACTTATGAGAGCTTCTTATGACACCTCCTACTCCTTCTTCTTCTTCTTCATTTTTATTTTCATTTCTTTTATATTTTTTATTTTAATATTCGTCGTCATCGTCATTATCGACTCACGAAAAAGTATTCAAATATTTCTTCTCAGCAACATGTTCTTGACGCTACACTTTGTTGCTTTGCTTTTGGAGTGGTTCTTTAAGCTGATTGTGATGTTTTTCATTTTCTTGAGCTGAGCACTCTCGATCGATGGAGCAATATAAGATCTTGTTAAGAATTAAATTTTTTCTCTCGTTATTGTTGCTGTTGCTGTTGCGGTTGTATGTTGCTCTTTCACTGAAATCGACAAAAGACAAGAATCGCTGAAGCGATCAGACACAAAATGTTTGAGACATAAGCAGTCTCAGAGTCAGTTCCAGTATTAATCTCAGACTGCGGCTCAAGGAATGAGTTGTATGAAAAGTAGAAGCAGCAGAAGAGGTAAAAGATGAAGAGCAGGATACTACGATGCGACGCGAAGTAAATGTTACATGCCTCCGACAGCAGCGTGTGTGTTTTTACGAATCACGGTTTCGATGTTTCGCATGAATACGTAATTAAATCTATAAATCGGCCAATTAAAATGCTTTGATATCGTGACAACACAACATTGCGAATGGTCAGGATAACGCAGAAGATTGCGAAAAAAGGGAAATTTTTTAACTCAAAAAATTAAATCTTAAGGGCGGTCCCGAAGGCGTCGAAAAATTATCAAAACAGTGATCAAAAACGAAATATAAATATAAAGCAAAATATAAGGAAAATGATAAAAACAAATTTTATCCGGAGAATTCGGTGGCCCTCTTAAAAGGTTTTTTTTTTTTTAGTTTAGATGCTTGTATCAGGAGTACCACAAGGTTCAGATGGATTCAATACGTGAAATCATACAACTTAGATAAGCGGAGCTCAAGAAACTTCTGGTGGAATTTACGTTCGAAAAATGGCTTCTCGAATTACAACATCCGCCCAGTTTTCTCAGAGCCAAAGACATTACCTTCCGCTTATAGACTTTGAACCCATATTTTCTTCGCCTATACAACGAACTATGCACACTTTTAAAACCGTATGTTAAAAATGAATAATCCCCTTAAAATTATTAAATCCTCTTAATCTGAAGTTTTTCTCCATCTTTTTTAATCAATACCCCGGAGCATGAACATTCGGTTCTGGGACTTAAATTTCTCCTCTACAATCGAACTCAATCCAAAAGAATTTAATGAATTCATTCCCTAACATCATTCGTAAATGGAATTTACAACGAAAATGAATTTTTCTTCACCAATAATGATAATTCTCCATGCAGAACAATAAAATATCCTTTAGTTATGCCCAACAACAACAACATCAACAACAATTGCAACAACCAAATACACTCTGAAGGTAAAATAAAAAGGACAGAAGGAATGAAAAGAACCAACTCAACTGAATGCGACAAATGAAGCTAACAACAGAAACGGCGTCTCAATGTCGTCGGATTGTCGGACTGTCGCACTGAGACTCTTGGACTTACTCTTTAAGACGATTGGTTGTAGTCGTTAACAAACAGCAAACAGAACTGCAACAACAGCAACAACAACAACAGCAGCAACAGTTACAGCTACAAGAGCAATACAAGCTTACAACAACAATTATAAAATGATGACAACAAAAAACAACAGGCGAAGACAACAACAAGAATTACACAAAGCTGCAACAACATCGCGACGATATTATATGATGGCTATAAACGCCCAACAAATGGCAACGATTACCCTTCCCCGAGTCTTCCAAAACTTAAAAAAAAAAAAAACCACGAGAGAAAATCGAAAAAATAAATGAAAAAATTGTCAAAGTAAAAAGAAAACTCTCACGATCAGGTTGCAAAAATTAACGAAAGGTTTTTGAGATTTCATGAAAGCGTAATCGGTGGGCACACTGGGAAGAACCTAGGTATACTCCGTTTTTTCTCTTTTAGTTCAAACGGGTTGAGAACACAGAAAATGCAACTTAAGCTTTAAGCAATTCAATTTTTACTTTCAGTTTTCAATTCAATTTGTATTTTTTTTTTCAGTGTATAATTACTGGAGCCGTTGTATTATGAACTATCGTGGACAATGTACGCGACAAGCGCGACAAATACGTTTTCAATTTGGCTTGGCTCAGCCCGGCTCGGCATGGCTTCGCTTGGCTTTCGTGCGACCACGCAGGCGACAAACTTGAGTTCCCCCCGAGGGAATTCTTAGACAAACGCGCAGCAATTATCGGTGTGCGGCTAACTCGATCGAATAGCGATTAATAGTTAAATGCGGGGCACTGATAAGCGCCTTTACAGTCTTTAACCGATGCGAATCGAATCGAATGGATCCCAACAGCCACAATTCCGATTCGTTTCGTTGTTGTGGGCGTCTATTTGTAACAAAACTCAACGATGGAGGTCCCACACCATACCGATGCGCCGTTTCCGATGTGTAGTTCATTTCGTTCATCATTGGGATCGGATTCTTAATTACTCGTACAGCAGAGATGCGATCCAATGCGATGCAGTAGTAAGACCGGCAGCAACTGCAGCATAAGCAGCAATATTGCTGGATTCATTAAGGCAATAAACTACAGGCTGGCAGCGGAACGTAAGCATTTATGATCCTCCTTAAATGGTTATGGGTGGCGCTAGCGCATTTGCATACATACTGAGCTCTTGCAGAGATCTAAGAGATCGTCGAGAGATGGTGGGAGCATAACTACTGGCGTCACGCAGTCGCAATAAAAGATATGTTGCCGAGGGATAAGACTTGAATAAAGTCGAATTCGGTTTCATTAAAATTATTTATTATACTACTTGCTTTAAAAATAATAATTGCCTTAAGCCCCGGGATCCCACTATCTGCGCAATGCGCCGATTTTTGCCGCAATCAATGCGCCGATAGTATGAACGCAATTTTTGGACTCAGATTCTGACAAATGTTATCGTCTTGAACGATTTGTGTCCCCGTTCCCCGATATCTTGTTATAATATGCCAAAACAATGTAAGAATCAACAGTAATTGTGAATAAAATTCTGCATAGTTTGTGCTATTTGTGCAGATAGTTAGATCTCAGCCTTAGATTCATTCTGAAAGCTTCGAAAAAATTGAATACCTAAGTTTAAAAAAAAAAAATTGAATTCGAGAAAATTTATGTTTAATGTGTACTTATGTTTTCTTATAACAGACAATGTTTTAAATATAAACACGAAAAGAACAAAAGATTCCACAACGACCTGGTTTATAAACATGTTCCTAACTATTAGACAGCAACACTATCTTGACGGCAATGTTTTTAGGCATCTAATGTTTGATTTTGAACGTAATTATATCATCTGATTGTTAAAATGTATTAAATAATATTTAAAGTTAATAGGTATTTCTTTTAATTCATCATACAAGTAGCATGAAGAATTTCAGCTAAGTTCATTCGGAATTCTTAGGCGACTCAACAACTGCGGCGACTCCTCCATGTTTCAGCCGTCAATGTTGTGACAATAATTGTCACCAAAGTGTTGCTCGTACTAAGCATTGCTGTTGCAACTGGCAGCCGCTCTAGCTGTGGCGACTGCCACCACCAGCACTGTTGTCGTTGCCTGTGTTGTGCATTGATGCAGTGCGAGCATTTCGAATTTTTTTCTCCATCCTGCGAGATGCTCATTTAAAACTTTCAACAAACTATGCGCCAAGTATTCGTGTAGCATCGTCAATTGGCAACAGATTTACTTTCAACTTACAACACGACTTTCTGTCGGCTGAAGCCAGTAATATTGACTATATTCTCTCTATATTCATTTTTATATTTTTTTTTTTTGTTTTTTTTTTTATTTATTTATTTATTTATTGAGTTTTTTTCTTTTTAAACGTGTCAAGATGTGCGACAATTCCATTGTTTTTGTTGTAATTATTGTTGTTGTTGGTGCTGGAGCTTTTCTGTTTTTATTATAGAGTGTATTTTTATTGTTGATGTTGACAATTGTCTTGTTTGTGCTTTGGCAACATTCTAACTGACCATGAATAGCTCGAAACGAATGGGCGCAAGCGCAATTAGGCGTGTTTGTCGTTTCTTTGCAACGAGACTTTTTGTTTTTTGTTTGGTTTTTTTTTTTTTTGTATTCCACAGAAAAGAAAAGGAAAGAGGCCCATGAGAGTAATTTAAATGCAGAAATGTATATAAAAATACGATACTGAAACTAAAATAATATCTTCGAGAGTATCTATTTCCCTCTTGACCTTCTGCCCTGAGGTGGTAAGGCTATGCAAGGCGTTGAAGGCAGCGACGACAATTTTGCTTGTTCGAGAACCTTTTTCTTAGTCTTCGCTACTCATTGAACTTTCTCTCAGAAGAACCCACTGTGGCATGGCCATACGACGGCAGACAATACGAACCGCCATGACTGGCGCTTGGTAAAAAAAAAAAAAAACAACAAAGAAAAAAAGGCACTCGCACTTTACAATCGATTAGACATCGTGAGGGAAAATAAAGCTACAAACGCTCAAAGGGTACGACTGTCGACCAAAACTAAAAAAAAAGTCTATCAACACCGGTGGCTAATACCTCGGCATGTTAAGAATTGTTCACATGCTACAGCCACAGATCGGTCTATGTTCAGTCGGACTTTTTATCACCGTTTAAGTTAAACCACAACGCGCTTTGCACTTTACGATTTTTCTAAATGTCGGTTGTACCGAATACAACCTGTTGACCCAGGCGACGCATGAAACATGGTCGACTGCTCAAGTATGGGCATGGGCATGTGTAGCGTACTGTTAGTGCACTGGAAAATATTTTTGCAGCAATACTGTAAAGGGCGGCTTATTGTCGACAAATAACAGCTTTTGTCCCATATTGGTAAATAATATTTACAAAATAGTAATAGAGGGCTGCTTGCAGCATAACGTCTTGCCATTGGTCTATAGCATTGTATGGGCATTTAATGCACAATTTTTAATCAACTTAAAATACATAATTGTAAATTAAAGGACAAACGGTGTATTTTTTTTATTTTTTTTTATTTTTTTGAAGTGTATCCACCCGAACTGAACCCGATTCCTGGTCGTCGCGACGCAGGCAGTTGTTTAAAGCATCGCATAACGAAATGTTTCACGAACGAAACAGCCATATCGTTGCGTATGCATTGGTTCAGTAGCAAAGTTGTTGCTGCTGGTAACTACTACGTCATGTGGTTTGCTTTCGTCTTCTTCAACATGCTGCTGAAGCAGTTAGCGGCGATGGCCTACCTTCATTTGGTGCATGTTCGACTTTGATTTGTATGCCTCACTGTAAACTTAAACATACCTATATATAAGTACATATATGAGCGAGTATCTACATATGAATGCATTTTTCTTTCATTTTTTTTTTTTTTGATTTTAATTTTTTCTTCTTCAATTTCCCATTTTGTTTGTTGTTCTTCTTATTTAGCTGTTTTGTTTTTTCCACTCGCATCGCACAGCAGGAGCAATTTTACTTTTATCTCTGCGGCTAACCTTCATACCACTTTGTCATATCTCGGCTACGTTCTCGCTTCTGTGTGCATTCAAAGGTGCGCATAAAGCATTTGTGGCATTACAGCGCGGTAACAGTCAATTGAAGATGCCAATTTCGCTTTGGTCGAGGGTAAATAAATTGGGAGGAAGGTTTTTATTTTTCATTTTTCAATCTATTTTTTTTCAATTTATTTATTAAATTTTTTTTTTAAAGAGTTTAGCTTGAGGCACTTTGGGGGTTAAACATCTGCATTGAATTTTCTTCTAAAAAGGAGCTTTAATTTTTTTTCAGTTACTAAATTTGACGCTTGGAAGCACGGTTGTTGCCGCAATTTCAATTTAATTCTAATATAATTGTATCAAATGAATTTCCGTTTTATTCTCAAAAAAAAGCAATTAAAAGAGTCGAAAAACTTTTTCGATTTCATAGAATTTATTTGATTTTATAAAAAAGATTCACATTTAATAAGAGCTGACCCAATCATCGAACAGATACAAAAGAGTCGAGTGATCTAAGCTTTCAATGAATCGAAATGGATTTTTTCAGAGCGTATTATTTGGGTCTAATAAAATAATTGGGTGCGTCACTATTCAAGCGTTAAGAATTATTATTGTTCATGTTGATTTGTTGTGATAGCTTAAAATTTCCCGCTTCTTTATGTTATTGATTGATGTATGCATAACAAAAAAAAAAAAAATATATATATATATATATAAAAAATGTAAAAACATTTAAGGTGCAGTCGAAATTATGGCGCACAGGTGATTCTATTCGTATCTGAATCGCACTTGAATTCGAAAATTTCAACTCAAAGTTCTACCAAGCGTAAAGAGACGGAAATAACGAATTAAAATAAACTCATTAAATAAAAAATTAAATTGAAGAGAGAGAAAAAAAGTAAGACGAATATAATCAGTGGCAAAATAGTCACATACATACATATGTAAGTATCTGTCTTGCTTGGATGGCATTCTAAAATTTTACTGCAGAAAGGAAATCCTTTCAAGTACCGAGAAAGGATGTTTTTTGTTTTCACTCTTTTAAGTATGTGTTCTTAAAGACCCAAAAACTCACCGGGTTGAACGCAATACCCCAACACTAAAAAGCCGCTTGAGAGAATTCAGGGCCGCGGGAAACCAAAGAGCTCCCACTATATTACGATTCAATATCTTCTTGACTACTTATGGATATACGGTACCCAGCGTGATAACATTCCATTATAATTCTCAATCACACTCAAATATTTCAGCTTATAAAAAATATATGTATATAAGTTAATACATATATAAATGGCATTTTCTCATTGTCTCGTCCAACAAATTGCGTTATTAATTTTCGATGAAGTCATAAAATAGTGATTCATGCCGTCTCAAATGATATGGCTCCAAGTTCAACCCTCAGAAAACTGTGCGGCTCCTTCAAGAGAAATAATGTTTCCCGTGACCATTAGTAAATTTTATTGAGCAACATGTATCTTCGGTATAGCAACAAAGGAACTGCAGTAATAATAAAAACATGACTTTTGGTTGTAAAAATGTTGAAATACTCATAAAAGTTTTTGAGGATATCTCAAAGAAGTTTTGCGGTGCGATAAAGTTGAACTAATTTTTCTGAAATGATAAATAAGGGGCATTTTTATATTTCAAAGAAGTTTCGCATACCTACTGAATGCCATATAATGTATTTTAAGACTTCGGAAATGAATTTTTAGAAAGTTATGTGACACGGCCATTGATGATCACATTATACAGATCTTCCTTTCGATCGATTTTCACAAAAAAAAAAAAAAATCTGTTTTTTTTTTTACCTTCTGAAGCCGTAGTTCGTTATATTGATGCTGTGAATCAAAAATTTGCATCTTATCTTTATGCGTTTCGTGATCATATTAAATGAGAAAATTTTTATTTTATTAAATTTAAACGATCCGCACATAAATCTTCAATAAAAGGAAACAGCAACAAGTCATGGCGACGCATTTTTTTGGTTTTTTAAGAAAAGAGTGAACACGCAAACCAGAAAAATCAACAAACGCACAGACAGACGGCACCGCACAGTTGAACCCATAACAGATGGACGGACATGTAGCAACAGGATACAGCAGCAGCGCGAAAGGCGCATGAAAAAGGAAGGAGCACTTAACTGAAATTGATCCAGTTGCCGTAGAATTTGCTCAAAAAAACGCATAAAACATTTCATCATCGAGTGTAATAATTCTTCCTCCCCTGAATGAATGAGCGGTGACTAGAACAGTACAAAAAGGGAAGGAAAAGAAAAAAATTTATTCTTAATAGAAATCGAAAGAGAGCTAAAGAGAACGACCGAGAGAGCGACACCAATCAAGGCAGCCACACACATCCTGGTCAGTCAGCGAGCAACAAAGTCGCCAATGCCTCAGCGGCATTGGCGGCAAGTCGTCGCCAGCAATAGGCGAAATATCATCAAAAACCATAAAAACTGACAGCACAAAAAGAGGTGTTGACACATTGATTTATCTGGCATGCTACTGTATGCATTCATATTCAGCTTAAGCAAAATAATATTGCAACGAGACAACGCGAGGGCAATGCGGCAGCCTCAGAAGACGCAATATCATAACCAAGCACAAGTCAATGGGAAGAGCACGCAGTACAATGGAGCATCAACGATCAACAATTATTGACCACGAAAGGGACGTTTCGTTTTTTTTGGTTTGTTGTATACCCAACGTAAGCACGGTATATTAGTTTTGTGGGGATCTTGTAACAGCTAGAACTAAGCACTGTAGAAAGAGACAAATATATAAATACATATATTCTTGATCAAGATCGAAAACTGAATCGATCTAAACATGTCCGTTTGTCCGTCCGCCCATCCATTCGTCTGTCCGTCCGTTTGTGGTCGGATCTCCTTCCAAACGGCTGGACCAATCACGTTAAAATTCGGGACACAGGAATATCGGAATTTCTTAGTATGATTCTAAGTGAAAATGGGCGATATACGCCCACTGCCACGCCAAAAAATGCAAAGACTTAGAAGCTTCAAATTCGAAACATTGGCTAACCAAGTCGAATGCAAGGTGTAAGAGGAAAATTGATGCGGCCATTCCCACAAATTGAGATTTAATGTAACTTCCGTACAGAAAGGCGAAACATAGTGCGCCAATATTGTCGGGACGCTGGGTAATATGAAAGCGGGCTAGGCCGACTTAAGCTTTTTTACTTGTTATTTTTAAGGTTTTGTTGTTGCTTCTGTTTCTGTCTCCTCTCCGATTGTGGAATCTCAATATTGGGTTCGCAAGGCCTTTTGACTGAGCTAAAAAAAAAAAAAAAAAATTGTCTCCAAGGTGCTCTTATTAGGCCAAACTCTTGTACAACGCAGATGTTGAGAATGAGCCTACTGTCCGGTGTCCACTAACCACTTTGGTGAATAAGAATCAATAAAGAAGAAGGAGAGGAAAAGCCAAAAAGAGACCAACACGCAGTCAGAGCATCACCGGCATCATTATGATGTGTCATTTCCAAGCATCAACATCAGTTTCATCTTCGGCTTCAGCACTCTTTTCGTGCGCGCGCATGTGCGACCACTTAAGTAAATCAGTTCGTGGTTCCCAAAAAAGGTGCACCGATATTTGAGATTTCTGTGTTCTGGATCTCACATCGCATACATATCTCTTCAGTCCTCGATTCGATGAGCCAAAACGATATGGCAACATTCGCTGCGTTTGCGGCGCGAGACGTTCTGCGATGCTTCCAAAAACATGCTCCGCAAACAAAGTTTCCAATTTAAAAATTCCAAATAAAATATAAATTGACCAAATTAATATTGTGGACAGAACAATTCTGGGAGAAAAATTTACGCAAGTCAACTTTTGGATCTCAATATCCGCTACGAGATTCTTCTTTCTTTCTTTCTTTGTTTTCGCAATTTGTTCGATAACGCTAACAAGAACAGGGAATTGAGATAATATTGAAATGAAAATATTTTCATGTAGCCTTCGATTAGTGCCACCAAAAGGGCTATTTATTTGGGACAACTTTTAAATTTCAAATGACGTTGGCGAAGAGTGTTGTTCGAATTTGTATGTGGCATAAAAGTTGATCGAGACCATGAACTGAGAAGCAATTGTATAAGATCCCGGGTCACCACCAATAACCACTCAAAACATCTTTAAGACCAACTTGAACCTTTCTTAAGACTTCCATTAACCATCCGAAGCCTATATTAGACTTGGATTGACAAACTATAAAATATCACCAGATAATAGGGAGAGCCTTTTGTTCAGTCCGAAATCGCGATGTTACTTATGCTCTTCTCAAAAACTATTCTCGTTGAAAGGGTTGAAAGGGAACCCCTTATTAATGATTTTTACGTTCGAACAATAGGTAGAACGATTCTTAAATGATTACCCAAATGATTTGTGAAAAACAAAAGTGGAATAAAAAGTAATTTCCACATCTTAAAGTTGGCTTTGTCATCGTATCTCATCGCTTTGCGAGAACCTGACAGCAAATATGTTTTTATCGGGTAATTGCCATCAAAATGCGGTGCTTTTCGTGTCATCCTTTCGCGTTATTCGGCTCGAAAAAAGCATTTTAACCCACTATAAAAGCCCGTACAGTTCTTTGAGCAGAATGAAAAAAATACGGCAAAAAGGCCAACTGAAATCGCGAAGAAATAACTTTGAAATAAATGTAACACAAATCATTGTCACAATCGCAATCGGCAGTGATTATGAAACATAATTTAACAAAAGTGCCGAGCCAAGTCGACGCACCGCACTTGAATTTCTTTCGCCGTCGAGAGTACGACAAAACAAGCCAATACGAAATGAGGAATTGGGCGCGGCGAGCAGCTTCAAACAGAAAAAACTAAAAACAAAAAAAAAAATTGAGTTTTTATGGCTACTTTTGCTGTCAAGATCGTCTACTTTTCTCTTCTTAATTTTGGCATAAACACGTGCGTTTAAGGCTCATTTATTGCGTTAATAAGAAGAAGAGCTGACGGCGCATGCGCAACGACGACGACATGAAAATTGCGATTAAAATGATTAATGTTAATTGTCGCATTGCCGTCGCACAGAATCATCTTCTCTACACAACTCAGCACAGCTCAGAGGCGGCTAACTCCGCTAAGCGACTTAATAATGGCCGAAAGGATTTTGCATAAATTTGTTTAACCGCTTGTAATGAGCTGTTTTGAGACATTTTTTGTTCATCGTTTATCACAAAAATTTAATCAAACCGAAGAAAAAAAAAATAACACAAAAAATAAGAATAAATTATGTAAAATTATATTAATTTTTTTTTATATACATACATACATACATACATATTTTTTTAAGTTCATTCAAGCTAAACTGAAGCTCGAGCTTAACGCGTTTTTATAAAATTTTTATATCAATTTTTTCGAATCGCAACGCGTGCCGCATACAAACGGAAGTCGCTGCCGCTTACGGTTTTTCGTTGTCGCAGACGCATGCGCAGTCGTTGTGCTCATGTTTTTGCTGCTGGCTTGTCTAAGATACGATAAATTTATATAAATTTGTTAGATTCAGCCAATTTCGTGTAATAATTTTAGAAAAAATACGGTATGGGTTACCCAACAGCAAGACTTCTGCCAAAGCTATTTTTGCAATAAAGCCAATTAACTTCAGTGTGTATGATTACAAATGTATTTTTTTTTTAGGCTTTTCCCTTAGGTTAAGTCAGTGTTCGCTTTATCTGAGAAAGTACCTATGCGCCATGGGGCTTCACCTTCTGTGATTTTTATACCCGACACATTCTGTGCAGGGTATGTAGTATTGTAGGTAGGGTATCTCCACGGGACATCGCGGCATTTTTAAATGCCACTCGCCTATGGAATTAGAAAAGGGTAGTCACAATAATCCTTGTAGAATGACGTGACGTGGAGACTTGGTTCCCAAACCCCGTGCAAAATTAATCCAATCTAATCTATATTAAACACCAAAACTATTAACTCTTAACAAGTAAGGGTGTTATAGTCAGGCGAGCCTGACAATAGAATCCGACACAGACACACATCCTCAAATAATTTCTAATACCAAGAGGTGTTTAAGGCCATTAGGGACCCCATATACCGACTTTTGTTAAATTTCTTTATGAAAACCACCACTTTGCACGCCCACTTTTCCAATTTTTCGGAATTCTAATCGGAGGATTAAATATACGCTCAAATTTTAAGCTTGATTGAAATATTTGGAAAAAGTCAGATTTTGGGGCAATTTTGAGATTTTTGTGACAGACCCTAGTACTGGAGGTACCCCTAAAAATCCTCCGATCGAGTCCATTCTCGAACTTGTTCTTACTCATATCTCCGTGAGTACGCATACCAAATTTTATCAAGATAGCTCAACTCCTTCGATAAGATAACTGTATACAGACAGACAGACGGACGGACATGGCTAAATCGAATCTCCTGGTGACGATGATCATTTCTATATATATTTTGTATGGTCTATCTCGACTGGTTTTAGGTGTTACACACAACCACACAAACACAATATACCCTCGACACAGAGTGTGTCGGGTATAACAAAGCTTTGTTTGCTATATCAAACAACGGAAGTATTAATGCTTAACAAAACGTTGATTGATCCAAGCAAACATTTACCCTGACTAAACCATTGGATGTAATTTGCGCCCGAAAATGAAAGGCTTGGAAAAACTTTTCCAATTATTGGAATTCGCTTGGAATTCAACACAAAACAAACAAAACAGCTCGCTTTTTATTCAATTGGATTTGAGATTGGAACACATATAAATCCAAGCATTCGAATTAAATATTTTCCAAGCCTACAAGCAGGAACATTCCGATGTAGGCGGGTTCAATCCTCGCTGCGGCGAGCGTAAATTTTTTTTTTTTTTTGAATAGTTAGGGTAGATAATAATATAACATTTAAATAATATTTTAAAACTTAGAGGAATAGCTTTCATTCAAACATTTATACAAAAATAAAAAATCTTGTAAGCGCATGACGTTTCTGACGAACGGATAGAAAACTTAAACTTATAACTGCCAACTTGTTTTAAAAATGAACAATTTATTTGGAAATCAATTCGGATTTCAATTAATGTAGTTGTTGATAGTTTTGATGGTTAATATTACAAATCGTTGGCTGAAAAAGTTTGTTCAGTGTTAATACTTCCATTAATTGTCGCATACAAATGAAATGCTTGGGACAACGAATAGTGTGATAAGCTGAGTTTTAACAACGAATTTGTCAAATTGATGGAAAAAATTGGTTGTATTTACGTACAAAAGTTTTTCTGCGAATAAGAAAATTGTCCGCATTTAACTCTATTTCCTTTTCAATTTTATTTATAATACTGTCAAAGAAGCAGTTACCAGTTTATATTCCTCCGTTGTTGTTTTTTTCTTATTTATTTTTTCTTTTTTGTATTACACTTTTTCTTCATTTCCATCACGAGCTTCAAATAAATAAAGCAATCAAAGATGAAGTAGGAAAAAAGGTCCTTTTGTACTGTTATAAATACACGCCCACTCTTTCTGTGGGCAAAAGTCAAAATATTGACAGCTTAAAAACTCACCATTCGGGTCTTTTCTCTTCCCGTTGCCATCCAAATACAATTGCAATGTTCGCTTATCCGCTTCCGCCTGTCATTTATATTAAGAAACGATGCTCGCCATACATACATACATCCATACAACGTGACGCTTTTTCATTTATTTATATGAAAAGGATAAGGCCAGGAACAAAAGCAAGTACTGTAAGCAGGACAAGCACTACTTCAATTTCGACTTCAATTGAAGGAAAAAAGAATGAACAAAAAAATGAATAGAGTCGGCAGACTTCTTTCAAACTGTCAATTCTTCATGGAATTCATATCCGTTTATCATTTTTGACCTTCTGTGTTCTTCTTCGTCGGTTCGTTCTCGGCATTGAGCCCAGAGAAAGGTCAAACAAAAGGATTTTCATAACAATTTATTGCAGCATTGCTTTTCTTATGGCCATGAAGCATACGTATCGATGGTGGCTTTTATGAGAACGAACGAATGAATCAATGAAACGGCTTTTACCCTTTTACCGTACCGTACGTCGCCGTACAATTAGACGGGGGCGTGTGAGTATAACTAACCCCTTTTTTCATTTAAGGCTAGCAGGAAATTCTTCTGAGCTTTTTCAGTTGTTTTCAGTGATTCAATGGCATTTATGAGCTCTGCAGAGCAGGCAGGGGTCTTTAGGCAATATTGACTTTATGGATCGTAATGAGTTATTACGTTATTTCGATACTGGCTCGTTGCTCTATTGCACGATAGTATAGAGTCTATACATTTCAAAAATTATTAAATGGCTCGGAATGAATGATTTAATGACGATGAAACTCTGGCCTTACCTAATGACTTTGCTTCTCCTTTTTATGTGGCAAACGGAATGGGGATAAGAAAGGGTGTACGAAATCGAGACAATTTCTTGTAATTATACTGTCCATTTGACTGAGGAGTTCTCAGTGCGAAGGGCTTAAACAGGAATTGTAATTAAGCAAATGGTTTCAATGATTACTTTTGTTAAAATCCTATTTATGTATATATGTATATGGTATATGTATATTTTTTGTATTTTGTTTTAACAAATTCTAAGGACACTCGCTAAACTCTCTTTCGGATGAACTGCAAGTTATCATGAGAGAAAAAAGAAACCAACAAAAATTACCAAATTCCCAGATGCTAAAGCGGACATACACATAATCACAAATTTTCTATCTCATGTGAAATTTTTGTGATTTTAATAAAATAAAATCTGAGAAAAATAGAAAGAATGGTAACGATAAACGAATTGTGAATCGTAAACGAAATTTGACTTTATGCATTTATTTGCAGCAATATCCTTCGAGCCAAAATGTTTCATGGCACTCAATGTATGTACGTGTCTCTCCCATGAGAGAAATCGCAATCAAATTGTTATATCCTTGGGATGTTTGCCTTAGAATATGACGATGAAAATGGAAAAGTATTGTATTTATATTTGATTGTTTGGTCCGCATTGTTTGTCTCTCGGTTGGTTGGTCTCTTAGTTTTATATTTTTTGCTCTATGTTTCAGCTTCCATCGGAGGAGTTATGAGAAACATGCTTTTGTTTTTGCTTGCTTTGAACATGAAAGCATTTTGCACGTCCTGCTCGTTTATTTGGCTTTTTGCTGTTTGTTTATTATTTATACTTTTATTTTTCAACATTTCTAGATGAAAGAAAAAAAAAAAAGAAAGAACAATTACAATAACAACAAGTAATGATTCCATGAAAATAATTTATCAATCAATCCCCTAATGGATTTTCCTTTTGCTCAGCTGAAGCCCATTCTTCAGTGCTTCTCAGCCGCAATTTACGACTAATTGACCCATTTTACTTTCAATTGTCACTTCTTAACTCATTCAAAAATGAAAAGAAAAAATATTAAGCTTTCATTCGCATGTTAAAACTCATCCATTCAGTGTTCATACGTGCTCTGTACATCCGTCTTCATATCAGTGCAAATTATCATGTCATGTCTCTGACACTGCCACTGGAATTCGCATGGGAACTGGGTAATAAATTTCCTTTCTTCTTTTTAAATATTTTTATGTTCACGTCCAGACGTGACCAAGAGCTATCATCAAAAATGTCATCAACAAATCGTAGAAAATCACAAATCGCAACTAAACCTTCATAAGCGAAGCCAAACCGAGCGAAGCCAAGCCGAGCCATGCCAGCTAAATAAATTTGCAATCGAATTTCGCACGGAATTCATGTGGGAAAACCCTCCCGACTGCGAATTATGATAATGACCCAATAATATTTCAAGCGAAATTAAACATATTTCGGTCATTTATGATATGTTATTGTCATGCGAAGTGAAAAATGAAATGACAGCGCTTGTTAAGTGTCCACGCTAAATGGCTTCAATATGATTGAAAGCCCAAGTAAGCAGAAACCGTCTAAGAATAAGAAGAAGACAGCATAAATCTGCACGGAATAATTGAATAACTTTCCCGAAATTTATGACACGAGCAGTAGTACAACACAGTACAGAGAAGGCCACAAATGGTTATGAGTCCGTGATTATGAACACGAAATTTCATTCCTTATGAGCATTGAGTGAAATGCTATCTACCGACAAACCTACTTACATACATACATATGTACATATTTGCTAAGTGCTTTTACATTATTAATATGCGGTCGCATATTTCTTTTCGATGACGTGCTTCGAAATCGTAAAGAGGAATTTCGTTTGCTTGTACGTAGGTAGCATAAGGTCTTGGCTTTTTTGCAGAATACTCCATAAGCAATAATTTCTTAACACTTAACAAAATTTCGATATGAATTTGAATGAAGCTATCGAAAGTTCGGGTGATTGAAAACAAATCGAACAGGTTGAGTCGAATATCGAATGGGAGAATTTATTGTGAAGGTTGTTTTTAATTAATTTATTTAGATTTTCAAAAAATCATTTCGTATTTTTTAAAATTTCCAATGTCTAAAAATAAGTGCAATATTTTGAATTGTAATCGAATTTCACTTTGCACGCCCGATAACGGTCGAGCGACGCGATTCAACGTTCAACATGTTGCATTTATTAGCATTGCACGTACTGCTGTTTTGCGTTATCGCAGTGTCTCCCCCGGCCGCCTTCATAGGCGAATGCGTACGGTAGAATTATGAGGAATTATGTCTAGGCTAGCCCTGTGGGCTCTGGCAGTGACCAAAATGCAAATTTCAATTGCAATTGCAGTTAACAATAAAGTGGTCAGCAGCGACGACAACGGCGACACAATGTCAGCGTGAAGTGATGCGTGCTTATATGGTCGAAATAACAATAACAAAAAAAAAAAAAAAAAAAGTTATAAAATAAAAAATTGTAACTAGCTCATAAATATGCATACACCTCTTTTGACCGCACATATTAGTGGTAAGCACTTGTGCGCTTTTTATACCCGACACACTATGTATCGAGGGTATATTGTGTTTGTGTGTTTGTGTGTAACATCCAGAACCAGTCGAGAAAGACCATACAAAATGTCCATAGAAATGATCAGCGTCACCAGGAGATTCGATTAAGTCATGTCCGTTTGTCTGTCTGTCAGGTTTCTTATCGAAGTAGTTGAGCTAACTGATGAAATACGGTATGCATATTCAGGGGAACATGAGCAAGGACATGTTCGAAAATGGACCTGATCGAACCATTTTTTTGGGGTTCCACCAGTAATAGGGTCTATTATAAGACTCACAGAAACTGCTCTGGGTACTAAATGTAATTTCCAAAAATTTTAAAATTGGACGTGACAAAAGGGAGGTTTTCGAAAATTGTCTCCTTCAAATGGGACTTGAACGAAAGTTTGCATGTATGCTACAGTCGTTAGCATCCTCATCAAAAATTTTCTTGATTGTTCCATTATTAAGGGTGCCTCCAGTGCAAGGGTCTGTCACAAAATTCCAAAACTGCCCCAGAATCGGAGTTTTTCAAAATATTTCAAAGAAATTTAGAATTTGAACGTATATTTAAGCCTCGGGCATGGCAAAGGAACGCTTTTCATAAAGAAATTGATCTAGAATTGCAATGAAAGGGCCTTAATGTGCTTTAAAAAAAAGCGTCTTAAAAGGTGAGGGGAGTTGCTCCTAAATACCTTTTTATACCCAGCGTAAGCAGGGTATACTAGTTTGTGCAAATCTTGTAACAGCCAGAACTATGCTCCGTAGATATAGACATATATATATATTCTTGATCAGGATCAAAAACTGAATCGATTTAGACATGTCCGTCTGTCCATCCATCCTTCCGCCCGTCCGTCCGTCTGTCCGTCTGTCCCTCCATCCGTCAGTGGTTGGATCTGCTCCGAAACGGCTAGACCAATCAAGTCGAACTTTGGCACACAAGTATATCGGGATCCGAGTATGATCCTAACTAAAAATGAGAGACATCCGCCCACTGCCGCGCCCACAAATGAATTAAATGTGTTTTCAGTAAAATGCTTGTAACTTGCGAACCACTCAACACATTTCATATATTTTTAGTGTTCTGGTAAACTACGAAAAGAAACATATCCTGCAAAGAAATGGACGCAGTCCTCCTCGAGCCACGCCCACAAATAAGCCCACAAATAAGGGTTTATCGTAACTTGTGAAGTAAAAGGCGCAACATAGATTGACCAAGGCAAATGAAAGGTCAAGTTGGGCTTGACCGACTTTAGCTTTCGTACTTGTTTATCTGTGCCATTGAGATAATATTTATATGGAGGAACCAATATGAGAGAGCAAGAAAACGTACCAGTCACTTAAAACCCACCAACTACCTTCGAAGACCGTGTATAGAACGAACAAAATTATTTCAATTATTTCCACTGCATTGTTCCAATATTTTTGCTGCTTCAATTGAAATGAGTTTGAAATGAGAAAATCACGAAACATTCCGAGTGTGTGCAAATAGTTAATAAGAGCGTGAAATACACTTCTCCAAAGAGGCATACAAGTTGTTTTACAACCTTAGACCCAGCAGTGGCGTTGCCAAGGAGGGCCGACAATTCATTTCAACTAGAAGTAGATGGAGGAAATTATTCGAACGTCTCCTAAACAACGCCTCTGATCTATGGAGACTAACATTCCTTTCATATGGAGGCACAAACATACATAGGTACATAAAAGTCTTTCTCATTTAATGCTCTCTATGGAAAAATAGTTTTCCAATTAAACTTTATCCTTTTACTTAAATTTACCGCTTTCATGCCTCGTCGCCTTTTTTAACCGCAGCAAAGTAGTCTTCGAATTTATATTTTCAACTTTTTGAGTTTTCTCCTGTTTTTCCTGCATATTTTGTGCAACACAAACGGTATGGGGACGATGAAAATGAGGACTATGAGGCGATTTGGGGGCGAAACGTAACTTGATGCCTTCCAACTTGCGGTAAATACGAATTATAATGCATATAAAGTTTGCACCTTTTGTCTTTGAAGAGCAGGCAAACAGAAAATAAATAAAAAAGCAAAACGGAGAGAAAATAATGGAAAAAGAACGGAAATAATCTAAAAGACGAGTTAAGTAAGTTTTCTGATTGGTTTAGAGGACTCAATGTGGGTGCGTGGGTGGCAAGTAAAGGTACAAGAAAATGAGAAAAAATTGCAAAAGAGTTTCGCTTTAGAAAAAAAAGAAGAAGAAAACAGAAAACCATTTGAAAAAGGAAAGGGCCGAAATCTGTTTATTCAGACAGAATCCCATTCAACCAAATTCTATAAAACTCTCTATAAAACTACATTAAAAATCTCCAAGTACTTTTCAACTGCTACACGCTTAGACTTAAACCATTCAATTTCATAAAATTTATGATCTCTCTTAGACTTTCGCTGCAATACAGGAAACACTGATGCCATTTATCTACATATGTACCTTAGGCGATATATTTTACGACTCCGACTTCAACTTCCAATTTCAATTTTCAATTTTCAATTGCTACAATCAAATTGTTTAAAAAATTATTGTTTACAAATGCCCAACACTAAAAAACAGTACACTTCAAATTCATGAAGAAAACTAGAAAAAAATAAATCGTAAAAAGCAGCAAATCAACAGTTGACTGCATGAGATTTCCATATCGGAAATTTTAACTAGAAAAGAGCCAAAAATATGCTGCATAATTAAATACTTTAATTCATTTTCATCTTCCTTATCTGCCGAAGTGAGAGGGAGAGAAATAGAGCGCAACATAAAAATATTTTAATGCCACAATTGCAGGTGCAAACGACATGTTGCATGTAAACATGATGCTGAGTGCATTATCTTCTTACTTGTGAGCTTTGTGATTGAAAGTATTTTTATGAAGAAAAGAAAATTAAGACTTTCCCGACTTTGTTCTCGGAAAAGGAGGAAAAATCAAAGCATTTTTCATAACAATTAAGTTGCAGTCAAAATGTATCTCAAGGGCTGGAAAACACTTGCACTTACAAAGATATAACTTTCTAAACTATGGGGCTCTCTCCAGTTTTATCAGAAATGAAAAACTTCACATAAACAAGTAAAGAAGTTTACATCGGCTAAGCCGATTGCACACATACCATTTCCTCAGCCTAAAATATGTTAAAATATGTTATCCTAACGAAAATTCCTGCAGTTTTTGTTGTTCTAGCTTGGATATCTATTTATAGGTACCTTATCTGTACTTCGATTTAGCTTCTCAAACTCGAAATTATTATTTAGCAAAAAATTTTTGCGAATGGTGGTCATGGTCAAGTTTAAACCGTAAGAGAACATTATATCTAGCTGCGACATACTCAATTCAAAATAATTAAAATAAAAATCCTCCGGGCCCGGTTTTCTGAAGGGGTTCACAATAGGCAAAGGGTTATTTTTTCGTCGCACATTTCTGTGAGGACCCCGGAAAAAAAGCCCCCGGGCCCCAAATTTCTCTCTACGGGCCTGATGATGTATAACAATAGTGCTAAGGGGTTTTAAAGGAAAAATAAAAACTTTAAAAAAAAATATAAAGTTTCTTAGAAAATCCATTTTAATAGATTGTCATCCGTGTGGAAAAATTTAACCCCCCGATATTCATACTAATTCAAAAAAATCGCTTATTTCCAAAAACCGAATTCTTAAGCGTTAATTAACTATTTTCTTCGGGAAAAAAAATTCGGATATTGCTGAGTACAATAGGATGTGATTTGGGTACAGCATTTCTCTGGTTTTAAAACAGGATATGGGGGTCATATTTAGAACACCAATTTTCAAACCTTCAAAAGTTAGTATAGGTACTGAATGTTTCTAAAATAATTTATATTTAACATAGTAGATCCTTGATGAACATTTTATATTGTAAAAACAAAGGGAATGATATTTTTTTGCTTATGGTATGTTAAGTTTTTATATTGAGTATCAGCGTTTTGAATTTATAGCAAAATTTCTTAAGGGGTCAGAATTCGACCACTTTCCTCTATTGTATATATTTTGTTCAGTATGTACTGAAAACACTACCAACTGAAAATCATTTCTCATTCCAATTATTATTGACATATCCACTAAATATTAAATGAAGTCAACTGCATTGAAGGATAGTTTCATTCATGTCACTACAAAATCAAATGCCAATTGGAAGCAATTTCGAGTTTATATTTTACCTTTGCCAACGTCTCTGCAATATTTTTGAAGGAATTTTCAACGGAGAATATCAAGTGGAAAAACACATATATGTAATCATTTAAATTGTTGAAGTGATTTGTTTACACGATGAGAGAGTTAGCCGCGCATCGAGAACATCTATTAACGAATTTATAGTAAACAAAGGGAAATCGAAGTCGTTCAGTCTGCAACATGTATATGTGCATGATGTTTCACACAGCAGTGCATATGCTTAGCCGCATGAGTTGCTGCAAAATTCTTTGGGATTCAGCTGCATTTAGGAGAGGAAATGAAAAGCTTTTTCTTCATAAAATATTAATATGTCGATTTAAGACTGAATTTGAAGAATTTTTTACCTTCAGTGGTTTAAAATGTTCTTAATAATAACTAAAATTATTTGAAAACATAAACATGAGTAGACAGGTAGTTCTCATTCTGAGAGCTCCAGGGAGTTCATCCTTAAAGAATTTCAATTCAATGTTAATTCAGGATTAACTCTCAGATATATGCCAATATCCTTAAATGTGCGCTTTCTAATTGTGAATACCCTCATGTTGCTCTAAGCCGCTTAATCTTCACGCAGTTATTTTCGGACAATATTCCCACATAAATCAACTATTTAAATATGACTTTAATTTAAAAATGAATTTTAATCAAGCCATACAAGGGAATCTAATAACTCATAGCCGCAAATTGCTTACGTATTACGATTCTGTTGAAAGACTTAGCGCGCAGACGCACAGGGATTTTCACTAATAGCTGCACGACTGTTCGGAAGCATGAAATTGCGCATTACTTATGACAATTTCGTCGAGAAGAAAAAATCAATTACAACGAGAAATTCCAAATATTTAAAATTCAAATAAAAATAATATATAATGCCGAACGAATCGCTCGCTCAGTGGCAGCGTTTAGAAGGGGAGAGAAAGAAAAACAAAGTCAAAAACAAATATTTGCATAAATTAGCAACGCTTCAAAGTCTTCACGTGCGTGCATGAAGAGCAGACACCAGAGGGCGACAAGTAACAACGGAGAAAAAAGATATTAATAAAAATAAAAAAATTCATTGCAAATGATGCAAGAGAAAATGACATAGACCAGATCCTGTTGGGAACTCATAAGCGAAACTGTAAAATATGGCCTTCCTTCCTTCCTTCCTTTCTTCGCTCGTTCCATCAATACCAACGCCAAAGTAGCTCATTCCAACAATCCAGCGTGACCAATTAATTCGATTGTAAAATTGGTATTAAAATCAAATACAACAAAAATGACAGAGAGTATGACAGGAATATTAAAAAGGTGTCGTCGTCGATGCTAAGCTTCTTCTACTACTTCGGGGGTGATACGTTTGGCTGCCAGCAAAAATGACGCCTTAGAGCTTTAGAGCGCAATTGCGAAAAAGACCACCCCATGTTCAAGAATCTTTTTAAATCGCGAATGCGCGTAAATTTATTTATTTAGAAGATATATACCTACATATATATATGACAATTTTTTTCGACAAAACTCCAACATCAGCAAGAATCGTTTCTGGGAGCTAGGAGAAAATTATTTTTCATATGTTATCTACTTTCAGTGACACTTTGACGTCATTGACAAACATTGCCAAAGCTATAAATGTTGCACAAAATATTGAATCGAGCACATTTAAGCGGAACGCCCCTCGACCCAGCGACAGAAAAATTGTCCCCTTCTCGACAAACAAAGTGGAACTGCAAAATTTGCATGTCGAGGAAAATTATGCATGAATTGCTGAGCGTGACTGAATTATTTTGTAAAATTAATGATTTGAGAAATTGCCAGCAATTTAAGTGTTTGATGTCCTCCGTGCCTTCTGCGTCCTAACTCGATCGCTTAACAATTGCCATTGCTGCATTATCCTTAGGAATTAAGCTGCGTGTAAAAGTACTCATGGGAACATGTTCGCCGGGTGCGAATCAGAGGAATGACGAAGTTATCAGCTTAATTTAAATGTCTCTCGATAGTGAAGATTATTTAACAATTTCAATTAAACATATTTAAAAAATATTGAACCCAATACAATAGGTCAATTTTATCACTGTCAGAAGAAATTTATTGAAAGGATTGTCATAATTTCTGAAGGCGCATTTACAAATTTGACAATTTTGTCAAATTCTCTCTTAAAAAAAATCGTCAAAAAGTGTATGTTAACGTCAAAGTTTTTGACATCAAACTCGCTTCTTGATTTTGAAGTGAATTATCTTCAAAAAATTTGTTGAAATTGTGTCAATAGAGTTTCAAAGTTTTCAAAAAGAGAAAATCGACAGTCATTCAAAAAAGAATCGACATGCTCATTTTATTTTGACAAATTATCAAAATTTCAAGAAAAGTAAATATAGTCAGAAATATAAATATAGTTGACATTTGACCATGACCGCCATCCGCGAAATTCGCAAAAATGTTATTTTCACTATTTTTAATTGAGTATTTCGCAGCTAGATACAATGTTCTCTTACGGTTAAAGCTTGACCATGACCACCATCCGCGAAAGTTTTGTGCTTAATAATAGTTTCGAGTTTGAGAAGCTAAATCCAAGAACAGATAACGTATTACTAGATATCCAAACTAGAACAATGAAAACAACAGGAATTTTTGTTAGGATAATGTTTTAATATAATTTAAGCTGAGGAAAAGGTATTTGTGCAATCGGGTAAGCCGATGTAAACTTCCTTATATTATTAATTAAAATGGCCTCGCAGGCTGCAGAGGGCCCTATCACGATCCTTAGATATCCAAAAATCCTTTGTTCATTTTTTGGATCTTTCTTCATCCTTCCTCTATTATGCTATTATATCCCTTCTTTTTTCCCCCAAATTTGAAGTTGACTTTGAAAGACTTTTGATTTCAAAATAATTCATCAAATTTTGACCCAACGTATAAACACTACTTTGAAGGTTGGCATCAAAAACTCTATCCAGCTCTCAGATTTGTTGACATTGCTTTATTTTTTTTGAGAGAGTATTTTGACGTCAAATTTATGTAGTGTGTAAAGAGCTCTCTCCAGTTATATCATAAATGAAACAGAAATGAAAAACGTTATATAATATAAAAACACATTCGAAATTTTCTGAAGTGTTTTTATATGAAGTTTTTCATTTCTGACAGAGCTGGAGAGAGCCCCTAAACGATGAATCAAAAAAATATTTCAAATTTTGACGTCAATTTTTATACCCGACACACTCTGTGTCGAGAGTATATTGCGTTTGTTGGGTTGTGTGTAACACCCAGAACCAGTCGAGATAGACCATACAAAATGTATATAGAAATGGTCAGCGTCACCAGGAGATTCGATTTAGACATGTCCGTCTGTCCGTCTGTCCGTCTGTCTGTATACAGTTATCTTATCGAAGGAGTTGAGCTATCTTGACAAAATTTGGTATGCGTACTCACGGGGACATGAGTAAGAACAAGTTCGAGAATGGACCCGATCGGACCATTTTTAGGGGTACCTCCAGTACTAGGGTCTGTTGTGAAAATCACAAAAACTGCTCTAAAACCTGAGTTTTTCAAGATATTTTGATGAAACTTGGTATTTGAACATGTGTAAAGGCAAGTAATATGATTTCAAAAAATTTGAAAAGTGGGCGTGGCATAAGGGCGTTTTTCGAAAATTGTCTCCTACACCCGAAAGTTGGCACGTATGCTTCCTTGATAGCCAGTAACGTCCTCCCCAAAAATTTTTTCGATAGAACCATTATTAAGGGTACCTCTAGTGCTAGGGTCTGTCACAAAAATCCCAAAAATGCCTCAAAAGCGGATTTTATTGAAATATTTCAATGAAACTTAGAATTCAAGCGTATATATAAGGGTCCGATTAGAATCTCAAAAAAATTGAAAAATTGGGCGTGGCAAATGGGCGGTTTTTATAAAGAAATTTAACAAAAGTCGGTATATGGGCCCAATATGTCCTTAAACACCTCTTGATATTAAAAATTATTCGAACATAAGTGTCTGTGTCGGGTATTCTATTGTCAGGCTCGCCTGACTATAACACCCTTACTTGTTTTTATGTCAAATGTGTATATGCGCCTTGAGATCCCAAAAGCAGAAATAAAATGAAAATACATTTAACTGATCAGATCAATCCCAAATTCTAAGTCATCGAAGGTTGTTGAAGTCTCGTTAATTGTAGTTCTTGGTTGCACTATGATGGAATTGTATCCACTTCTCGTATGTTGATAGGTATCTACCGCTGCAATATCTTCTCTAATATACTCTCATAGTTTCATTGGTCAAAATTCTCTTGGAGCGCATTCCTTGAACCTTACACAGAGAAAAAAACACGAAGTAAATTCAAGAGTGCGACGCTCTTAGAGAAAACGCTCTTGAATCTAAAGGATTTAGCTTTTAACCCAACAATGAAAACGCTCTTGGCTATCATTTAAGAGTGAAAGTAGTAACTTTAATAGTGAATCCGTAGATTTAAATACTTTCGCATTTAAAGTTCGGATTTTTACAGCTAAACTGTTATTCCAACTACATTTTATTGAATTTGTTAAGAGCGAAACTAATTAAGTTAAGAGCACTGAGCACTTAATTAGATTTCATTTCGTTCGGTATAATTCTCATTTGTTTCATAAAATAGGCCATATAAGACATTTATTCATCTTAGAACTTTTTAAGCATTGCGAAAGCAGTCACGGCAACGGAGTGACAAAATCGGATGAAGCCCATCCGATGGCTATTTTCGGTGTTATGTTAAGAGGAGGAAACACATTTTTCTGAAATTATTTTTGCGAATAGATAATAAAATTATCTACAGCTGTGCATTTTTAATCAACAGTGTCACTTTTGGAAATTATTAAAAGTTTTCAATTTTAAATCAAAATTTTCGCTTTTGGAGATTTTAAAAGCTGTGCATTTCAAATCCACCGTTTTCGCGCTCGGAAACTTTAAAAGCCACATTTCTTAACGCAACAATTTCGCTCTTAAAAAAACTAACAGTGATAACATTGTTGGTTTAAAACCTAAAAACTCTTGAGATCATTTTAAGAGCGCAAATTGTTGTGTTAAGAGTGAAATTGGTATAATTTACAGTTATTTTTTTCTCTGTGTAACTATTAAAACTTATTTGCCAATGGAATTTTATAAGCTAGCAATACATTTCCATTTCGCTAATTTTCACTCATTTTTATGCGCAATGAGCCTGGCTTAACATACTCCTAGCTCGCTCACTGGCCTGTTGTACATAAGTCGGCATTTTCGAAACTTAAAGTTTACCCAGCGATGAACATGGTCCCAAAATTCATTGCCAACACAATGTGATCTCCATAGAATAATCCAAGGAAACTCCTTTCTTGCGCCCTTCTCCCTCTCAATCAATTCAAATGCATACAAGAAACTATCAATATTTTATTACTTAATTTCATCACGAAATTTTTTAAGACGAAGAATTTTATTTGCTTTTAATTTCCACACCAACTTTCTCCTTTCTTTGGAAAAATAAAATTTGGTATTTATGAAAGTTTTCCGATTTCTTCGCACCTCAACCCATCATCTATCTCCAGAATAGCTTTGTGTACTGCACAATGTCTTCAGAGAAATCATATCGCAGACATAATGATTCAGTTTCCTTGTGGACCACCCGCCGTGTCTAGCTTAAATCAATTTCCTGAGCAGATTAAAGCAAGACAAACTATGAGGTGTTGAAACATGAAAATAAATCTTCAATAACTTCAAACGTTTGTCATTAGGAAGTTTTCTTAGGTTTTCCGAAACAAACAAAAAATACATACATTAACAACAACAAAACTACAGGGTGTTTAAACTGCTGGAAAAACTAATTACACTTTAGGACCGCAATGCGCAGGTACAGTGAACTATGCAAGGCACATAGACGGACAAACAGACCGACAGACGAGTTCCGTATTCGTAGTTGTGGGCTCAATCGAGTTGATTCGTTCAATTGAAGCTGCTTCTGCACAGCGTGGTACTATTGATGATGAACTCATAAAATAAAAATCGAAAACAATTTCAAAGTCAAAATATAAAAATAAGGAAATGTGATTACTTTTTTTTTTTTTTTTAGCAGAGGCAAAATTTTATACTTATATACAAAAAGGAAAATGATTTATATAACAATTAGGGAATTGAAAAATTTTTGAATTTTTTGAAGAGCACGTTTGTATAAAACAAATCAGCAGAATATTGATAGAAGAAGACTCGGGAAATTGCCCGAAGGAAAAAACGCTGCTTAAATGAATTTTTGAATATTTTTTGGCGCTGTGTAAGTGTCTAAGACATGAACCATGGATGACATCATTCTTCATGAATACCGTTTTTCCACTGTTGCAAACAAACTGAGCTAAAATAAGGACCTTCGAAGCTGCCATAGATAGATCAATGTAAATCGGGATAAAAATCGCAAATGAGAGGAAAAAAGTTAACAACCTACCATCACTAAAAACCTTCGCATTAAGGTTTACTGTAAGGCTACCTGATTTGGGGCACTAATGACTTGCCATACCCTCTCGAACACGAAAGCAACTACATCAAGTGAATCAATAGAAAAAAAAAACCATCCAAAAGACGGGAAAATAGCAAATCAGCCTTAACCGATCATCACACGCAGAGCTAGCGCCATTCCTAAAATCGAACGTCAAACTTTTTACGATTGGCCAGCTTTGAAAATTATCTTTTAATGCCTTTTTAATCGCCTTCCTTAATCGTACTAACAATAAATAATTGAAATTACTACGATAATGTTATGTTCGGCTCATTACACTCATGTTTATTGATAATTATTATTGCCGATATGTCGCAAAGAAATCAACAACAACAACAACAAAAGAAGAAGAAGAAGAATTTCTAAACGCTGCTACTGACATAAGCGCCATTACCACTCATCATTGCCGCCAAAGAAAATATTCAAATTGGAATTTGAAAAATTGTTAAATTATTTAATTGAGCGTACGTTTCCAATGGAGTTTTCACACCAATAAACAACGTCTTCGCCCGAGTGTGAATTACTCGAAATTTCCATCAAAGAAATTTATGCATTGACCTGCGAACATGATCGATCGAACCATTGATGGTTAATAATTTCAATCACGTTCTCTTGTCGCAGACCAAACTGACGCCGAAAGTATGGACCTTACATGGTAGGACTTAGTAATTTTTTCATAAACAATCATTTGACCATAAAATTAAAATGGCTTGACCGATTGAAGTGTCTAGAAAATTCATTTAATAAAGAAATGGATTCATTCATCGCACATTAAACGGGTATATGTAGATGTGTAAAAGGGGGTTTTTCCTCCAGAAGACTAGGATTTAATTAGCTAATATGACTATATTTTTGGACTTTATATTTCAAAATACCTACGCACAAAAAAGCACAAAAAATTCCTCACTACAGGTCTGATTGCGTGTTTCCATGAAGATGGCGAAATCGAATTACAGTTGTGTCTATCGTAGAATACTCCTACAAAGAGAAAACGATACCACATAAAATAGAAGAATAATAATAAGATTTCTCTAAAGTTTTTATCCAAGAAGATTGTCCTATTGAAACGATAGAGAAAAGCTTATCGTTTATTTTATCGATAAATTGAACGAATAATTAAGAAGATAACTTATATTTTTTATATAAATTCTTGTAAAAAACAAGGTTGGCGGGTTCGATCTCTGCTCCAGCGATCGTCGATTTTTTCATCAATCCATTAGTCTTGCTTTTAATATTAAAAAGGCTTCTTCTTAAAGCGATTTTCATACAATAAGGATATCTTATCAAAACGTCATTTTTATAAGAATGTCACATAGTTTGATTGATATGGTCACCTTATTATTTGACTATATCAAGAAGTTTTCCATATTCTGCAACAGAAATAATAAAGATATTCAAATGAAATATATGAGGATATCTATTGAAATGTTTCAATAAGATTTTCTCTATGCATTCAAAGAGTTTTCTCTATGGAAAAAGCATATAATTCCTATAGTTTAAGCAGATTTCTCTATAAAATCATATCGACTTTATGGGGTCATATTTTTCTGTGTGTATGAACACGCTCCTCATATCTTCAAGCCGAGCCTTTCGTTCTGAGTTTTTTTCTAGTAAAGCCATTGAAATTGAGATGAATTTTAAAATATTTTCACTTCAAGGGTTACTGCAAATCCTCACTTTGTTGCGAGTACTACTTGAAAAATTGTGTTCATATCTTCCAATGAACCAGTTTCTTCGAATTCGAACTTTTCGTTAGTCAATCGACGAATGAATTTTTCACAGCATTTTTCACGCGACTCGCGCTCGATGAATTTATGAAAAGCAATTAATCGCTTGCCGCGTACAAAAAGCGCTGCGATGTGCAGATCTGCATCGATGCAGTTTTGCAACAAGAGCGATTGCACAACAACGAATTCGCTGCAACGAAAGTCTTGATTAATCGCTCGACATTAGCGAATATTGGCGATGGAAATTGAAATAAAATTGCAGTAACTTATCTTAGAAGATAAGAGATGAAATTCGCACAAAGCACAAAAAAAAAACAACATTTGAATTAATAAAGAAAAAAAACGAATTTCGTTAAGGGAATGGGGTTGAAAGGCGAATGGTATGAATAAGCTCCATGAATTCCTCCACAGCTAACATTTTCT
Organism: Chlorops oryzae; assembly: GCA_020466095.1. Lineage (NCBI taxonomy): Eukaryota > Metazoa > Arthropoda > Insecta > Diptera > Chloropidae > Chlorops > Chlorops oryzae. Next base: position 77,949,525 of record CM035807.1, read on the forward strand.
GGATATCAATTAGACATAAGCTCTTTTTGCTCAAGCATTTTATGCTCGAAACTCATGCCTCATCATGCTGCTTGCCAGGAGCATACGCAGGGGTGGTTGAATTCCTCTACGAAAGTGTACACACTACGTATCACTGTGTAAAGTCTAAAATCCCTTCCGAAATATATTTCTGCGTACGCGCCTGACGGTTGGTATTGTGTTTCATTTTTAGCATAAAGTATGCCTATCTGTGTAAGTATTTCTGACTGGCGCTCATATTTTATCTAATGATGCTTGGAAGAAAAAAATACATCGCATAAATTGCTAAACATATTCCATGCTCTACACATAAATATAAACCAATTTTCCTAATTGCCATTAGGCAATTTGCGCGCACTGCTGCTTCACTAATTGACTTGGATGTTCATTAAGTAGACGGGTAAAAGGTAAGTAAGCTGAGACGATGCGAAACGTATTCGCATCCAACCAAGGGCTGCTTAAGCGTATAGGGGTTAAATGTCTTTCTTCTTTTTTTTTTATAGAACTCTTGCGAAAAGGAAAAAGGGATTATGCCTACTTTTGAAAGCCTTAAGACCACGGGCAGCTTTAAGCTTTCAAGAAAAGAAATTCCTCAACAATCTTAATTATGGCAGCCAAGAATTTTCCTTGGATGATTTACGATAATCATGGCTAATACCGCACACGTCAGACGAAAAATCGAAGCAAAAGTAAAGATCAAAGAGTATGGTACATAAGAGAAGAGACGGAAAATAAATAGAAAATCAAAGCAATACGTTTAAGCTTTCATACTTTTGGCAAAAAGTTTCGGTCATAACAATAAATATATTTTTCCGATTATTTCTCTCTTCGGTAAAAAGGTAAAAGCATCCCAGTAGGAGCTCGATTCATCCAAATGTGATCGGGATAATATTTTTTATACCCGACACACTCTGTGTCGAGGGTATATTGCGTTTGTGTGGTTGTGTGTAACACCCAGAACCAGTCGAGATAGACCATACAAAATATATATAGAAATGATCAGCGTCACCAGGAGATTCTATTTAGACATGTCCGTCCGTCTGTCTGTCCGTCTGTCTGTCTGTCTGTCTGTCTGTCTCGTCTGTCTGTCTGTATACAGTTTTCTTAACGAAGGAGTTGAGCTATCTTTACGAAATTTGGTATGCGAACTCACAGGCACATGAGTAAGAACAAGTTCGAGAATGGACCCGATCGGACCATTTTTAGGGGTACCTCCAGTACTAGGGTCTGCCACAAAAATCCGAAAACTGCCTCAAAATCGGACTTTTTCGAGATATTTCAATGAACCTTAGAATTTGAGCGTATATTTAAGCCTCCGATTAGAATTTAAAAAAATTGGAAAAGTAGGCGAGGCAAAGGGGCGGTCTTCATATAGAAATTTAACAAAAGTCGGTATATGGGGCCCCTAATGGCCTTAAACACCTCTTCATATAAAAAATTATTTGGACATGTGTGTCTGTGTCGGGTATTCTATTGTCAGGTCCGCCTGACTATAACACCCTTACTTGTTTGAATAAAATTTTTTGCTACACAAACGGGTATATCAGGCGTCTTTCCCTCTACGTATCTGACATTTACAATTGATATGAAAATGGGTTTGGATTTGAATGTAAAGGAAAAACTGTTGAATAACAACTTTACATAGATTTCCTACTGGGTCACATTGCAACCCCCGTTGCAATGTGGCTTCTATGCTACCGTGTACATTAATTTCTTTTATAAGCCAATATCTCATAGTAAGCTACTGTGATATTGAATTCTAGCATGCATGAGTGACCGGTTCCCTTCGATTTGTCTTCTTTTTGATCCTTGTATGAATGCCAAAAAAAAAATTAAGTGCTTCCATGAAGAACAAAGCAAAAATCGATGTTTTCGATTTTCTCTCTTCCAAAGTTGACCATCGATTTTCCCTTCTAGCTTTCGGTCTTTCTATCTTTCTGAATCTGTATATCTCTGACGTTTGCCTTTGCTTGCGTGCTTCCATATCTTTTGTTGTATCTCTCTAATGTCATCTTTTTCTGTTCTCAGCACACTCACTCACTATACCACTTCGTGTTTGGACGCATCTGGTCAAATATTTACAAAATAAAAAGAAGGACCTGCCAAAACGTCCACCCACTTCAGAGAGCAGATAAAATATATTCATGATAGATATACATAACATACATACATTCATTTGTATGCACGTTTTGCGAGCGCCGATGAAAACACTTCACATTTAGCATCATAAAAGAACAATTTATAAAAATTTGTTCGCTGAATAAACGCACTTGTGTCCGCTTCAACAATTCGTTATAAATAATTCCTTCCATCAGCCATTGTGCATATGTGCATGTATGTGTGTAAAGAGCGAATGGTGGTTTAAGTGTTAAGAGACCCGCTAAGCTTGTTCGCTCCTTCAACGATTTCAAGTGCTCTTCACATAGAGCAACAAATTTTGATTCCAAGTGCGATTTCCACACCCTCGCCCCACCCTACCCGGTTGCGCTCTAGCAGAGGACGAACTCTTGTCACTACATATTTCCCGTAAATCCCAATGACAAGATAATAAATAAATATCAAAATATGTCATAAACGAGATTTTCCTCATGCGCGAAATGGCTGGAGGGTTTTTCATTATGCTTTTCAGCGGTTGTCGTTTGTTGATATTGAAAAGAAGCAGGGTTGATTGAAATCGAGCCGAGACTTTATGCCTAAGACATTGAGGATCGAAGAAAAGAGAGGATTTTATTATTGCCTTGGTAAGGATTATTGAAAAAGAGTCTACAGAGATTAAGCTTAGAAGCTAAAGCTCATAGCGTCATAAATCTTTGTGCATGACAAAATCATTGATTACTTCATCAATGAATGAATCATAGAATGGTGCATAAATCGAGTTTAAATCAAGTCAGAGCCTTTTAAATGCAATATTTAAACATTTCGAACGATCAAAAAAGGAAAAATAAGAAAAAACAGATCGGAAAGAAAGGTTAAGATTCTATTTTGTTCTATTGCGATAATCCCAGCAGGAGAACTCATCATGGTCTTTTGCAATTAACTGGAATCATATACGAGAATTTTTAATCTAATTCAACTTCCACTCAAACCCACTTTCCACAACAGCTTAAAAAAGAGCCCAAATAATGAACAACAATAAAAATAAAAGGAAAAAAGGGGTTCCCGGCTTGTGTGTTTGTTGGCTCCATGTAAGTTCAACCCTGCAAATATCTCATCTGGTCGGCAACAAAAGCTATAACCAGTTAAAGAGACAACACAAAAAAAAAAAAAAATTCCAAATATCACCTTCAAATTGGAAATGCTTGTCATATCCTTCATTTATCTACTGTGATACATGGTTTTCGCATTTTTTTTTTTTTCTTATTCTGATAGGAGAGTCAGCGGCAAATACGAGCACATTCATAAATTATTTGTCACAATTAATTGAATTGTATGAATGGGGTTAGCGGCGAGATTTCACGATGTCGTCGAACGGGTTCTCTCAAAGACGGTCACACAAAATCCACTCGCAAGGACATCCTCGCACGCATTCGTGGTGTCAATATAGGGCAGACAATAAAAGGATGCGGCGTTGACAAATAATATGATGAGATACGACATATGTGCAAACAACGGTGCGGTATAATTGAAAATCATAAAAAAAATTTTTTCCTTTCTTACTCTTTGTGTCTTTATTCCTCGTATTCCCCTTTTGAAGGAAAGCGCATTTTTCTACGTATTTACTGAGATTTTATTTCATACTCGTACATATTTGGTAGTCAGCAATATTTGTGGGACAATTTAAGGCCAATATCCTGCTGTGAAATATGCGGTGATTTAGCCGACTTAGGAACGAGATGCATTGATGTCGCACTCGGTTCTATTCAATTTCAAACGCGGGGCGGGGGTGATCAGTGACTGCCGAGCTTTACAAAAATGATTTATAGTTTTATTAAATCATGTGGGGATTTGTGTTTTTTTTTTTTGCTTTGAATTTGATGAATTTTATTGAACTCAGAGAGTTTTAAATATGGAAGATTTTGTGTAATGTTTGTTGCACAACCTGATAATATCAGCTGTTTGTTGGAATTTACTTTGTCACAGCTGTTATTTGTCACGCTTCTGAGCGTCTTCAAAGAAGTCATAAAGAATTCGAAATGTTAAATATGCTATAAAAAAAAAATACTTGCAAGCAACAATTATTCTTTTCTTTGGCCATTTCGACCATATGTTCATATGGGGTCACAATTGACGTAACGCCATTCGAAATACTTTCAACTTAAAAGGAGAAATACCTGCGATTTTGGTCTCAAAAATTCGATAAGGCTTCGTATTGAGGAAAATAATTTGTTTTCCATTTTCATTGTTTTTAACAGCGATATGATCGCGTGATGACATGTGCATGACTTTCGTGACACTTCATTTGGGTGAAAAGGAAAAAGAAACGGAAAAGGAACTCGAGTCGTTTACTTGCTGACACAAAAAGGAATGTTGAAGGTCCTGTAAATGTTAAAATATGTATGTGTATTCACAATGAATATCGAATGAATTACAGAACAAAAAATGGGTGCATGCGAGCAGTTTTAAAGACAATAATGACGTCGGATTTGGGAGTTTGAGGTTGCACATGGACTCATTGTTTATTGCTTAAATTTATTTCATTCTCACACTTTTTCTAAACCTCATCGTCATCATCAGTTTTGAAATTCGATTTGGCTTTTCGGAAAATTTTCTAATAAACTGTAATTCAACACAGTTTAGTGACTACCTTCATAGAGGCAATTTACTTTTATTCCATTCATTTTGTTCATTCCGAGCAACCCACTCTCTTATCTCTTCAATTTATGAGACAATTAAAATGAGAATTTTTCCCAAATCGTCTTAATCGACTTATTCCCAGAGAAGCCTACAGAATTTCAATACAGAAAACTAGAATCAATCCATTTCCTTTATAACTACGATGTTCTCATTCTCATTGTTGCAGGTTTTTTTTTTCTCTCTTAGCCGTCAATGTAATCAAATTTTTCATAATGAATCCGAGAACAAAATGCAATCAATTCTGATCCCAATCGAAAATAATTAACTTTCTTAATTGAAAACAATGAAAATTCTAATATAGCGAAGGGCCGTTGCCTGAAAGCGGTGCATGGTCTACCATTAAATAAGAATTGAATTGAATTTTGTTTGGTAACATTAACACTTTTACTACGCAACAGTCATAAACGCTTCTTAGTGACCTAATAGTTTCGATTTAACTTCATAAAAGTTTCCATCGATGTTGCTTAAAAAATCATTAAATTGCCAAAGAAAATTGATAACGAGGCACTCTTTCAAAATTTATTGCACTAAATTCGTTGAGGGTATGACATATAAAATTAAAGGAGAATAAACAAAAAAATAAAATAAAAAAACAAAAACATAAATCGAACCTCTTATCTTCAACATTTTCTTGAACCATACCATGGCCAGGAGATCAAATTCGAAATTGGTCAATGACGTTCATGGTAAGAGCGGTACTGGCGATATGTATGTATTTGTGTATATTCCTTCTGAGCCGCCTTTTTCATTGTTTTTTTTTTATACCCGAAACACTCTGTGTCGAAGGAATATTGCGTTTGTATGGTTGTGTGTAACACCCAGAACCAGTCGAGATAGACCATACAAAATGTATATAGAAATGATCAGCGTCACCAGGAGATTCGATTTAGACATGTCCGTCCGTCTGTCTGTCCGTCTGTCTGTCCGTCTGTCTGTCTGTATACAGTTATCTTATCGAAGGAGTTGAGCTATCTTGAAGAAATTTGGTATGCATGCTAACGGGGACATGAGTAAGAACAAGTTCGAGAATGGACCCGATCGGACCATTTTTAGGGGTTCCTCCAGTACTAGGGTCTGTCACAAAAATCCCAAAACTGCCAAAAAATCAGACTTTTTCGAATGAAATTTAAAATTTGAGCGTTTATATAAGCCTGTGATTACAATTCAAAAAATGTCCTAAGGTGGGCTTGGCAATGGGACAGTTTTCATAAAGAAATTGAACAAAGATCGGTATATGGCCTTAAAAATCTCTAGAATATTCTTTCTTAATGGTTCTGCTTTTAAATCGTGTTTTAAGAATTATTTCAACATGTGTTTCTTTGTCGGGTATTGTATTGTCAGACTTGTCTGACTATAACACCCTTACTTGTTTATATATATAAATATATATATAAGATATATATTTCTTGTTGAAATGTTATAAAATTTAATGCCATCATGCCATCGGTGACTAGAGAACGATGCTCTAACAATATCAGTTGTCCCCGATGCCATAAAAATGTGACAAGCCATAAAGCAAATGTCCAAACACACAAGTGACACCAAAAACTGAGGACACGAAACAAGGCATGACGTGATGCAAGAACGTGCAAGAAAACGAAGGTGAGCAGGAAAAGGATATTGGAAGGTTAAGTGAAATCAGTCAAGAACTTTTAATTGCACGCAGGTCCGTATCAGTCGCTTTTCTCTAGGTGAATTTTATAATATTGTTTCATGGATACACCAAAGACTCCTGCTAGACGAAGATAAAGATATTTTTCTGATTTTTGAATTTCTCAATTGGGGCACTTTATCGCCAAAGGACCCACACTTAAATCGAAGTCGGGCTAATGACACTGCAATTAATCAAAATTTCAACTCTAATTTTTGTTATTACCTAATAAGGTCTAAGAAAATTTCTTAAAAAAGTTAAAGAACTTTTCCAATGGCTGATAAACGAGGAAATCTTTTATATAAACACGCTCATCGTCACATACCTACCTTAAGACCACATGTGAGGCCAGCCCGCTCATAAAAATTTTTAGTCATTGAGCAAGCTTGAGCAAAGCGATTTCAAAGCGATTTCAAAGCGGTGCCAGATCTTTAATAACAAAAATATTAGTTAATTCTTATGAATTATTTTTCTTGGATCTAAATTATTTCTTATCAAAACCATTTGCTCGTTTATATTTCCAAAATCTCTCAAAGATCTCATAGTCCACTGCTCTACCTGTAGAAAAAAAACCCCAGAATTAAAACAAAGAATATTTCGAAACGGCCATTATTTTACTCCAAACTATCTTCGAAGCCATTAATCAGAGCCAACGATTACATATATTCGCCGGAAAATTCTCAAAATCGTTGTAAAAGTTTTGATGGAACCACCCACAAAAAACAAAAAAAAAAGTTAAGGAGAAACAAAAAAGAAGAAGAAAACTTATCAAAAATGCAGAGGCAAAAACAAAAGAGAATCGAAGAGAAAATCTAAAAAGCAAAAATAAAAGTAAATCTCAACTTATAAAATTTCCAGAAGCGAGTAACGTGTTCGTAGAACAGGTAAAATAGAGCCCCTACCCCACGTGGGAGTAGATGAGCTAAACTGAACTAAACTGAACTGAACTGAGCAGAGCTGAAATGAAGGGAGAAATGCATTTGATTTATCGCCAACAACTTCCGCACTACACATTGCCGGGCCAATCCGACGGAGGCCACCAGAACCCACATTGCAAAAGTAGAGCTCCCAGCATGACTGCAGGTTAAAACTGAAATTCCATAAATTAAACCTCTCCTCCTCTCGGGTCCTCTGGCGCGTGCGAAACGGCGAACGAAAGTGCCTAGGCCCCATGGTTCATGGTATTTGTGTGTGCGAATGGGATGGCAGTGTAAAACTTTTAGCTCATTGTATAAATCAGAGATCTTTTACATAAATTTATGCTTGTCATTTACAACAATATTTCCAAGCCTTCGGGAATGCGATAATTTTTTATTTTTTTGCAACCTTTCTTTCATCTTTGTTTCGAGATGAACAAACCGTGAACCACCCAATGGTTGAGTAGCTTCTGCGATTGATTGGAACGAAATATGAAAACTTAAGAATTTTCGATTGTGGAATCAGCAGAATGTGGCTTAAGAGCGGGCAGCTAAGCTTGAATGTGTTTATAAAGCTCTTTGGTAGTCACAAATACAAACACACACAAGGATGTGGATGTGCAACACTTATTCAAGAACTTGCTGCAGCTACCACCGAAAACTTTTGACCTTCATGACTGCTCCATTCCACTCGTTGCATTGGCACTCCCATTTCCTTGGTTAAAAGGTTGCACTTTGTGCAAACTTGAGTCCATATCTTATGAGTAACTTGCGATTCTACTTCGTTCCCTTCTTCCTCTTATTCCTTTCCTGACGAAAATGTCCTTAGATGCCTTTTCACGTGCATTTGAGTGTGTATCCCTTCTTTTCTTTACTCATACGTGCCCAGTGTTGTGTGAAGCATAACGAAGACGGCGCTTACTGCAGTAGAATCGTGTTCAACGGGAGGAGGAGAGAAGAGAAGAACGGAGAAAACGACTGTTCAAGTTGCAATAACTTTAACGAAAGTTAAGGAAAATATAGCACCAAAAAGAGCGCAAAAACTAAAAGTTCCGAAGCGCAATATCTTCGAGAAAAGAAAAAATTCAAGTCCATGCATTGAATATGGATATAAATAGTATGTATAACAGGTTGGCTGATAAGTCCCCGGTCTGACACATAGATGGCGTCGCTAGCATTAAATGCATATTATTTTTATATAGTGGCAACCTTCAAATGATTCGTGTCAAAATTTGACGTCTGTAAGTCAATTAGTTTGTGAGATAGAGCGTCTTTTGTGAAGCAACTTTTGTTATTGTGAAAAATATGGAAAAAAAGGAATTTCGTGTTTTGATAAAATACTGTTTTCTGAAGGGAAAAAATACAGTGGAAGCAAAAACTTGGCTTGATAATGAGTTTCCGGACTCTGCCCCAGGAAAATCAACAATAATTGATTGGTATGCAAAATTCAAGCGTGGTGAAATGAGCACGGAGGACGGTGAACGCAGTGGACGCCCGAAAGAGGTGGTTACCGACGAAAACATCAAAAAAAATCACAAAACGATTTTGAATGACCGTAAAATGAAGTTGATCGAGATAGCAGAGGCCTTAAAGATATCAAAGGAACGTGTTGGTCATATCATTCATCAATATTTGGATATGAAAAAGCTCTGTGCAAAATGGGTGCCGCGCGACCTCACATTTGACCAAAAACAACAACGTGTTGATGATTCTGAGCGGTGTTTGCAGCTGTTAACTCGCAATACACCCGAGTTTTTGCGTCGATATGTGACAATGGATGAAACATGGCTCTATCACTACACTCCTGAGTCCAATCGACAGTCGGCTGAGTGGACAGCGATCGGTGAACCGTCTCCGAAGCGTGGAAAGACTCAAAAGTCCGCTGGCAAAGTAATGGCCTCTGTTTTTTGGGATGGGCATGGAATAATTTTTATCGATTATCTTGAGAAGGGAAAAACCATCAACAGTGACTATTATATGTCGGTATTGGAGCGTTTGAAGGTCGAAATCGCGGCAAAACGGCCCCATATGAAGAAGAAAAAAGTGTTTTTCCACCAAGACAACGCACCGTGCCACAAGTCATTGAGAACGATGGCAAAAATTCATGAATTAGGCTTCGAATTGCTTCCCCACCCACCGTATTCTCCAGATCTGGCCCCCAGCGACTTTTTCTTGTTCACAGACCTCAAAAGAATGCTCGCAGGGAAAAAATTTGGCTGCAATGAAGAGGTGATCGCCGAAACTGAGGCCTATTTTGAGGCAAAACCGAAGGAGTACTACCAAAATGGTATCAAAAAATTGGAAGGTCGTTATAATCGTTGTATCGCTATTGAAGGGAACTACATATGTTGAATAATAAAAACGAATTTTGACAAAAAAATGTGTTTTTCTTTGTTAGACCGGGGACTTATCAGCCAACCTGTTACGTCTGCTACAGTGAGGTCTTGGTATAGTTTTCAGTTGAAACGGCTGTCAACTCGCCAACATTAGGTGTAGAATTATAGACTTGCCTTATTAAGAAAAACAAGGGTTCTTGAAACCGATAAGATTTATCTGGGCTAAATGAGAAAATTTCGAAAAGTGGCCTCTCACCTAACCGGACACCTACGAGACCGCTTAACAGAGGTGTCCGCTCAAGAGAAGACTTTTTGAAAATCAGGAATACTAGAGAATTGCCCAAAAGGTTTCCGTTTTAGAGGGGCGCCCGCTTAAGAGAAGTGCCAGCATGGAGAGAGTATACTTTTGTTCTATTCAAAAAATTTTATTTTTAAGAAGAAGCGTGAAGTTTACAAAATAACTACTAGAATTGAAACACATCTAGCATAGGATAATTTTTTTCGAATCAATGATCAATTAATAAGGGCTTCGAAACACAATTTGTCAGACTTTCGTGTTTCCCCTATTACGGAGATAGAATAATATCGGTGGCTTTCCGGTCTGATCATCCACTACACTAAAGTTGGCTTTATTTTGCTTCAAAAATGAAAAAGTTTTCGTTAAAGAAAAGTTGCAACAGCCGTTCCCGACCACTTCAATGCCAATAGATCCTACAAACCTCACACTCATCCTGTCTCGGTTACGAACCACCATAGCCAGCCACCTTCATTATTAACCTCTCGGGATAACTCCAAATAAGATGAGAATTTAATTTTGATCTGACTAAATATTGAATAAGTTCGGATAACTTGACCTCGAACGTACCCACAATAAATCCATAACTCTACAATTATTTTTTCTTTTTTTGTTCAGACTCAAATGCAAAACAAACGAATTTGTTGCTACAAAAATCGTGACTAATTACGGAAATTAAAACGCTGTAATTTAATTATGTATCTTCGATTGGTTATCTTCGGGTATCGATGGCCTTAATGGAACGTTGTCGTCACTCGACGGCATCGTCTGCATCCACTCGAATCCAATCGCAAAAAATATTTGGGGAAAAAGGAAAACTCAAAAGAAACCCCTGGAGAAATGCTTCAATGAAAAAAAAAGCCGTCGAAAAGCCGTCGAAAAGCCACCAGGAAACCCACACTCAAACACACATATATACGCTCACAACATAAAAAAGAACTACCGAGTTGAGGGCCATGTATAAATTGTGGGTCCAACGAAACATCTCGTAAAAAGAAAAACGCGAAAGAAAAAGAAAAACGAAGCCACAAGCGGCAGCAATAATTTGCATTTCATTTGGAAAAATACAGAAAATTTGTCGCCGATTGTCCAACCGATCTCGCTGAGTCGTCAGCGCGTTAGTTTTTATACCTGAAGCTGCAATCGAAGCAAAAAAATAAATAAATAAAATTCAATTCGTATTCCACGACACTATTTGGAATCTTAATTTGTTTTGGATTTCTTCAAACTTATTTTCTTCCAAATCCATTTATGAATGGAAGGCGTTTTCAATTTTATTAGTGGGGTTCATACATAGCGGTGAAATTGCGATTACGATTAATAATCAATTAAATTACATTTTAAGAGGAATTATAATGATTCTATAATCCTTATATGAGATTTTTCTGGTAAGTAATTGATTACGAATACAAATAATCAAATTGGAATCAGGATTACTTGCGATTACGAAAAATAATCAAAACTAATTAAAAGTAATCAAAACTAATCAAAACTAATCAAAAGTAATCAAAACAGTAATAATCAGTATAATAAGGTACAGAGTGCGGCTACGAACTAAAAACTTTCTATTATACAAAGGTAAGGATCGTCCAATCTTTCAATCCAGCGAAAAAGGATTGTTCCTGTTCAAATTATTCAAGAACAAGAAAGAAAAATGAAATTAGTTTTAATAAAGGCGAATCAAATTTCTGAAAGTTCCAAGTTGAACTGACAAAAACCCTAGGTAGGTAGGTTGAAGTGGCTGCCACTTAGGCCGTTAATCGGCCCATTGTGATACCAAGGAGGTTTTCTTGTGTTTGTGTGAGTGTATTGTCTTATTATGTAGTGTGCCCCTACATGCGATTTTTGAAAAACCAGTGCTAGGCTTGGAACATTACACTCCGTTTCGCCTGTGCCGGGAATCGAACCTCGGACCCTGGGATCAAGAGCATAGCACGCATCCCCTACGCTATCCCAGAGCCACGACAAAAACCCTAAAAATAATCAAAAATAATCTTCCAAAGTAGTCGAATTACTTTTTTGATTATTTTTGATTATTTTTCGTAATCGCAAGTAATCCTGATTCCAATTTGATTATTTTTATTTATAATTCTTGGATTATTGGGCCAAACAGAAAAGAATTGTACTTAATCAATTACTTCAACTTTTGAATAAAAGTAATCAAATTACTAATGACTACGATTAGTAATCATTACTTCACAGCTATGGGTTCATACAGCTTTGCATTTTCTACGAAATCGGAAATTTTTCGAAATGGAAAACGAGCTGTCAAAAATTTTATGGAAAAGATTTTACGAAGCATGACAAACTTTCCCATTAGAAAATTTTTTCGTAAAGCAAATTTGGGCTGATAAACACAATCGATCAAGCTTGAGTATGGTGAAATGGGTTCAAGCCTTAATTCGAAAAAGCAAAGATTTTTTATATGAATAAACATAAATTTCGCGAAGTGTCTTCGAAGGGTCAATCATTCAGTAGTGGGACTCATGCAGCTTCGAAAATTGTGGGAAATGAGAAATTGTCACACAACTGTAAAAATTTATATGAAAATTTACGATGGGAAAAGTTGCGAAAGCATTTGCGATGCTGCATGTGTACCACAAGTATCGGAAATTTTGCGATGGCAAACTTTACGAAGACATTATGCGAGCCTCCATTAATCCCACTTTTATTTTTTTAATACGATAAAGTTCAATGAAACTTTAAAGAGTATTTTTTCAATTTCGTAGAGTTGAGTTCTCAATCATTTAAAAATCTAATTATATTTCTTTTGTTTCTTCATCTAAACTTGCCATCTCTTTCTTCACTGACTTTCACTTCTCTCTCTCCTTATTTTTAAGATTTAAATGAATCATAAATTAGGTTATCCATTTCCTTTACTATTCTTACTATTCGTATTAGGTTATTATAGCGCGTTTCCATATGGTGTTTTATATGTGTTTTAGCAGGCTACAGAAATTTTAATATCAACTAATGAATACAAAAACAAATTTTGAAAAAAAAAAATGTGACATTTAAATTAGAAAATGATAAAATAAGAAGAAGACATATGTGCTTATTAAATACACCTCGCGTGTTTTACCATACAAACGCTAAACACGAAAATGAAGTGCTGATCTCATAAACACCTCGAAAACACTTCTATCGATAAGAAATCGTATCGAAATTTCGAGCACATCTAATGTTATGTTCAGACGGCATTATGAATAAAGTAATTGGCTCCATGAATTACAAATACGAATTAACCCGTTCAGATGAGAGATTCGTAATTCGTTTTTGACGTTTTGTGTGAAAAGCAACAACCCAGTCGGAAATTTCATTAATTCCAACGTAATGAAACTGTCTCAATATAAGTACAAAATTCTTTTGACCATGAAAATTTCTTGTGAAGAAGGGTCTGTTGTAGCCAGCTCTTGTTTTCATGATATTTTTACAAGAACGACATTGGAAAGGGCACTAATTGATCTCTTATGACAGGAATGCATTAAATTCCGGCCGGGAGTATTTCTTTTCTTGCTGATTTCGATAAATTCCTATAAAAATTAGGGAAGGCTCTGATTTTATCGTCATTTGGATCGTAATTCAAATTGAATTACGTTCGAATGAGGTAATTCGGCTTGTCAAATTTTGCATGGCGGACTATGTGATTCACAACGTGATTCGGCTATGAATAACCAATGGGCGCCGAATTACTTAATTCAGGTTGCGGTCTGAACATAGCGTAACTAACAAAGGCAAATTGAAACAAAAATCGATAACTAGGGCAACCAATATAATTTAAATTGAGCCCTAAAAGTATCCACGTCATTATTAAAGAAAAAATAAATGAGTTTTTTCTTGTGGAACTTGGTTCTAGCTTTTCCGCGATTCAAAAAATTTCATAATACGTTTCTTAGGGTGTGTATAAATACACGCCTATTTTTCAAGAAAACAACGCAGTTCCAGCATCGGAAATATTTGAAAATATTGACATGAACTTTTGTTTTCAGGGCTCAATTTAATTATTTGTGGTTGTCCTGGAAGGTGAATAAGACTTGTTTTTAATATTTACGTAATATTTCGAAATTAATTTAAAAATGAGCCGAAAAGGAGTAATTTCAGTTTGAATGAAATGAAAAAGGTCCCTAGGGACCTTCTCGCTAACCGTAGTGTTCATACAAGTTGGCAAAATGTACTGATTTCTGGAAGGATTTAAATCAGTACGCTTCTGTGCAGATTTTATTTGGTTTTTTATTTTATATTAAAATAAATGATTTTTTTTCCAAATATACAAGTTTTTCGGCTTTTGAAAAAAAAAAAAAGTGAACTAATTCCAGTGATTGAAAAGCTGGCAGCCTAATTTCAACTGGAAATAAACGAACAGCTGTCAAGCTAAAACACCTTCGTGCAAGTGGAAACGGTAGTGTTTTATCGAAGCTTAACACTTGAGAGTTAAACACCATGTGGAAATGCGCTATTAACAAAAAGAAAGTTGCACAAAGCTCCCCTCATCATCATATGTCTGTAACGCGCAATCACATTGTTTGTTGTTGTTGTTTTTGATTTAATTGATTACACAGGCCGATATCAAAAATGCCCTTTGAAATTTAAGTGGTGATTCTATTAGATTTTTGTGTGCTGAAAAATTGAAAATTTTCAAAAAAATTCCACACGTCAGAATTTCGAGAAAATCGCGTAAGAGTTTTTAACGACCATTGCTTTTTTGAAACTCGTTTTGCTCGTATATTAATATTTTAAAATTTTTAAAGCTTTTATGATCTTTAAACATCATTTTTTAATATGACATCAAAGCTAACTATCAAAACGTTAAATGAATGGTGTAAAATGATGCTCAAAGTCGAAAGTTTGAAAATTTTTTGAAAGATTTTCAGATTTTTTGGACTTTGAATGAACATAGCCCACCCATTAGCAGTCCCCCTTCCAAAAACGATATTTTTATTTGTTAGCCAATAAATTGTGTGTACATATGTCAAATCTAAGAACTGCAGCACAAACAGTTTCCACGATATAGAGGTTTTTCTAAAGCAACTCAAATCAGAGATTCGTATACATAACATAATACAAGCTGGAAATGAGAAACTCACTTGTTTTTTCGTTTGAAAAAGAAGAAATTACATGGCTATCTTTTCATTAATTTCTATTTTTGCCACATATTTAAAGAAGATGTTCTTAGAGTGACTGCGAGCTAAGTTATAAAATTCTAGGACACTGTTAACGATGGCTTTCAGCATATATTATTAGTCAGGGCATATCAAAATAACAAAATATGTAGTGAATCCCACAAGAAGGTTAAATGACAAATAGTTTCACCCGCGATCTGACATCAAAATCGCGGGTGCAACCAATTTAAATTATCGATTATTTTAACCTGGCTTTCACTACACTTTTAAAAACGATTAATTTATGTATAGTTTTGGTTTCTTCTTACTTTCACAAAGTTTCGGAATGTTACCTCTTTATTTCTGTGAAAAAAGTAAACTTTTGCACCTTTTGTATTGCGGGTGCAACAAGTCAACAGTGTATTTTAGGAATCAATAATGCTTAATAAATAACAACATATATTAACTTTTTTTCCATCGCGAGGATAAATTAATATTCCCACTTCAATTTAGTCGGTAAAATGTAACGTCAAACTGTCGGCAACAGCTGTTTTGTGACTGTTTAAAAAGGTATGACTTTAAAGTTTTGCCAGACTTTTCGAATAGTAATACTTTCAAACGCGCCAATAACTGAAATATGGAGTTAAATCAAATATAAATAAAGTTAATATTAAATTTCGACTTTCTTCTATGTACTATTGACAAAACAAAAACCACTTTTATCGTAAATAAAAAATTAGAATCGAAAATCGTGTATAGCGGAATCGCCCTATACAGATATGAGAATAAGAGAAAGAGTGTTTTTTTTCTAATGTGTAGGATAATGACCATAGTTATAGCGATGTCTCAAATGTCAAAGCTTAAGTCTACATAGTAGCTATACCCACACCAAATTTCAATATGCTGGGATGTATAGTGAAGAAGTTATCCACGAAAAACTTTAAAATTGTTTGAAATTTTTGAAACTTCTAAACGACTTTCCACGACCAAAGATGAGACGATGAAAAAAAATTGTATGCAGTTTTTTTGAGATTTACCTGGTTCAAGTCCATGCCAAATTTCAATATGATATGTTACGTGACATACCTGTAAAGAAGAGAAAAATGTGGGTTAAAGAAGTTCAATGAGTGAATAGAGAGAAAGGTGTAAAATATGAATTTTTTTTTTTAAATATAAAAAAAAAATAAAATAAAAAAAATAAAAAAAAAAAAATAAAATATAAATAAAAAAAAAAAAAAAATGAAAATTCTAAGTGTTTCTACCTATGGCAAGTAACGACCTAGTCAGGTAAATACGTACCACTGACAAACACATCTACATTTCATGAACATATATACACGCCACGAATACATATACACATATACATACATAATATCACACCTTAATCTACCCTGTAGAAAGCTGTTAAGAAATTTGCCTAAAAGAACTAGTACTCTTACCAGTACTAAAAGAACTAGTGCAATGTTTGGGTAAGTTTGCACCATAACAATACTAGTGATCAGTGGAATAATTGCATTCATTCATTGAAGCGTTATAAATTGATAATAAATACACAACCGAATGGTTTTCTTTTATTAGAAATATTTATTTCCATTTTGTACTGAAAAAAAAAATCCACGATTCTGTAAACTTTTTCCCGTAAACATCACTAGTATTTAACTGGTGCAAATTTACCCATTGAATCGAAAAGTACTAGAATAGTTCTGGTGCATACTGTACTAGTGCTTTCCTGTACAGATGTTATACTGATTTTCGACAGAATTTTATATGGACAGGGGTATAGAAAAGAACTAGTACTGGTGGCTTTTGCACTAGTAAAGTACTAGTACGACACTAGTTCAAATTCCTACAGGGTACTCCTAGAAAGACACAAAAATCATGAGCTCCACGGAAAAAAGGTTGGCTCTAATCAACAAGCGAATCCATGACAAGACGATCCAAAGGGCGAATATGGTCAACAAAACCAAATTACTCCCAGCCGATATAATCGAGGTATATAACCCGAAGACGAAGGCCATTAATTTAGCTCCGCGACCGCAGCCGAAAATATTACCAGAACCTGGACTGGTGGATACGACACGCGATACACGAAACCTCGGTATAATTAAAAGCGATAATGCCACGATACCACCACCCCAAAATATTCTACCCAGTGGGAAAGATGACGATGACGACGACATTCTAAGCATCGGAAGCTACGACCTAGAACTGGACAATTGGGAAGAATTTGGAATTGACGATGAGCCAGTTTTTCCAAAAAAGGCACCAATTAACGTTTTCGACCGCACATTCCAAATCCCAGAAAGTGAGCTGGGTGATGGGATTCCCATTATTATTCGGGAAGTGGCCAGGAAGGCAGAAGAGCACCGAAAGAAAAATGAGCGCCTAAGGATCTCTAAAACAGTTAATGAAGTCACCTATCAGATAAACATTAATCGACGTGGCAACGTTGATATTAAAAGGAAGAAAACTGGAAGCAACTCACCATCAGCATCATGTTCAGCACGACCAGTCCTCCCGGGAGTAAAAAGGGCATCCGATCCTGGAAAACCCCATCAGAAGGCCAAAAGAGAGAAGCTGTCATATCGGGACCTTGACATGCCGGATCTCCTCTGAAACAAAGAAAGAAAGAAAAGAAGAAAATATATATAAAATATGGATATAAGTGTAAAAATGAATAATTTCAAGTAAGATAATTTAAGAAATGAACTATTGTAATTATGCATATAAATGCGCACTACCAAAATGATGAATTTATAAAAAAAAAAAAAAAAAAAAAAAAATTAAAAAAAACCAAGAAAAAAAAAAAAAAAGGGGAAAAATTAATTATAAATATTCCGCTATACTATTCTATAAATTAAAATTGACTTCTACACTAATGGCTATTCACAAACACGAATTTTTTTTGAATCACTTTACCTTTAACAAAAGAATTCAAACAGCGACCCTCCATGGTCCGTCATAAAATGCTGAGAACCCCTGCCCATATAGTAATATAGAGGATACTTACAACAACAACCGAATTCCGTGGTGAACTAGTGATGCAATAAGTTTTTGAGTATTCACTTAATTTTGTAACTAAACATACTTGCGATGAAATTTTTTCATGTTTTCTTTTTAATGTAAAACTTTTTAAAATTTCTATGATAGTTTATGCAATTCTGTACCTTTTTCATTCAGAAGATCTCCAAAAATATATAGTTTATGCATTCTATTTATCATGATTTGTCATAAATACTTAAGCCACTAGTTATGTATCGAGCAATTTTAGTTATGATATCACTGAATATTTCATATCAGCTGTTCTGTAGTGGAATTGAAACTTTTTGTTAATCGGTCATATTCGACGCATGAGTACTCTCCTTTAGCGTTCCTCAATAATATGAGCTAAATTTTATCTAATTATTTTTAATTGTATAAAAATAACATATTTTGCTGTAAAATATAATGAGCTCTTATGAAAAACCTTTGATTAACACTTGCATATATCTGATTTTTAACAAAATTTTAGTTCATGTTACAAGATTATAAAATATTTGTTAGACCGGAACCGGAGTTTTCAGGGGGCGTGCTACGTTTTTGATTTTTCCATAAGAATACATGCACAGGGGGCCTACTTCAATTCAACACACACCTTTTTTGCCAAGTGCCATCTATAGTACTATATGCCCTGCCTGCCAATTGGCACAGTCAGTATTATAAACCATATAGAACTATAGGTCTAACTCTTCTTCTTCCTAATCCCTGCAATGTGTTAGAGCTACGCTGCTTCAACATAGGCATATAGCATGAGGAAAAGAGAAGCACGCTATGGCAGCGAAATCTTTAGCTCTGCTGTGGTGAAAAGCATTGCCACTTGTATTTTTAATTTTGGGCGATTTTCGAGTGCATTACATGTAAAAATCTACCAAACTGATAAAATGATATGAAAAGCTTGAAAAACATAAAACGAATCAAGGAAACTCAATATCAAGGAGAAATAGAAATTGTTTTTTTAATCCTACCGTGTCCACATAACTTTTTGATCATACTGTTTCAGCAAAAATACAAAATTCTATATCCAATCAAATTCGTAGCCGTAGTCAAAAATGTATGTAAATTTAATACAAAATGAAAACATTCGTGCACATTGAGCAAAAACATATCGTAATACATTTAGTAAAGTTTCAATTATGAACTTTTCAAGCAATATAAAAAACAGAGCCGACGCCGTGTTTCTTTTATAATTTTCTTGCAAGTGGCATCATAGTGCCACTTTTTGTCTGCCCGTATTGTTGTTGGTAGCTTTCTGGTGAATTTCTCGAAAGAGTTGAATTTCCTATTCCTGCTTAAGGTTTTTGTTGGTAGCTTTTTGGTGAATTTCTCGAAAGAGTTGAGTTTCCTATCCCTGCCTAATGGGGAGTTTCTTATTAGCGGCAGAGGCCTTTCGACGTCTAACTCGAACATCAACTATTAGCCAAGGGTTTACCTCGAAGCTTCCTCCTTTTTTTTTGAACAGATTTTCTTGCGGTAATATATACAGGAAATTTTTGATGCAAGGGTTTAACTCGAACATCAATTAGGCAAGCTAAGGGTTTAACTCGAAGCTTATATTATATTTTTTTTTTGACAGACTTTTTTTGCAATGATACATATAGACGGACAATTGCCAATGGGTGAAACAGTTAGAATTTTTATTTTGTAGGCAGAGCTTGAAAATTCAAAAAAAAAAAAAAAAAAAAAAAAAAAAAAGATTTTTTTTCTCTCTCTTTTTGGACTTTCATTCCTAATGTTTTTTCTTTATACGAAATATTGAAGAGCGATACACGAAAGAAACAACAAATGAGTGACATAGTGTCATCATCCGATGTTCCTTTTCTTTTTTTTTTCTCATTCCTTCTTCTCAATATTATTTTATTAACGTTACATGCTTACACACTCTACATTACAAGACCTTTATGTAAATATATATAAATATTTCACTAATAAAAAAAAAAAAAAAAAAATTATGAACTTTTGAATAAAAGACATTTTTTTTGTGTAATTTTTAATAAATAAATAAATAAAAGGGAGTGGAAGGAATTGTTAAAAATGGAAGGCTAAAGTAAGAAGCCTTTTTGAAGCCCGTTTCAGGGTGACTTTGGGCCCCTTTTTTTTATACGAAACATGGACAAACGAACTAAAACTTAATTTTTGTTTTTGTTTTCACAGTTAGCAGTATGATAGAATTATGAAGTAGTGCGTGTTCGGAGTGGTTGGGTAGAATGAGTGTGGCGAAACATAAGTTAGCAATTAGGAGTGTGAATTTTTTTTTTCGGACTGTAGGTGTTTGTGTAACCCAATGATTTTTCTTTTTTTTTGCTATCATCTTTTATTTCTGCTCTTCATCTTTGAACCCTTACTGGCACGACAATTTCATGTATAATTGGAGAGAGGTTGCTGTGCGGTGTGGCAAGGCCCCACCCCAAACGGCGGAGCTAGCCGGCCTTAAGCCACCGTGCCAAACCGCCCCTGCACACAAGCAAGGCACCTTTCTTTTCCAATTACAGATATCTTTCATGGCTTAGGAGTAATTTACGAAAAACTAAAGTGTGACCGACAGACAGACAGACAGACAGACAGAACAAGACAGACAGACAGACAGCAGGAAAACAGAAACAGACAGACAGACAGACAGACAGACAGACAGACAGACAGACAGACAGACAGACAGACAGACAGACAGACAGACAGACAGACAGACAGACAGACAGACAGACAGACAGACAGACAGACATGGCTTGATCGACTCCTCTTGTCACCCTGATCAAGAATATATATATATATGTCCTTCGGAAAAGGTATATAAAAAAAAAACTTAAACGTACCACGAAATCTTCGAAAGCACATAAATCAAGAAAGCTTAGAAATTAATAAACGAAGTTTTATATGGAAAATTTTACATTTTTCCTCTTTCTAGATCTTTTCACCACACATGACCATATACATATGTATGTCACTCTCATAGATATTGCGCGGGATATTTCGCCCCATTTAGAAAGAGAATAATCGTTCTCCGTCGAATATTCGAATAGTCGGAAGAAAGCAACTATTCGAATAGTCGCTTCTGACTATTCGAATGTTTTAGGTTTTAGGGCGAGGTTGTTTATTTAATTCTCGAATTTTGCCATTACCCAATGTTACTAAAACGGGACTTTGCATAACTTGAGTTTTTTACCAGTTACTGCTAGCATAACCACTTAGTATCTTGTTTTGCTAGGCAACACACGTTTTTAGTTTGGATAAATAATAGAGATGCGATCAATTTATTGTGATAAAAAGATAATTAGCAGTGTTAAGCAGTTAAGTAAGCAATTATTGGTCGATTAATAAGAACCATATTTTAAAAAACAAATCATTTTATCATAATACTCAATAAGGGATAGCTGAATTTGAAAATTCGAACTATTCGAATAATTTTTATAGCCCTAAAACAAACACTTCAGAAAATTTCTAATTCATTTTTGCACATTTTTATATGAAGTTTTTCATATCTGACACACTGAGGGAAAAACTGCAACTTTAAATCAAATCCGAGCTATATTAATTCAATATGTTTCAATATAGAAGAAAAATAATACCGAAACATATTAAAATAAAAATTTTCAACTATGATTTGATGTAGTTTCCATCTATTTCGTGGAATATGTTAAAGTTACATTGATTTGAAGTTGCACCATATTGATTTGAGTTTGTTTTCCATATTAATTCGTGAATTGCGTTGAAATTTACGATGCTACCTATTGAATCAATAAGAAACGTTATTAGATTAATATGGAAACTCTTCACACAGAAAATTATGACCCCATAAAATCGATAAAATCACCTTATTGAGCAGTTGTTTTGCACTTACATTGATATAATAAACGTAGCAAGCTCAAATCAGATCTCGCGATGGCTAAGTTGGAGTGTGCTAGATTTTTAACCTGGAAGGTCCGAGTTCGAACCCTGCCACAAGCCAAAGATTTTGTGAAAAAATGGAGAATAAAACAGGCAAGTAAATTTTAAGGAAAAACAAGTAAGAAAGCTAAAGTCGGTCAAGGCCGACTTTGAAATACTCAGCGTCCCGACATTATTAGCGCACTATGTTTTGCCTCTCCATTTGTGGGTGTGGCAGTCGGCGGGCCACATAAATTTTTCCCCACACCTTTCATTCGTCTTGGTCAACCTATGTTGCGAATTTGAAGCTCTACGCCTTTTACTTAACAAGTAACGATAAACCCTTATATGTGGGCTTATTTGTGGGCGTGGCTCGAAGGGGACGGCGTCCATTTTTTTCCAGGATATGTCCCTTTACGTAGTTTACCAGTACACCAAATATCAAAATGTTTTGAGTGGTTCGCAAGTTACAAGCATTTTACTGAAAACACATTAAATTCATTTGTGGGCGTGGCAGTTTGCGGATGTCTCCCATTTTTACTTAGGATCATACTCGGACCCCTATATACATGTGTACCAAATTTCGACTTCATTGGTTCAGCCGTTTCGGAGGAGATCCGACCACGGACGGACGGACGGACAGACGGACAGACGGACGGACGGACAGACGGACGGACGGACAGACGGACATGTCTAAATCGATTCAGTTTTTGATCCTGATCATTTCTATATACATTTGTCTATATCTCCGGAGCGTAATTCTCCCTGTTACAAGATTCGCACAAAACCAATATACCCCGCTTACGCTGGGTATAAAAACCGGGAGCACTTGACTTTCGTTAACGTTTCACATTGAATCAATGTGGTTTTTATTGTTTTTATGTGGTTTTTTCTCTGGGTGCAGAGCTGGAGATAGCCCCTAAGGGAAGACCCCTAATAATAATAAAAAATAAAATCTATGTAGGTAATTTCTTTTTAATAGTGTGGAAGGAAATTAGAATTCAAAAGAAATTCTCAACAACATTTTTCTTTTTTTTTTCCTCCAATTTGACGTTGAGCATCTAATCGACTCAATTTTCCCATACATCGTATTTCAAGTGGACATTTTCAGTGAGTCTTTCTAGATCTAACCAAGTGCAAACCATTTATACCTCCACTTCGAAGGCCAATTTTCGTTTTAAGACAATAAAAAACAAAAAATCAAACGACCGAAAATGCCCCCAAAAATTCGTGTGCGATTTACACGCGGAGCAAAATAATCTCTGCGTTGCGAAAATTCTTTTACATTGTTGTTTGTGTTGTTGTCGTTGTTGTCTTCGTCATCGTCAATTGTATTGTCTGTCCATTGGAGTCAACCCGAATGAGCCGGTGGAGATCTTGCCCGGAAGTGTAATGGCGTATTGAGAGCGCATGTGGAGTACAACAAATCACAGTTAAATTACTTCAACTGTCATGAAAACGCTGGCGAAAAAAAATTTTCGTTGTTTTTCGGGCGCTCGGATTCGGGTTCGGGGTCTGGGTGCAATTCGTACGAGCTCCACCTTCTCTCGAGCTGTCATTCAAAATTGCTCTCGAATTGTATGTGCTCGAATTTTCAGCTTTTTTGTTTTGCTTTTTTATAGAAATTATTTCTCCTGTATTCTCCATAATACTTATTCCTTTGCTTTCTTCCCTGCTCTATAGTTTTTGAGAGTGTGTGTGTGTGTGTTTTTTTTAATTTATTTTTTTCTTTTTGTTTAACAACAGTTCACCCATTTTCCTAACGGTCTATGGTTTACGGCAAATATTTGTGCAAAGTTGTGGGTACCGTTTACCTCGTCTTTTGCTGGTGGCCCAGGCCTGCTTGCCCGAGCTCGAGTGTTCATATGAAATATGCAATTATTTTTGCCAAGTTCATGAGTTGCATCAAGGCATTACCTCAGCCCGAAACGCCCCCTCGTAGTTGCAAATTCAACATATCGAACGTGGTTTTTGATTCGTCTGTTCGGTACGGTGATTTGAAGCTGTAATTGCTCTGAATTCAAATTGAAAATTACTGCAATTTCGCCCGTTGGCAAACCGTTACCAATGATGGTGGTAAATGTTAAGACTTGGAGTCGAAATTTTCCTTGTTTCTTTATAAGGCAGTCGATTTTGTTGCGGGATGGGGTCAAATGTTTAAAAATTTCATTTCCAAGTGAAGCAGATACTGGCAACGAAATGTACTTAGGTAATCCTTACATTCGCAGGCCTCACTTAAGAAAAAATTACAAAAAACAAATGCTTACATTTCCAGCAAGCATTCTGACTTCTAAGCAACTCATAATTGCGTTTTAATGGGGAGTGTTAACTTTTTTGAGAGTCAAAAGTGAAAGGGTTTCCGTCATGCGAATAAAATCCGCAACTAATACTGAATAGACGGGTATCAGAATCATATGCTTTAACAATCGCATCCCATTTCGATTTCATCCTAAACGAGCGTCATATATAAAAGACCATTATAAATTCAATTTTAAAAAATTTCACCATCTTTTTGCACTCAAAATGTTGAGCGATCTATTTTCTCATTTTGGGCTCATATGTATATTTAATAAGATTTTTAGGCGCCCTTTTCCGTCGGAGGTTCTGGGCCGTAGTCTAACCCAAGCTTTTGGGTAATTCCCTAACGCAGCTATCTTTTCACAACTCACATGAGGACGAACTACTTTAGTACAGAAAAAAAAAAAACTGTGGAATCTAAATTTGCGGAGAAAAATCGTAATCAATAAAAAGTTTCCTTTTTCTTTTTGTCAAAAAAAGAAAAATAAATAAATAAAATAAATAAGAATGAAAAACAAAAAATTTAAACCCATAAAAATTTGTTTTGATTTTCAAAAGACGGTTTTTGTTGTTTTATCATGAATCCCAAGTGAAAATAAATTTGAAAACCAAAATATTGTGTTCAGTTAAAAAAATTTTTTTTTTGAAATCTTACTCTCCACCTTCAAAACGGAGGAAGAAAAAAACCCAGTTACCTATTATATTCATAATCATGGATATTTTGTATTATATTTTTGGACCCACACTATATATGGACTACGATGTGAATTGCGAGGAAATGCTCTCACTGGCAGTGCTTGAAAGAATGGGAGACTATCTATGGAATATGATGATGATACTCTTGAAGATCTGTCTATTCCTATCGCCGGTCTATGGACCAGTCATATATAGCTACCATTTTATACCAATCGACATATTCCATTTCTGTTTGAAGGCTTTGACTGCCGTGTTCTTCGTGTTCGTTATAGCGGCATGTTTTCGGGGACTCGGACGTTATCAATCGGAATCCTATAGGCATATGATAGCGGCCCTAAAGAAAGCAAGAACTGGGATTAGTTCGACGGTAACGCTTAACACTTTCGATTTCGATTTCCGCTGGTGGCCAGTGGACTTCGATGTGCGGTCGTTGAAAATGCCCAGATCGATTCCGCCGAAGCTGAACGAATGTCATTTTACGCTAGCGGGCGCCGCATATATTATCTTCAGCTATTTTTTTGTGCGTTACGTTGGTATATGTATCTTGTATCCCGGTTGTATACCACTCTTGCAGAGCTATCTAAGACCAAGTCTTGTCGAAGGTCGTGCCGAATTGATACTCAAAAAGAATGGACGGCGTTATAAGGTCAGAACCGCCGATCGGAATGAGATCGATACGCTTTTCATTGACAACCGAGGCAGGAGTCGGAATGGATATACACTAATTGTCAATTCGGAGGGTAACATGAGCTTCTATGAAATCGGAGTCATGAATACGAATGTTTCGCGAAGTTATTCAATGTTGGGTTGGAATCATCCGGGCTTCGAGGGTAGTACTGGATGCCCGTATCCGGAACAGGATTTCCATGCTATCGATGCTGTTATAAAGTTTGCGATTTACAAACTGAATTTTCACGAGACGGATATAATACTTTATGGCTGGAGTATCGGTGGCTATAGTACGCTGGCGGGTGCTTCAATTTATCCAAATTTGAAAGGAGTCATATTGGATGGCACTTTCGATGATATCATGAATTTGGCCTATGAAGAAATTCCTAAGATTTTTCATAATTTCATTCAAATATGTGTGCGTTGCTATTGTAATCTTCATAATTCTGAATTGCTGAAGCGATATTTAGGGCCGGTTTTAATTATAAGACGAATTTATGATGAAACCATTTCACCAGACTCGCGCCTCGAGTCGAATCGAACGAATCACCTGATAGTTAAGCTCCTGCAACATCGGTACCCGTTTATCTTTCGAGAATCTCAAATGCAACTTATGTTGAGCACGTTGACGAGACCCCTGGGAGCTGATATATTGACACCGGATCAAAATGTTGAATGCTGGACGCGACTTTTGGATCATGTCGCTGAGGAGGGAAAAGAATTCCCCATGACTATTGGCGAGGATTACAGTAACGAAAATCGCAATCAAATGGCCTATTTTCTGCTACGGAAATATTGTCGAGACTTCAAATCCTCGCACTGTCCGCCATTAGAAATCGAATACTTTCAAATTCCGTGGGATGGATTTTCAAAAGACATTCCCCTAGGCACGTGAAAGAAAAACTCTCCATATGCTATGTTACGTGATATGTAAGTCCAGTAAATATTTGTATGCCAAAAGTTTCCTTCCTTAATATGGACAATCCATCGACTGAAATAAATTGTTCAAGAAATTCATTGGCAAAAAAATCTTTTTTTTTTTTGTTTTTTTTTTTTGAGCCAATCACGTTCAAAGATAGTCCAATGAAAAACATCTTAATTGACCCCGTGCAATCGGTGTCGCCTATTCATTCGGCAATGAGAGGTGCGCCATGTTAACGAGCTACACAATATTATTCGTTTGTCTGCATATCGCAGAGTGTTGTCTGTCGGGCTGGGTTTATTTGGAAAAAACATATTTTGGCTAGAAAATTGAATGCATTATTGTTTTTCAAACGATTTGGTATGGCCTTAGTGCCAAGAAGTATTTTAGGCAACTCACTCGAACATGGAACGAAATAATAAACTATGATATGGTTTTTATACCCAGCGTAAGCGGGGTATATTAGTTTTGTGCGAATCTTGTAAGGGAGAATTAAGCTCCGGAGATATAGACAAATATATATAGAAATGATCAGGATCAAAAACTGAATCGATTTAGACATTTCCGTCTGTCCGTCTTTCCGTCTGTCCGGCCGTCTGTGTCCTGATCTCCGCCGAAACGGCTGGACTAACCAAGTCGAAATTTGGTACACAGGTATATCGGGATTCGAGTATGATCCTAAGTAAAAATGGGAGACATCCGCCCACTGCCACGCCCACAAATGAATTTAATGTGTTTTCAGTAAAATGCTTGTAACTTGCGAACCACTCAAAACATTTTGATATTTGGTGTACTGGTAAACTACGTAAAGGGACATATCCTGGAAAAAAATGGACGCCGTCCCCTTCGAGCCACGCCCACAAATAAGCCCACAAATAAGGGTTTATCGTAACTTGTGAAGTAAAAGGCGTAGAAGCTTAAAATTTGCAACATAGGTTGACCAAGACGAACGAAAGGTGTAGGGAAAAATTTATGTGGCGCGCCCACTGCCACACCCACAAATGGAGAGGCAAAACATAGTGCGCTAATAATGTCGGGACGCTGAGTATTTCAAAGTCGGGCTTGACCGACTTAAGCTTTCTTACTTGTTTGTTTCCTGTATCAACTTGAGAAGTTCAGCAGCCACAGCTGAATAGCGGCTTCTGCGTGCTTGGCGCTTGGGTCGCACTGGGTTCTACACCTCCATTGAGTCGTTAGTTTTCGAGATATCATCCTGTTTAAGATGTCATTTTATAGAAAAAAGCTCAGCTTTCGTTTAAAATTATTTTAAAAAATATCGAAAATGTCGCATTCGGCGAAAAATTGCTTATAAAAATAAAAACTGTTTTTTTGTGCATCAATAGTAATTTTTGGGAATTGTAGTATTTTTTTTCGGAAAGAACAGACGAAAATCTATAAAAATCCTTTATCAAATTTTTTTCATTTGCCAATTTGCGAGACGTAGAAAATTTTGAATACAAAAAGGACCGAAAGCTTAACACCCTGTATCAAGGCACCCGGTCAATATTTCCCCTCCTTCTTTTGCACAATTCATGTACTCTCATAGCGCAACATTTCCACCAAGTTTCATCGAAATTCCAGGTATGTAGTTTTTTGAGCGGGTACACTTGACGTGAAATGCCCCCTATACAATAGTCAAGCAATTAGAATGCTGAACCGGTACCATGGACTTGAGGAGTTGAAATAGAAGCTAGCTATCGTGCCTTAAGATTTCAAATTGTGATATGTATACCTATAACAGACGTCCTCACAGGAGACCATCTTATTTAACTATGTGCTAAACTCAAATCCTAACCTCAACAATTACAAAAAATTTATTAGAGCAAAAGATATTGGACTGTCCCTAAAAAAAAAGAATAATAAAAAGAGTTTTGGGGAAGATGAAGTCTCAAATTTCCTCCTAAGAAAAACAGATAGGCGCCTCTGGCATAATCTAGCCATACTTTTTAATCAATGCTATAATATAGGATATTTTCCCACAGTATGGAAAAAAGCCAAGGTTATCCCAATTATGAAACCGGGAGCGGATCCACAAAACCTGCGCAATTATAGACCTATATCTTTATTATCAAACATAAGCAAATTGTTCGAGCAATTTTTAAGTAAAAAAATTGTATCACATTGTGATGAGCAAGCAGTGTTAAAAAGTTCACAGTTCGGTTTTAGAGCTAGACACTCTGCAACGAACGCCCTTACATTACTCTCTGATTTTATATCAACCAACCTTAACAAAAGGCAGGCCACACTTGCAGTAGCCTTAGACTTTGAAAAAGCCTTCGATACAGCATGGATAGAAGGAATAATATATAAAATGTACAGAAAGTTTAGGTTCGACTCATCAATATGCAGAATTATATATAGTTACCTTACAAATCGAACATTCTACGTGTCCCAGAACGATGAAAGATCAGAAACGAGGAAAATAAGAGCGGGGGTACCACAAGGTTCGCTCTTAGGACCAATATTATATAATGTACTATTAGCTGACCTACCAGACCCGGACACTGAAATACCTTCTCAATTGCTGATCTATGCAGATGATATATTAATGCAGTGCTCCCATCGTCTCATGAGAGTGGCAAATGAGCAGGTGAGGAAATACCTAGAAAAGTTATCGGCGTACTTTCATAAATGGCAGTTCAAAGTAAACCCCTCAAAGTCAGAATGTATAGTAATTAAAGGCATACGGAAGAAACTGTTCCCAAATGCAAGAAAATACAAACCGAGGGTGGAAATTAATGGTGAAAGAATCAAAAATAAGGAAAGACTTAAGTATCTTGGAGTACTAATACATGACAGGTTTACCTTTAACGCCCACATTGATAGCACCTTATTTAAGGCGAAGAAAATGTTCTTCAGTTTTGCTAACTTATTTAAGTGCGCACGGGACCTTAACTCAAAAATTAAAATAAATATATATAAGCAAATAATTAGACCAATTATAGGCTATGCTTTCCCGGTATGGTTCAGTATATCATCTTGCCAAATGGAAAGACTACGTGCATTCGAACGACACATACTAAGACTCTGTAGTGGTATAAATAGAAAACCGCAGGAAGAAATCGGAATTAGGAAAAGATACTCAAACAAAGTCCTATATAAAACATGCAATATACAACGTATTGACTGCTTTCTGATTGAATCGGCCAAAAAATTTATTCAAAACATGCCATTGGTAGAAAACGAACTTATAGAGAAGTATCTGAATAAAGAAAGTTTAATGCAGAATCCCTTAGCAACAGAGTACTTATCGCCCATTCACCTGAAGATATTTCAACAGTCAAACAACCTATACAGAAATGAGAAGCTACTATTCTACCATAGACGCTATAGAACTTTCAATATTGACACAAAGCTTGTTTATAACACAGAACAATTGAAATTCCCCTTGGAGGGGAAATTGTATTGTAACCAGAACCACACTAAGGTAAATTTTTCATAACAAGAATCAATGTATACCCTATAGGGAAAGTATTCAAAATCCTTGAAAAATGCCAGTGCATGCAAGGAAAAAACTTAGATAGTAAGAGGGAAATAGAAATAAGATACATGTAATTATATTACTTGGGCAAATAAAAAGTTAAAAAAAAAAAAAAGGAGACCATCTGTTTCTGTTATGTTATTAAATATTATAATATTTGGTTATTGTCAATAAGAGGAATTCCAAAAAAAAAAACCTACAAAAATATGTGGAGGACTCCGAAAATATTTCTTCAAGGTGTTGAAATAGCAGTCCTTGCGCACTCTTTATTCTATATTTCATTTAGAATTAATTCAGAAAAAATAAATTTGGTGTTAAAAAATAAAATAAATAAATAAATAATAAATAAATAAAATGCCACACGGGGTGCTAATTCTTCGTCTTGTTCCGAGAAACTGTTACTATTCACAGAGCATTTACGATTAGCTGGGTCTACACGACACGACGTCAGATACGCGCACTACACTTTCACAATCTTCTGTATACACTCAGCGATTTCCTCTTAAAAAGTGAAAAAAATAAACTGTTCGAATTCTTATCTAAATTATTGCCAGTGAAGATTTTTCTGATTTGATTTTATTTATTTCATTGGATTCATCATATTAAGCTGATCTTTATGGCTCACCTAAAAGCTCCGATCAACTTAGCCGTTGTCCATAACCATAAAAACGCTTCAAAGAAAACAGTAAACCAAACCAGGCGCGTACACAGAAAATTAGTTCGGTAGGGGTTTAAGTTATATGTAATAGAGCTGTAAAATGTCGTTACCTTTCGGTCAAAAGTACCGATTACTGTCAGCAATCAACAACGTCTCTTTACTAATAAAAGTATCTATTTACTGATACTTTTTTTTTGCCACACATGCCAGCTGATGGGTACCGGAGTGATTTAGTACTAAAAAAAAATGGGTCCGCAAACCGGATGGTAGTAGAGTGACTTGAGTTAATATTTGATTACTTAAAACTGGTTGAAGATTCAAAGAACATGAGGGAGTTTTGATAACTTTATCAACATTGAGTTATTCATGCAACAGCATTCGTTCGCGAACAATATTTAAAGAAATATAACGAGTACTTAGTAACGAGTAGTTAGTAACGATAACTTGACGAAAAGTAATGAATACACTCGAGTAAAGTAAATTTTAGCATTTTTACAGCTCTAAATAATTTTGAATCGGCCCTTTTTTCTCGTGCTCCCTTCCGATTCTTCGGAGAAAGTTTGAACCACCCAAAACAACCCTATGCACGCCCCTAAACCATACCGAAGCAAATAAGCAGCACCTGTTTTAGCACTTACAGCGCTATGAGCGAGATTTAGTCCTCGCCCTTTAAATCAAAATGAAATGGGCGGTTGCCCCACCTCGCCCTACCCCAACGCCGCCACTGCAAATAAGAGTACAGAAAATAGTCAAATACAGAAAACAATCAACAATGCCTACTAACTTTCAAAAGCAAGAATAACATGAAGAAGAACAATAACAACAACAACGAACGAAAAAACTACAATATGGCAACAACTACAACAAGGCGATATATTTGAAGCAAATAAAATAATTCAACGACAACGACGATGAACGACGATGGTGGATGGCTGCGGAGGTGATGCTCTGACGTACAACTTTGACGTATGCACGGACATTGGATCGTGTGATTGACGGACTTTCGGTGTTTTCGATTTGATCTTCCGTGCTCTTTCAGTATTGCCGCTCGCCGCTTTGCATCACGTTCGAAAATTGAAGTGCAACCAAGTGTAGTGCAGTGCGGTGCAGCGAAGTGCATTTTCTTCTCTGTCAAAGATTGGGGGAAACGAGTGCCTGGAAAATTATAGGCACTGCGAGCGTATTGATCAGTCCAGCTGGACATGCAATTCTCGCAAATGGGAGATGGAAAAAGGCTTTCATACTTCCTGTTGCTTTTCAAATTCTTTTTTTTTTTCCTAATTTCTTTTTCTGTTGCTGTTTCTTCCTACTCCTTTTGGTAAATTTCACATTTTTCTAAATATGTGGCCGAAAATGGCATTGCCATATTTGCTTTTCGAATATTTTATTTTCCCAGCAATAGCTTCTAGGCATACCGTTTACCGTATACCGTATACCAGATCTCGTCATTCGTTTGGTCGTCATTCATCGGTGATGAGTTGCGCTTGATCTCATGATTGATGCACAATAAAACGTTGCGTTCGAGCAGTTGTCACGATAGCCGTTTTAAAGGCTTTCAAATTGATGAAGGTGGCATGGAAGTCAGTTCGAGGCTATGTAGTTATGTATGTGTCTCACGGAAAATGCGCATACAATCCGAGCTTTGAAAGTTCGGTTTTTGTCTTACGAAACATTGAAACAATTGAATTGATTTATGTCAAATTGACAAATTTTTCCTTAAGACAACTCTCAAGCCAATGAAATGCGCTAGCAGTGACATAAACGGATATTAAGAATATCTATTGAAAACCTCGAAGCAGAACACGATCATCTGTCGATGAAAGATTCTTTCAACATTATCACCGATGTACTTCCTTATTAATCCTTAATTCCTGGGCAACCGCTCTCTAGCCTTCTTAGAAAAAAATAAAAAAAAAACAATTTCCATGAAAAGTAAGAAGAGAATTTCGAAATTAATGTCACCCCTTCCAATATCGATGTCCTTGTTGATCGTTATCAGGCCGTCGTTTTATGTGTGTAATAACCCAGCGCATAGCTTGCTGTCATCAAACGCTTCGTCGGAATGTGCCTTAACTCAACAACGGTTTTTCTTTGCACAGCGAACACGCAACTGTTGCCGGTGAGACAAAGGCGTTGAAAGTATTTTATGAAATATATACCCCTATTTAGGGTTATTCGCTTGTGAGCATCACCCCTGAACGATCGTGTCGCAAATGTTGCATGTTTTGTCATAAATTTTTTAAATGCTTTCGAAATAGGTGGTTAAAGGTTAACTTGAAACATTTTTCAATTTTTTCTCTTATTGCTTATTTATATTGCTTATTAATTTATGTTGATTGCTTAAGCTGTTGAAAGTATTAATGTTGCCATCTTGATAGATGGTGGCGTCTTTTGAAATAATGCAAAAAAAAAAAAAAAAAAAGAAAGAAAGAACAAAGGAAAGGCTCCTGTTAGAGCCATAAAATAGCACTCCATTTTGGTTTTTATCGTTGGCAATAATTGTAGAAATCCAAGCACATAATATGACAATTGTTATGTTCTCGATTGTCGAGGCTTATCAAAACGTTTCGACGTGTTTATGGTTCAATCAACAATCGCCGCCCTCTGCGGGTATTGGAAAAGTATACATAAATATATATTTTGTATATAGATAATCCGAACTCAATATCGTCACCCAACGTCGAAGGCCCGAAGTCGAAATCGAAATCGAATCGAATCGAAACGAAACGAAACCAATTCAACAAAATAACCATCACAAGAGCACAAAATTGTTGATGGGATGGCCATGACGTTGATGTTGCCAACACGAGAAGCCAACAATAAACACTATCAACATATTTATCTCATGACGATTTGTTTACATTTTTATTGTTTCCTGTTTGCGAATACTGTGTGCGATGGAAAGGCGAAAAAGCGAAAAAGAATATAGAATGGGATTCCGCTTAGCGCTGCTTTATGCAATTTACTCCCATATCTTTCGCTTCGCATCTCTCTCGAGCAAACGGAATTGGTGATTCCTAGTCCCTCGCTAAGTCAAACACACTCACGTTCAGTTAACACTGAGCAGCTCTATGTTCTCTTATGAGGGCGACTGACAAGGATTAGGTAACAATACATACCACTGCCGTACGGAATTATGTTAAAATAGTATTTCGGTCAAAATAAGAAAATATGGTAATCCGTTCTATGGCCCGATTGTTTGTTTCATATCTCCCAAATGCTTCAAAACAATCTTCAAATTGTGCGCATAACATTTAAGTCGCCTTCAACCGTGGCACGTGCTGATTGACGCGATTTTAGCGCAACCAGTTTTCTTGCCTCATGTTTGGATGCATGTGGTCTAAGTATGTGCGCGCGCGCGCGTGTGTGTGTGGGTGGGAATGTGGGTGGTATCTCCTCGTGGCGGCAAAAACGAGTTCATGTGGGCGTCAAATATCGTTCGTGTTTGTGTAATCGATACTTTGTCATAATACAATATTTAAGTCGCCTGATTAATTGCCTGCTCGAGCAGAAAGCTTGTGGACACTTGGCTTAAGTATTTTTGCACAATAATCTTTCAAAATCTCTTGCAGCGCAAGTTGGGAGTTGAATGAACTGATTCTTCGTCTGGTTTCATCGCGAGATCGATCTTGCCGGTCTATATTGTTTTCTATAACTCGCTTCACAAAGATTCACTGTGTTAATCCATTTCAGATGGGATCCCTTTGCCCTTGTACCAGGACATTTTAGTTAGGTATTTGTTTGTGTTTTGGCTTCCCACGCTTGTATTCTCTGCAACAAGTCTTGGAGCGTGTCTTAAAACAGCCTTGTTGTAGAGCTCTCAACTCTTCCTTAATACCTTAGCAACTTACTTTCAAAGATAGAAAATGCTTTACAACCTTTAACCTTCCAATGAAAACAGTGCTGTCAATTTTTTTTTTTAAATATTTCAATTATTTATATCTTTTTATTGATTATTTTTTATTGTTTTTAATCTTCTTTTGCTATCCTCAACTCCCAGAGGAGCAGAGCGCCTTGTAATTTTTTCAACACTGGAATATTTTTTAAACTTTCCACAAGTATTTGAGGTCTGTGCTCAGACTGCCGCCAGCATATTTATCAACAAAAATTATATCGAAATCGTTTAAATCTTAATCGTCTCAATCGATATCTCCATCAAAATTGACCACAAAATTCTCTGAAAAGATAGAGAGACAGAGAGAGCGAGAGACAATGGAGTAGAATGACCAAATTCCTATGAATTTTGAATATGAATTTTTCTACGAAAGGAAAAGAAAAATATTGTCAAAAGTATCACCTGTTAACACTCAGGCATTTAATATTCAATAAATCGGAATCACTGTCGCCAAGATCGCACAACAACTCAGCAGGGTGCCTCGTTAAAAATATGAATTACAGCTCGAGCAACTGAAAGCAACTGAGCGCTGAAGCTGTCGTCGTCTCCATTGAATTTCAATTTTTTTCTTCTTTATTATTGCCGTAAGGTTGGAGTCGTTTATTAAGATCCCATAAAACTTTTAAAATTTTTTGAAATTTTTTTAATGAATTTTTTTTTGGGAAAATTAATTATGAATTTGGTTTTTATTACTAGGAGTCTTTAAAAAATTGGTTTCTTTGACGTTTTAAAAACAGATTGAGTCGTTGAAGGCAGGCCCAAACTGGTATTATAAAAACAATTAATCGAAGGTGTGCAACCCAATTCAAAATTTTTCATCGAAGAAGCATCGTTAAATTTTAATTTGAACACAAAATAATACTCTTAGGCAAATCTAAGCACCTTAAAAATCATTTTACAGCCCCATGAATCTGGGAGTACAAGGGAGATTCTCCAAGAGGCAAGGACCGAAAATAATAGTTATTTGCGAAACTTCAAACAAAAAAACAAATAGAAAGATTTGACGCAGAAACATATAGAGCAAAACACGTCAAGTGTACCACCGGCAAAATTTTTTCTCCCCGATTTGGATGAAGCTTGGTACAGTTGTTAAGATGTAAGAGTACGTTAAATGTGCAAAAAAAGAGTAAATTTTAATCAAAGCTTCAAAGTGTCAAAATTGAGATTTTTGCTCCGGAAAACATACTTCATTGAATTACAATGTGGCTAAAATGGCCTCGCTACAAAAATTTTTCGAATGTTTCTTTAAAAAAATTTTCTGAACTATTCGAAAACAATACTTTACAAATTTTTGGATAACGGTAAATGAGAAAAACTCTGCATTTTAGTTTTATTTCTTGATTTTCTAGGAAAGACGTCATAGTTTTAATTTTTTTTTTTTTAATTTTCAAATAAAGTTTAGTTTTATCGCTTTAAAATGATGCATAAATCAGAATGGGGGGACCATGATTAGTGCTCCAAATACACCTTTGAAGATGCTTACCTAGCATATTTCCCTCAATAACCACTAAGCGAGCGCATAATTGTCAAGCGCAATCGATGCGTTCTGTTTTGATATACACTCTAAAAAATGGACGTAAAATTAAGTTTATAAATACTGTAAATTTACCCGAAAATATATTTACTTTTGTATCAAAAATGTGTAAATGGTAATTTTTGTGTAATTTTGCACATGCGTAATGCATATTTACATAAAATGCGTACATTTAATCAATTAATGTTTAGGTTTACTATAAAAATACTAATTTTACACACCTTTAGTAATTTTATTATTATGAATGTTTAATTGTGCGGGAAAAAGGCCTAATTTTACATAATGTATGTTTAAAATACAGAGGCGACGGTTTCCTTTAATTCACATTTAATGCATAATTTAACACATTTGAGGTTTATAATAGAAGGTTACCTGTTTCCTACTATAATATAAGGAAATATTTTTAAGAGTGTAGCTGTACCATGTTTCATCCAAATCGGGGAGAAAAAATTTTTCCGGTGGTACACTTGACGTGTTTTGCCCCATATTGAGCACACAATTTTGATTATCACGACTTTGGCTTCATTTTAAGGACAAAATTTTTAAGGTGGGATCTCACTATCTGCGCAAATAGCACAATCTGCGCCGATTTTTATCGGGCCAGATCGGCACAAGTTTCAACAATTTCTACAATAATTGTTTGGGTTCATATTATTATCACATATTGTCAAAAATAAATCGGGGAACAATAAAATTGGGACAAAAATCGTGGAAGACGATCACACTTGTCAGCATCAGAGTCCGAAAAATGCGTTCACACTATCGGCGCAGTTCTTGCGCAGATAGTGGGATTCGGGCTTTAGATCTTGAATTTTTTCTTAAAAGTCAAGCGATTATTATGGGCCTTTTAGTTTTTGAAGCCGAAATAAACGGCCTTTCGTTTTTTCCACATGAAGGAAACCTGCTTGGCTTTTGAAGCGCCTGAGTATAACATCCTTACTTATTTTTATTTTTAGAAGAACGTATGTATGTATATATACCAGGCTTCAAAAGCTTCCACCCCCTCTCTACAGGCCAACTTCAGATTGTAGTATAACGAGTTGATGCAGTGAGGACTCACTTATGGGATAAATTTTTTTCAGATTTCTAAAACACTTTGAATTGCGCTGTCGATTTAACATTTACTTACCTATTGTTTAATATCATATGAACATGAAATTTTCCTCTCAATCGGCCCAAGCAGGCAGTTTTGGCCATAGCTGTTAAATTGCGATTACGATTAGTAATCAAATGTATTATATAATATTTTAAAAATATTTATAATAGGGGTATTCAGAAAGGCTTGTTAAAAACGTTGGAAAGTTGGAAAATTGCGACTTCTTAAAAAGCTTTTAAACTTTTTTTGTATCTTGCACAATTTTTTAAGCAGATAAAATTTTCCGATTTTCCAACTTTACTATTTTCGGACGCCTTTGTGAATACCCCTAATGATTATATAATCCTCATTTGGGAAATATGCGAAAAATAATCGAAAAAGATCAAAAGCAATCCAATAATAATCCGACTACTTTTAAGATTATATTATATTTGATTATTTTAGAATTGAATAGATGGCTGTTTCTTCTCAAAGAGAGAGGGTCTAAATAGTAAGTTTCGGTCTGGTGTAGGCTTAACTGTTCTTTTAATTCATTTTGACCGGTTTCTAATCAAAGTATTGAAAAGGTGACTTAAATCGGAATCATATTTTGAAATAGATCGATAAATAGATAGTGTCAAGGCAAAGAGTATTAATAAATATAAGAGCCGCCAACGTACTCTATCGGCTCTCTTAGCATTTTGAAAATGCTGGCCTCCTTATTACGATACACTTTGTCCCTATGCCATTTCGTCCAAAGAGTATTAATATATAAAGAGGTGACAATGTACTCTATCGGCTCTCTTTGCATTTTGAAAATCATACCACGCATATGGCGATACACTTCGTACCCAATGCCATTTCGTCCCGTCTCATAATGCGAACAGTAATTGAAAACAGAAAAACGAAAGGCGAATGTTAGAAGCTTGCGTAAAAGGACAATTCTTGAATGAATTGTGCGTTGGCTTATGCGCAGAGAAAAAAGGGATGGAAATTTTTTTATGCTTGTGCGCAGGCAAAAGCTGCTTGACGATACAAAGAAAAAATAGCTGAACAGTGTGCAATATTTGACTATTTCAAATCTTTCTTCAGACAAGTTCTATTTTACTTATTATTGATATAATTTTTATAGTAAAATAAAAATTGAAATGTTATCAATTTGTTTCTAGACATTAAGAAAGCTATTTTGCTGAATTTTATATTCATAATTTATAGTTCATGAAAATTTTTTCATAAACTGAAAGGAAGAGAATCGATATTTGCACACTGTATCATTCTTTTGAAATTTTTTTTAGTAGCATTGATTGAAATGAGCAAAATTCGTTCATGGAAGGACGGTGGAAGGGAAAAGAAGTTCTATATGTATGAGCATAAGAATGCTTGTATGTATTTAAAATGGAATGATTCAGCTTGTTTACATTCGATGGTGCAAATACGATGTCCGTTGAAGACCCATAAAAAAGATTTTTGAAAATTTCAATTTTGCTATTGACTTCAACAATTTTTTCTCTTACATTTAATTTTAATATTTTGGTAATATTCACAAAAATCCTTAAATTTATTGAACAAATTTCAATATAAAGGCAAATCAAAAAGTCTTGTAAAATTCATTTTTAATTTAGCCCCACCTAAAGGGAGTATTTTTACAGCTGAAAATACCAATTTCAGCAGAGGATAAATTTAAAAGAGATTTTAGAAGATGTTGTAGATTATATAATTTTTAATATCAAAAGTAAAATTACATTAGCATCAGAAAAACATGAGAAAAAAGATTTTTTTCAATTGCTAAAAATTAACATTTCGTAATAGAAATGATTGGACCCTAAGCCCGAAAAAATATTTAAGTAATTAAAATTAAAATATAAAAAGGGTCAAATTAAAACTAAAAAAAATTAGCACATAATGTTACAAAAGGTAATCAAAGCGACCAGGCTTCGACTTTTTCGCATTTAGCGCCGCGCAAGTCACCCTACAGAACCATACGGTAGTGACTTTGCATTGGTCACGTAGAAACAGGAAAACAACATAAGCCACCGACTCGAAAAACGATTTTTGAATTTTCAGCGGCCGAAATTTGCAAAGGCACACAACGGCCAAATACAAACGTACGTATGTACATTGGCGCACACACAAACTCATATATGCGCATAAGTAAGGCACGCAATCGAAAGAATAACAGCACAGCGCCGAAAAACTATAAGACATGAAAACCGTTTCTCAATGCGTAAAGGCGAGAAGTCAGATTTTCGTTTTTGTTTTGATCCTTTCTATCAATTCCTACATTTCGAGTGTCTTTCTTTCCTCGATTTCATGCTTTGTGAGCGTTTCAGTTTTCAAAGCATAGTGTATCGTAATGCGGAGGCCAGCATCGAGAATGAGTGAAAAATGGGATTTGCCATAGAGTACGTTGGCGCCTCTTATGTATATTAATACTCTTTGGTCAAGGTGAGGGGCAACAAATGAGGGAGACGTACCTGATACTCCGTTGATGACCCTGGGGGATGCCGGGTACGTCGATTGATACGTCGGTTTGCGCGACGCGGTTGATTTTATTGTACTTTGCAACGGTATGTTAAATTCGTTGCCACTTCTCCTTTTTTTTTTTTTTGTTTTTTTTGTTTTTGTAATTCACTTTTTAATTTTTATATTTTTCCTTTATTGGAATTCACTTTTAATTTTTTGGGTTTTCTTCCTCTTTTCTTAAGCTAGCTTTATTTTTATGTTGAAGTTCACTTTTTAATTGGGATTTTGGGATTTTTTATTTTATCTATATTTTTTGTTTTGTTTGGATTTTCTTTTAATTTTAACGTTTTTGCCGGCGCGTGAGCGAGTTGTTAACGCGAAGAGACTTTTTCGACAGTGAAGAGGGCAGCGCGCAGTCCTCCCAGGCAGCGCTGCCGGTTAGCGTAGTCGAACGCGAAAAGGGTACTCACTAAGTTTGGTTATTTCGCCTTTCTTTAAAGCCTCGGCCTCAAAGTGGCTACGGCGAAAAACCAACAGATAGAATAGAATAAATAGAAAAACGTCAATTTTGTTTTATATTCCAATATTTTTATTTTTATATATTTTTTTTTTTATTTCTAAAGTAGTTTTTTTTTCCTTTCTTTCATCTTAAAGGCTAAATTGTAATAAATTAATTTATTACTTTTCTTAACAATTTATGCTTACACGTAACTAAAATGATATTTCCGTAAAGTGTAATTGCCTTAGTAATAATTTATATTCCTATTTTGTATAAGAACTTATCGAATACACTTAAATGGAAAAAAATGAATTTTAAATGATTTTCATTTGAATTTATCTCATTCTATATTTGCTGCAATATTGACATTTATTACACTATTGATATATTGATGCATGATGCATGACTTTTATTGTTTACAATAATGCGATGCAAGCAAGTTTATGCATGGAAATGTGTAATAAACGCGCTACGAAAACGATTATACGGAGAGAAAAATAAATTAAGAACTATTGAAGTCAAGTCCGCATTTTTCATTTTCATTTTCATTTTCATTTTCATTTATTTGATTATTCCAAATTGTACTAATAAATAATTTTTATATTAAAATATGCATATATACTCAATAATATCACAATTTTTTTTCATATAATTTTCATATGCGAATCGGAAATAAACTTCGAAATTCAAATATAAATAAAGACTTAAAAACTTTTTTTGAAAACTATAAGCAGCTTACTCCAAACGTGGTGCGAAATATTAAAGGAAGAATTATTTACAAATGTTTTGCAGGACACATGCTGCTTTTTACTAAATGTTGCGAAACATTTTCGATGAATATTTACAAATGTTGAGGGGAAAACAAGTTTAAAAAAAAATAAAATAAAACGAATGACAAATTCAAAATTCTTGGAATAACTATTTTTAGTTAAATTTTTATGAATTATTAATAAATAATTTTTTATTGCACGTTTAACAAAGAATCTGTTTCGTTTCATGGGAAATACGATTATTCAGCGACATGGAAAACGAGTTTGATTTATTTAAAATTTGTTTTTTTTTTATCAATAAATCGTCTTAAATTAATATTTATTTGTGACAGTATCAGTTTGATTTACTTTTAATTAATTTTGCTGATAAATTCGAGTTTTGATTTCATTTTTCTAATTGAGAGACTAAGGGCCGTTTTCTCATCCTACTTTTAAGCTCTATCTGCCAGTTTAATTTCAATTTCTTTGACTTATTAATCAAATTTTTATGAAATTGTCATCAGGATAATTTAACATACAGATAAAAAAAGATGAGAAAACGGCCCTAAAAGAGTTTATTTACATTCATTTATATACAACATACATTCGAAAAAGGACTTTCACCGATGGCAAAAAAGGTGTCCAATTTGTTTCTGTTCAATTTGGAATATTTTTTTCCAAATTTGTTCTTGTTTTTTTTCGAATATGTTTGAAAACATACGAGATGAAAAATAATGCAAATAGTTTCAATTCACACAAAAGCAGCCGGCAGAAAAAAAAAAATCATGAGTTCCTGCATTCGCTAAATTTTTTAAACACGGGATTTTTACTTCCGATTTCATTGGTTTACCGCCAAAACAGCTTGCTATGACCTTTTTAACCAGCTAGTGTGCATTCGAAGAATTTTTCTTCTCATTGGAGGGGGTTTGGGTTGGTTGGAGGTCTCAACCCCAACGTTTCGCAGCCTTATTTTCTTTTGTATGATTTCCCACTTAATTTGGTTCTGAATGTGCAAACTTTTCGATAGTTAAGTTTCCTCAAGCGTTATTACAAAACGAAACCAATGTATAAGGAAAGTTGAAACTTCTTTGGAAACAAATCATTGGAAATTTTCTGGGAAATTCCCGAACGGTGAAATAGCGCTCACTACAATCGACTACGGCGGCCAACCTCTCGTGATTTGTTTGCTTTTTTTCTTTATGAGAATTTTGAAAAATTGTTAAAAGGAAAATACTACAATAAAAATTCTTTTTTTCATGAATTTCACTTGAAAAATGATTTTAATGATTTTCAGTATCGTGCGCTTACTTGAAATATTCTTTTATTTTTTTTTTTGGTATTCTTTTGTTTAAAAAATACATTCAAAAATATAAAATGCAAAGCAAATGAAAAATTGTATCTTATCGTTTTGCATATTCCCAATTTTAATTTTTTTAAACTTTCTTTTAAAACTTTCTTAAGAGAACACGCATTACCCCCACGATGACAGTGAGTAAAGCCAAGGAAATTGTTATTAAAATCGATCTGACCTTGGAGACTTCCAGTTGAAATTGCGGCTCATGCTTTTGATAGTCCATGGCTAAATAGACGAACAAAAGTTTGCAATCGTATTTACTAAGTGATTTC
The DNA here is from genome assembly GCA_020466095.1 of Chlorops oryzae. Taxonomy (NCBI): domain Eukaryota; kingdom Metazoa; phylum Arthropoda; class Insecta; order Diptera; family Chloropidae; genus Chlorops; species Chlorops oryzae. The sequence goes on from CM035807.1 coordinate 77,992,097, forward strand.
GGATTGGTTGCGATCGATAATTCGTTCTCGTTAGGTTCATCTGTCTCTTTTGGCAGTAGCACTTTTGGGGGATGAAATTTCCCGACACGTAAGACATCTTCGCAATGCTCGACGGCAGCCTTAAGCCAACGGGTACATGCCAAATCTTCGCTCAAATGAATTTTCGCTGCAAACTTTTCATAATTTTGCTTTAGAGAATTCGATAAATCGGCTTTATCAAACTTTGTTGTTTTTGCTAGCAAAGGAAATGATAACAGGAAAATTAACACCAAAACCCAATAATTTTGAACCGATTTCATTCCGCAAGCCACTGAAATATTGAAGGAAAAAAATATCAAACTAATTAAAAAAAAAAAAATATTTCAAATCAATGTTTGTGGCCATTATATTTTCGGCTTGCTTTGTTCGACTTCATTTACTAGATTTCTTTTCTATTCATTTTTATGAACTGAATTTTTATTTGTTTTTAATTTAATGGATTTTGGTATCGATCATGCGTCTAGTAGAACAAAAAAACTCTTGGCAGCAATTCAAACTCGTCGATCGAACTTGTGTTCTCTCGTTCCTTTTCACAGCAACATTTCATTGCTTTTTTTCGCTTATTATGAGATCATTATTATGCGAGAATTTGTTGTTTTCTTTTGTTTTTCTTTGCCTCTTATTTTTTTTCTTGTATCTTAATGGCTTAATGGCTGAAGATGGCTGAAGCAACGAGCAAAGCTTTCCGACAAGAACAGCAGAAATTTAAAAAAATTTTGCGTACTTGCAACTTGATGTACAGAAATCATAGAGATCATAAAAATAACCGGTTCGGTTTAGGGGTAGAAGGCTTAAACCATATTCTGATGCATTTCAAAATTGTTTTTTTGTATTCATTAGAACTCTTCTTTCCAGCCGCTCATCTACAAAATAAGATAAAAGAAAAGGAAACAAAGGGAATTGTTTAGAAATCGTATCACGAATCGACAGTGTTTTTATGAGAAGTTGGAGGAAAAATGATTAGGAAAAGCGTCTAAATGGGAGGGATTCAAGGACTCAGATGTTTGAGGAAAATGAGCAACATGTGTAGGAGGTGTTGGTATTGGAACACTTACATACTTTACAGCTCGATTTCTGAAGGTCTCCTGTTCCATATCACGAATCTTATGCGTCAGCATGTGTTGCTTTAAGTTGCCCTAGAATAAAAGACGAAACCAAAAATTAGTATGGAGTGTTTAAAAAGTTTGTACAGTGTATCAAGTGCAAATTTCCGATTCTAAGATAGCAACTTATTGCAACAATACTGCTTAAAGCCCAAAGCAGCATGCTGCTAGATCTCAAAGCAGGGGTGCCCAGGCCCACTACCATGGGTACCAAAAAGTCTCTTACAGCGGAGTGAAAACAAATATTTATACAATAAAGGCAATTAAATGGTTCTTTATGTTAACAAGAAATGAAACAAAGAAATTACCGAAATTTTTATTGGTAGAAATGGTCATAGTCAGCTAAGTTTTTTTTTTGATAATAAAATTGTATATGTATTGATACTCGAATTGTCTCAAGTGTATGTATTAACATTTGTTTTTAGTCCGCCGTCAGAGGCTTTTGGGTGCCCCTGTCTCAAAGCAACTATTTGACATTTTTTTATGTTAACATTCGACTGTTTTTAGATTCATTTTCTACGGAAACATGTTGAGATTCAATTTTTGTAATGTTTCAAGGCATTAGGAGCTTACCTTTGTCGTAAATCCACGATCACAGATGGTGCATTTGAATGGTCGCTCTTTGGTATGGCTTCTATAGTGGATTTCCAGCGCCGAATGGCATGGAAATGTTTTGAAGCAAATACCGCAAGTAGTGCTGCCCCGTACTCCTAAAAAACAAATGAGAAAAGAGAAGAATTTAAGAAATTGAATATTCACACGTTTTTTTGTATATGCGAATTGTGTGCTTCTTAAAATCAAGTGCCAAATAATTGCTTCTAAGCCGTTCAATTTTATCGATTCAAGCCCGCAAAATAGTTTCAGTGGTTTTTGGTTTTTTTGGATTTTGCTCATTTTGCTTTGAAAAAATGTTAACTCACCACTCACCTGATAATGCAAGTGGATTAAACGGTGCCGCCGGCATTACAGACTGCGCAATCGAGTTCATTGCTGAGCACATGTTCTGAGCTGTCGCCGGTGGAAAGAGCGGTAAGTTCGGGAACATGCCGAACGGTGGCCGTGCCGCCATAAGTGGATTCGTTGCTTGTGGGCCGATCGTTGGTGGTGGCGGTGGTGGCGGCGGCTGCTGTAGCGGGCCATGCTGTGATGCTGCAGCAGGCAACGGCGCAGCTGATGCTGTGGTTAATGTTGCCGCTGTCGTTGCAGCCGATAAAGTCGGAGAATGTTGCTGATGCTGAAGCTGTTGATGGTGTTGCTGTTGATGGTGTTGATGTTGATGTTGATGCGGCGATTGTGAATGTATCTGCTCGCGTTCACGTTCACGTTCGCGGCGAATTTGCTCATGGTGATGTAGAGCGGCTGCTGCAGCGGCCGCAGCTGCATGTTGCTGCATTTGTTGATGATGATGATGTTGCGCCTGCGCAACGGCGGCAACTGCAGCTTGTTGCTGCATTAATTGCTGGTGCTGTTGTTGCAAATGATGATGTAGACTGGGCGGCAAGCAATCGACTGGCGACGGAAGCAGCACGGGACTGCTATGCTTTGGAGTAGAGTGATTAGGACTTGACTTTGCAGTGTTGGCAATGCTTTGCGCCGTTGATGTTTTTGGTATTGCGCCGTTTGGTGATGTTGCTGAAATCATTGGTGCCGCACGTGGTGTTAAATCGAGAGCACCTTGTGAGGCCTCCGACATGGAACGTGCCGGTGAGCTGGCACGTGTTGTACTCATTTTCGAAACGGAATTGTTTGGACTCGCGGGTGCTGAGGTCGCTGAATTGGCATTACTAGTCGCTGAGTTTGGACGTGGTGTTGTTTGGACTATGCCGGAGGGATCGATGCGGAGTTTCTGCTCGAAGAGAAGGCTTTTGAAATCGTCACCCGATGATTTTGGTCGTTCGTTAATATCTGGATCTTGATTGCTGGATAAGTGGTCCGAGGATATATCATCATCAAAGTCTTCACCGCAATCCATATTTTCATCCATATCGCCCTGTGATGATTCTGAGCCCAGCGTTCCGTTGTGAACACCCATCGGTGGTCCAACACCTACAGGACCGACACCGAAATGAAAAGCCGCCGCAGCGAATGGATTCATAAAAGTACCGGGCATCATTGATGGCGGGGGATCGCGTATCTCAGCGGCTTGAATTTGTTCTGGTGTTAGGTCGGTTGGTTCACCGGTATGCAGGCGTATATGTTGCTGAAGTACCAACGCATTCGAATATTTTTTATGGCAGACCGGACACTGATGGAAATTTCGCATTGGTGGCCGTATCTTGTGCACAGCCATATGGGTCTTTAAGTTCCCTTTTGTCGTAAATGCTCGGCCGCAAATGCGGCATTTGAATGGCCGCTCACCTGTGTGGGTGCGATAGTGCATCTGAAGGGCACTCTTACACGACAAAACGCGATCGCACACGACGCATTGGTTTGGGTCAGTTAGCTTCTTGTTCTTCATCAGTTCCTTCAGTTTCATCGTTTCTGAAGTATTCGAAACTTCGATGAAATTCTCCCATGAATTATCATTGCTGTGAGGGCGTGGAAGCAAGGCCATTTCATGTTTGATGGGGTTAAAAAACGGCGAATGGCGAGGAATGTGTGCGGGGGAATGTCGTTCGGGTGAAAGAGTTTTGGTAAAGTTCAAAGGAAATCGTTCGCTCGGGAAGAAATCTTCACGATGATGCAACGAGGGTGGAAGTTGACCTGGTGTCGGTAGATGGTCGAGGTGATTTGGAACCATGGGTGATATTTGTGGATGCATCGCATTCGTTGGTTGTGCAGGCTGCACCACGGGCGGTAAATTGATATGTTTGGATGGTGGACTTGCTGGTGATGGTGACCGCTCTGGCCGACTTATGTGTGTACGATTTCTTGTAGGAGATTCTGTTGTCACATGCGTTGGATGAGGTGATATTGTTGGTTGTCGCCCAACATCAGCGTCAAAATGCTCCTCTTTTATTTTTACATCCAAAGGTGGTGTCGAACTTTTGGTCAAGCCAAGGTCAACTCTCTCTTGCTTTTCTCGTTCGGCATCGGTGTTCTCAGTTCTCTTATTTGCTTCCCTTTCCAAGTGATCCGGGCCCAATGGAGGGGAACTGGATTTACGTAAATCCGTTGGAACCTCTTGATTACTAATTTTTAAAGCCGCTTGGACAGCATCGTTGATGGTAGGTAGTTGTGGAAAGAAGGGATGTGGAAATGCAGCTGGCCCAGCCGCACTTAAGCTCTTCAAGATCTCCATCGGTGGTCGGTAAAGACCTGGCAGACCGGGAAAGCCAGCTGCACCTGGAAATGGCACGGTTGGCAAATTTTGTGTTGGCATCTGTTGAGGCATCGCAGCCGGGGAGTGCGTCGGTGAACTATCCGGTGACATTTGGTCCAACAAAGGAGGATGGAATTTATCAAGGTGCTCAGGTATGGGCGTCGAATTCATCGGGACATGAGGGAACTTATGCGCGTGACGTTGAAAGTGTACTTTGAGATTACCCTTTGTAGTAAATCGGCTTCCACAGACATTGCACTTGAAGGGACGTTCACCGGTGTGAGAGCGTATATGGATTTGCAGAGCTGAGTCGGAACCAAAGACTTTGCCACAGTATCGACAGCGATGCTTGAAAAATGGTTCATTCCTATTCTTGCCGTCGCCATTTTTGTCCTTAAAGGCAAATTCATCAGCCATATTATTAGCGAGTATACCCTGTGATGCTGAGTCAAGCACTTCCTGCGCGCGTTTCTGCAGCATTTCAAGAGAGTTTGGCTCCGGTAAGTCATCGTGATTTGTAATGATGCTAGAGGCCAAATCGCAACCATATGGTAGTGGCATATTCTCCATTTCCTTGAGCTTTGCTAGTGAATCAGCTGCATTCAAATTCGAATTTGGACGACTTGCCTCACAACTGATGCGTCGACTATTCGGCTCAAGTTCAGTATCATCTTCACGCTTTCGTTTCAATGACTCCGAATTTGATTCTTCACGAATTGGCACGCCAGCATTGATCAAATGTTGACGAGCTTTGGCCTCAGCCATTCTTGCTTCGGCCTTCTGACGCAACTCCATTTCCGCAATTCGTTCTTCTTCTTCATAGGTGTCTTCCTCGCCGTCCTCACGTTCCTCATCTTCATCATCGTCTTCATTTGCTTGTTTCACTTGATGATTCATCGCCAGTTGGGATTGCAATTGTTGTATCAATTGAATCTGGAACAGCTGTTGCTGTTGTAGATTGAACAAAGTTTGCTGCAAGAAGGCCAGCTGTTTCATTGCTGCTTCGTTATCGGCATTGTTCGCGCCGTTAGCGATCGTCTTCGCGGCGAATTGTGCGATCGCCATTTGCATGTTCTGAATCGCTTCAAGCGTCACTGGCCCTCCGGCGCCGAACTGTGCGGGCAGTGTGGAAAGCAGTGGCGTGGTTGAGGTAGGTGTTGTAACAATTTTTGACGATTGAGGGCTCCCATTAGCAGCTGCAGTCGAAATTGGCGAGATCGCAACTTGTGCTACGGTCCTCTCTTCTTGTCTTTCTTTCTCTAACTCTTCAGTTTCCATTGGTGGTAAGTCAGCGCTTTTGCAGTCTTCGGAATTTTCAAAGCTTTCGGTTTTTATAGTTTGTCTGTCTTCCGACTTCATTGGTGACAATATTGGTGAAGTTTTGCATGATCGTTTCAGTGGTTGCCTATTTTCCCTGAGATCTGGTGGTGTTGGCGATGGAAATTGGCTGCCATGCTCTGCATTTGCAACATCATCTACAACAATATCATTGACATCCGCTTCCGGATGATTTTCTTCATGATGGTATATTTTGTTGGGTGGGGAAACCATTGTGTCCAATTGTGCCTTCAATTGCACAAAATTCTCGTTGTCGGGCTCTGCTGAGATGACTATATTGCTATTATGATTATGATCTTCATTGTTATCGATTGTTTCTGTTGTTGTCATATTAGTTGGTGTTGTTGGTCTTGTTATTGTCGGTGTGCTAATTATAGTTGCTGTTGCTGTTGTTGTAATTGCTATAGCTAGATCGGTTTCTGCAGAGATTTGCATTTGGGTTGTTGTATTTTCATCGCCATTCATACTATTTTGACTTAAATTACTTTCGGCACAGTCATTGCTATGTGCTTCAATAACGCTGGCATGTGGGGGCGAACAGTCACCATTCTCCTCCTGATCACTTGCAGCATCTGTACGGAGTAATAAAAAGCAGAAAAATAGATGAATTAAGTAAAGAAAATTGTCCGCACGGAAGGTGTTTTTTTTTTTCAATTTATTTAAAATAAGTCTAAAAAATAACTTTATTTGTGTTTTGTCTCAAAAAAGAAAATCTCAAAAGACTTATGAGAGCGTAAGATTTGATATTCTTTTCTCTTTTTCGTAAATTCTTTTCATCATTCATGAGTACGCATTTATTGCTGCTCTCTGAGAGTAGAGATCGCCCATTAGCAGGAATATCTTAAATCATTAAAGGAACTACATATATCAATTCTGATTTAATGGTGTCCAAATTGGCAAAAATCTTGTCACTTGCCATGTACAGAGAAACGACATGGAATACAAGCACAACAATTAACCAAAGAGGAAAAATTGATTAAGCAAAAATAGGTAAGCAATATGAAAAAAGTTCAACACAAAGAAGACAAACGTTCGTTAGAGCAAACACGACTTTGCACTATTTGTTCGGATTTTCACAGCGAACAGCAGGATTTTTGTCACTATGGCAGAGTGTTAAAAGGCTACATTTTTACACCTGTAAGCAACAGAAATTGTAACTGGTGTTATTTCGAATGAAGAAACATATATACGAATGAAGGAGCTTGTCCGTATCAGATTTTTGTCAGAGACTATTGGTCATTTAAGGCTTTTTTTCGCGCATGCAATTTCATAAAAAAAAAATTGATAATGGAATCATTTTAAAATTTCTAGCATTCAATGTTGCTGTAATTTTTTTACAATTAAAACTGAGTGATGAATATTACATTTGTTTAAAATATAAGCAAATGAAATCATTTAAAATTGTCATGAAAAATGATTTTTCACATTCCGCGAAACAAATATTTCTATCGTCAAATGTTTTCTTGATTTTTTCATCAAATCTTTTTTCCTACTATTCGCACATAAATAGCTGACGACTTATATGTCTTTTACTGTGCGAATAGTATGCACTTGACTTGTTTGCTTTTGCAGCATCTTCTTCAAGCTCGGCTTCGTGTTCATCTTTTATCTTTGTCAATTCAGTTTAGTTCAGTTGTGTCAGTCGCTAATTCCGCATCCATATGACTTAATCGAATGCAGTTTCTTTGTGGTTGCTTGAGTTCTCAGTGCTCAGTTCTACACAGAGAAAAATGCAACCAGAAAATTGGTTAATTGAAAAGGAAAAACATACAAAACGGCTTCAATAAGGAATGTTTTTAATTTTAAAAATTTTTCTTGTTGGAAAAAGTAAAGAATACTCCTTTTGAATCTGACAAAAATCAAATGGCAAGATTATTTTTAAAATAACATAAATTTACTAAAATACCTATAAAAAAGTATCATTGGAACAACACTCATGTGGGTAAGGAGACATTCAGGTATTGAACAGAATGAACGGGCAGGCAACCTTCCAGCCAGGACCCTTGGGGTCCAGAGCTCTGCGTCCCACTAGAATGGAGCGCAATTACGTCAGCCGTCGAGAAGTGGATAGATTCGTTGCACCTTAATCAGTGGAACGAGTTAAGCACTTGGAGACAGGCGAAAATGGCTATTCAAAGACCGTGGGTCAATGGAGCAACAAGGGTGCTCAGTCTAAAACGGAGCACCCTTAGCTGGTTGACGTCGCTGGTTACAGGACACGGTAGTTTCATGTGCCACCTAAGGAGAATGAGCCTTGTTAAGGATGACACATGCAGACTATGTCTGGAGGACAGCAAGACGGCGGCACACATTGTGTTCTACTGCCCTGCACTGGCAAGAAGGAGAATGGCAATCACGGGACACCATTGGATTGGTGAGGACGAGATTGCTAATCTCACAATCAAAGAACTTCTTGCACTGACAGACGGCGTAGTTATGAGAGTTGAGACCGAGCAGTTCTCGGTACAACAACCTAGACGACGCGTCTAATTAAAAAGTTACCTAATCGGGCTCAGGCCCGGCAAAAGGTGTGGGTAGTATGGGACTGCTACCCAGTCCAATTTTTAGGGTATAGGTAACTACCCACTCCGAAACTTACTCAAAATTTGTAAAGAAAATTTTTTTGCAAAATCTTCTAAAAAAAAAAAAGCAAGAGCTACATTTTACTGTACAAGCGTCCGCAATGCCGAAACGTAAACGAACATACAAACAAAGAGCTTCCATATAAGCTTCGATTTTTTTATATTGTGTGATATACATATGTAGAATAAGGATTATTATTCCAGAACGAAAAATATCAAAATCGATAGCCCCGTTATAGCTATTTGAATTTGTTTACTTCAATTGTTTATATTTTTAACAAAAACCCGTTGTTTTACAAAAACAAAATTTCATTCAGAAGTGTGTCTTATTGACAATCTTCAAACAAAAAATTGGCAAGATACATGCAACAGATGCATAAAAAAAATAAACCGATTTCATTCCGAAAAAATGATAATAACTATCGTTAAAATTCGAATTTCGCAAAACTGTTCAAATTGTATTTATTACTGGTTATTGTGACTTAAAAAATGTCGAGAATCCGATTATCGAAAAAAATGTGGTCAACTTGAGAAATGTTCACTCATATTCTATTAGAAATTGAGTTAAACGAGTTGCACTGTACCACAGTAAGGATTTATACTTTTTTCTTTTTTATAAGCTAAGGAGAATACTTTTTTTTTATGTATTTAATAAATAGTATTGTTATAATAAATGAAGTAAAAAAATTTTTTTGCTCTGTCGCATGGTGCCATGACTACTACCCACTGCGATTTTTAGTGTTCCGCCGCGCCTGATCGGGCTGGGAATACTTGAGATTATCTCATCCGGTCAGCTAACGGTTTGGTACTGGCCGGTTCGAATATGACTCTGTGAGATGGAAGACAGCAATTAGCGTTCTTAGTCGCATAGGGAAATTAGGAATGAACAAGATCGGTCAGCGTAAAAGACTCTTTACAGAATGGAAGCCTACTTTAACGCTTTAGTCCTGTGGGCGTCTCGAAGGACGAAAAAGGACCCGACGGTACTGTGGTCTACTTCGGCTAATCCTTCACTTCAGTGGGGCCACTTGATGGGAGCTGAGGCTCCCCAACGCCCCACCTTATATATATCATTGGAACAAATTAATTTCAAGATCAAAGCAAATGGCCACAGGAGCCCTCTGCTGAACATAGCCCCAAAAATTGCCATCGGATGTACTTCGTCCGATTTTGTCACTCCGTTGTCGTGACTGCTTTGGCAATGCTTAAAAAGTTCTAAGATTAATAAATATCTTATGTGTCCTATTTTATAAAACAAATGAGAATTATACCGACCGTAAAGAAATGTAATTAAACATATTTCCTTTCAAATCAACCAAAAATGTTGTTGGCTCAACCATTTTTCTTTTGAAATTTTTGTTCTGCTCGAAAATCAAAAGGACTGTGAATAACAATGCGCCCTTTAAAAAAAAATTGTGGTTACTTTCGCTCAGTGTAGCTCATTTATTGGCAATTACATAAATGCACACACACACATATATTGGTGTGGATGTTGTAAGCTGGAAAAATGTGTGTGTGTACTTCTTCTTTAAGTTTTTAAGAAGCAATTAGCCACATGCAACTCTGGCCATTTCTCACTTTCTATATATTGAGCAAATGTTGTTTTCACGAACTCTGAGCAGACTGGTGAACAATTTAGCTTCAGCCGATGGGATAGTCTAGATGATGGGCTAGATATGAGTATGTTTATTATGTATTATTATTATTAATTTTTTTAAGCAATAATAAATCATTGCATAAATTTAACGAGAGTACTAGCTACAGGGCTTTCGGCTTCAATATGTTTAAATTTAAATGTTTGCATTGTATCGTTTTCTAGGTGGCTCTGGGATAGCGTAGGGGTTTGCGTGCTAGGCTCTTGATTCCGGGGTTCGAGGTCCGATTTTCGGCACAGACGAAATTGAGTGAAATGTTCCAAGTCTAGCACTGGTTTTTCAAAAATCGCATGTTAGGGGCACACTACATAATAACACATACACCCAAACAAACACAAGAAAACCTCTCGTGGTATAACAATGGTAGCCTAAGTAGCAGCCACTTCAACATTCATTTATAACCTCCAGGTCTCTCTTTTCCCAATTATAAATCAATTTAGATTATAACAAGTGAGGGTGTTATAGTCAGGCGAGCCTGACAATAGAATACCCGACACAGACACACATGTTCAAATAATTTTTAATATCAAGAGGTGTTTAAGACCATAAGGGGCCCCATATACCATATACCTTTGCCACGCCCACTTTTCAAATTTTTGTTGAAATATAATCGGAGGCTTATATATACACTCAAATTTTAAGTTTCATTAAAATATTTCGAAAAAGCCCGATTTTAAGGCAGTTTTTGGATTTTTGTGACAGACCCTAGTACTGGAGGTACCCTTACAAATGAACCGATCAAGGAAAGTTTTTGGAAGGATGTTTAAGGCTACAAAGGAAGCATAAGTGCCAAATTTCGTTCAAGTCCCATTTGAATTTCGGGTGTAGGAGACAATTTTCGAAAACCGCCCTTCATGCCACGCCCACTTTTCCAATTTTTGGAAATAATATTAATGGCCTTTAAATATGATCAAATATCAAATTTCATCAAAATATCTTGAAAAATTTCGAATTTAGAGCAGTTTTTGTGATTTTCGCAACAGACCCTAGTACTGGAGGTACCCCTAAAAATGGTCCGATTGGGTCCATTCTCGAACTTGTTCTTACTCATGTCCCCGTGAGCACGCATACCAAATTTTGTCAAGATAGCTCAACTCCTTCGATAAGAAAACTGTATACAGGCAGACAGACAGACAGACGGACAGACAGACGGACATGCCTAAATCGAATCTCCTGGTGACGCTGATCATTTCTATATATATTTTGTATTGTCTGTCTCGACTGGTTCTGGGTGTTACACACAACCACACAAACGCAATATACCCTCGACACAGAGTGTGTCGCGTATAAAAATACAAAAATTTAAAATGAATATTAAACTTAATCATTTTTTGACACATAACGAAGTGCAAAGAACATACATATTTATAATATGTAACAGGCAATCGAAAACGAGATCGAAGAAACACGTTTGGCGAGTATTCTTTTTTCTGCTTCGCTGACGTAAAAATTTAGTTTTCATCTCTTTCCCTACCTCTCTATGCATCGCACTCCAGTATACTATATCGTACAGCTGTTTGAAGTTACGAGTTTTAATTGATTTAAGATTTTTCGTGTTGCAAATTATTAAAAAGTGTGCAAGCAAACTCATAAGCTTACATTTTTACATATATCGATAAAAATTTACATTTCGATCGCTTTGAAAATAATTTCTTGTATGTATTTTATAACTTATTTTCTTGTTGCACTTTTTTTGGAATCCATACAATTTTCAATTTTTAATGATTTCCCTTTTGTCGTTACTCCCATCGACTTTTGATTGTTAATGTGCATATAAAAATTTATATTTAAATTTTTATTTATCGATTCGAAACTGATTTCGCGAACTTTTATTTTAATTCGCTCAATAACCCAGCACAGAATTGCGTAAATTCTGAATCAGTTAAACTCTGGCTTCCCCTTTTAAGATAAACACATGTGATCACTTTATATTTTCAACTCAAAACTCAATCGCTTTTTGCATCGTTTACTGTTCCATAAATCAGAATGTTTAAGAGAAATATTTTAACGCTTTTTCAGAATACATAATTCATTATTCCCGTCTCATCGTTGCTTGCAAATAATTTCTTTTCGTATTTCATTAAGAACATTTGAATCGAATTGTCAGAATTTCTGACTTAATCAGTTATGGTTTAATTAAGAGTTTCTATTTAGGGGGCTATTTCCGCCTGACCCCCTTACATGTTTTATATGAAGTTTTTCATTTTTGTTTCATTTCCGATAGAACTACTTACACTATAAAGATCTGAACTTTGAAGGGGCGTAGTTTTTAAAAGAGGCGTGGCATAAAAACCAGTTCTAAGGTCTCCTAAATAAGTTTTAAAACCAGGTTTCAGCAGTCTAACGGCAAAATTGTGGAAAGTATAAAATCACTTTATGGGAGGTGGGCGTGGTAGTTGACCGAATTCTATTATTTTCTAAAAAGTTCTTAATTACAACTCCTTCTATTTTTTTCTAAAAATGTACGAAGGTGTGACACTGTACGGAACTGAATTGCTTAGGTACAGATCCCACATGGGCCTCGACCCACGTGGTTGCCGAGCGAGAGTCTTACTCATTACGCTAACCAACCTTTGGTACCAATGGCGTTACCTCGATCAGAATGCGAAGTTAAACCAAACCAAAAAAAATGAACTCACCGCCGCTCGATCTCTTACGGAACAGTAAGCGGTGAGACATATAGAGGTCGACCTTAGGCTAGACGTGCTCCATAGTTTTTATGGTCTAGTTGCTAACAGTCCTATTTGGCAATCTGAACCCTTTATTACTGCAGGGAAAAGTTTTCAACGAACCGATATGTATATATATGCATATGTATGTATATTCAGGGCCGTTTCTTGGCTTTTTGGGCCCCTAGGCTGTGTCTGTGGTGCGGGCCTCCCTAGAGTAGCAAAAAAAAGGTCACTTCTATGCAAACATATCGTTTGCGCAGTGAAAAACCAAAAATACCATTTTGTGGTGCGGGCCCATAGCCTATGTAGCCAATGCCTAAAAACGGCCCTGTGTATATGTATATATATGTATTATGTATTTCAAAAAATTGCGTTTTTCATTTTAAAAAATCTACTTAGTATTTATTTCAAAAGCTAATGAAGAGTAGAAATATTAAATCTCAATAAATGTAAATAGAAAAACATAGGTATATACATAGGTAATATAAAAAAAAACACTTTGTTGGGAGCAGGGACGTGAACCGGGTTTGAACCGAACCGGTTTCGAACCGAAAATTATATGTTGATGAACCGAACCATTAACCGAACCAAAGTTTTTTACAAATGTTTGAACCGAACCGAAAACCGAACCCCTTTTTGTAAAGGTTCAGGGTTTCATTTTTGCCTGCAACCATGCACAGTGGGCATTCAAACAGGCCAAAAATATAAAAATCGAAGTCGATATTCTGATATGAAATTAGTATCGATACCATCTCTAATATGAGTAAGGTAACCACCACTAGTTTTTTATTGTGCAAATTTTAACCATAAGGTCATTCCATCGTTTCGGGTGTTACATTTTTTCAATGAAAGTATAAATTTGTATGTATTTTGAAAGAATATTTTAGCCATTAAAGCACTTTATTCTCTTCGTTTCTAGTTGTTTTATCTAATTTTAAAATTAGAAAAGTTTGGCATATAGGATAACAATTTTACAATTCGAAAAGTGTGCGTTTCGGGTGTTACACAATTCTGCCTCTATGTTCTGGCCAGTTTACATTTACTTGAAATTCAGCGAATGCTTCTAGAAATATCTTCCTTTCAATTACAGGCCTGGAAACGAATAATATTTACTAACTGTCTACATCACATTTACTTTCAAAAGTACCGTTTTGCAATTTTTTTTTTAAATTTTACTTTGTTTCGGGTGTTACATGGCTCTGTTTCGACGAAAACCTCATTCACACAGAGAAAACAGTACATAATAAATACCTAATAAAATAGAACAAAATCAATAAGATATCTCTATGGTTTTTTTTTTTCAAGAAGAAAGTCTCATTATTGTAATAAGGAAAACCTTTTTGAATAAGTCAAGGAGAAAACTTGTTGCTTTTGTTATGAATTCTTATTGATTTTTTCAAAAAGGTTTTCCTTATTAAATAAATTAAGAAGATTGTTTACCCATAATCTTACAGGAACCTAATGAAATCAATAAGAATACCTTTTTGAAAAAATCAAGAAGATAGCCCAATGAAATCAATAAGAAAACCATTTTTAATACAATGCAGTATAAAACCTAATGGAATCAAGAAGTGTTTCTCTATGGATTGTTTTTTTGGTGCCAAAAATAACGGAAATTGAGTGCAAAAAATTGTGAATAACTAGTTTTCTTCTTGATTTCATGTGTTTCCCTTCTTGATAAAATTAAAAAGATTTACCACATTAAAATAATAAGGAATCCTTTTGGAATAATCTTCTCTTCTTTCTGCTGGGGTACCCCTTAGCCTAAAAACGTTTCATAGAGAAAATCTTCTTGAATCTATTAGGCAGTTTTGGCTCTGTGCAGCTTTTCACTTGAGTACAGATTTAAAAGAATAATTTACTTAAGCATTACGCGTTTCTTCTAAACTTTTAGTTTCGAAAATTATAATTTGGAATGTTTTATTTCAACATTCATCAGATTTAATGCGAAAATAAAATATTTAGATTTTCAACCCCAGTATCGTTTGTCATGGGAATGACCCCCGAAATGGTAAAAAATTGCGTTAGCAGTGGGAACACATGTTAACAAATTTTTTCAGTTTGAAAAATTCCCGAACCGATGAACTGAACCGAACTCCCGGTTCAAAGAAGTAGGAAAACTGGTTTGACGAACCAATCCAAAAGTTCAAACACGGTTCGAACCGCCAAACCGAACCGGTCAAATTTTACACCCGGTTCACGTCCCTGGTTGGGAGTTTTAATTTTTCAGCACCTTGATTCTATGTCTGCACGTTTGTAAGTTAATATACAATGATTGTTTCTATGTCTGTTGAAGTGTTGGTTTTCAACGGAAGTCATTAATAAAAAAATTTGTGCGGTAAATTTATTCGCGTGAACATGACATTTTTTTTTTAAATTTTCGTTTAAAATTTTTTTATTAAATTATTCTAAAATATTCAACGATTTTTAATTGATTTTTGAAAGCAGCATTATTGTTCAAAGACAGTGGGCTAAAACGATCAAAGCGTTGGCTGCATTTAAGGGTCCCTTATGAGATATTCATTGCTTTCATAAAATATTTTTTACATATCCGTTTTATTTTTTGTTACACAAAGCTCATGGCAAGTTAAGCAAATTGAAAAAAAAAAAAAAAAATGAATAAAATAAAATGTTATCAACTCATTTGCACATTTTTCCCAAATGGGAGCAACGCATGCTTCGCTCTTCCACGCTGCATAATTTAATAACACGAGCGTTCATATGGTTCATATGATCTAACCTCGGCATATATTAACCTATCCCATCGCTCATGTTTGAGGCATAAGGCGTCATATATAAATGTAAATATATAATATATATTATATATATATATGTATATAAAAATAAATATACAAGTGAAATAAAATTATTTTCATTTTAAAAATGAGCTTCAGAACGGACCGGATTTGAATTTCTTCGCTTCGAAGGTGGCAAACGATACCATGAGGTGATGGAATGATGGTCCTAAAGGGAAGAGACCTCCACGCATAATGAGAACGAAATATTCCGTAAAATTACTTACCACGACTCTTAACACTTTTGAGCAATGATTTAATTAAAAAGAAGGAAAAATAAAATAAAATAAATTCTTTCATAAAACGTAGGCTCTAAACTGATATGAAATGCAAATGAATAGTTGAATCGAATGCGATATGCAAACGCTCCAATTTCGGGCGATAGCTTTTTGAATTTTATGATATGAAATCACATTGAACCCTCTGACTGGCAACAATTGGAAGGCATATCAGCAATGAAATTCTAATTATGCGTCTTTCTGGCTTAATTTATACGACAAAAAATCGCTTCTCTATTTCAACAACTGCTTCAAGAAGGCCGATTAAAAAAAGGCATGTATGGAACCACATATTCGAAGGTTTGTTGGAAATTTTAATTTTCTTTCAATGGAAAATTTGTCTCGAAATTTTGCATGAGGGAAATAGGCTAGCTTATCGATTTTCGTAAAAGGCTTCCACAAAGGTTGTCTTTTATAGGCGACACAAGAACCAAAGAGAATTCTGGTGTAACATATGTAGTTCATTTCAAATAAAAGAGCCGCATTTGAAGGCAGGAGTGTCTATTAAAACACTATCTGTCGCAAATTCGTTATGACAATTGTGTCTTATCCGGGCATGTGTGTAGCATAATAAACAATTAAGCTTTCACATACATAAAATATAAATAAAATAAAGCCAATACAGCGAAACTTGTCTTTTTTGCTTCTCCTTACATACTAAGTAAAAACCTGAAATTTGCTCAATTCCATTCTAGATTCTCAATTCAATAATAAAAACCTCCACACGGGCAGGACCTTGCTTTCCCGCATTTCTAGTCTGTTTCATTACGACAATTCAAAAAGGATGGGTCGAGATATCTTTGATCTATTGGCCGATCTAGTTTCAATTTAACCGCCGGATGCGGCTACAATTCCGAAACTAAATTTTTTAGGCACTGCATACTACATTCGAGCTTTAATAACCTGAGTTTGATATACTTCAGAACGAAGCAGGAGTCAAAAGTGTTTAGATTATTGTGATTCTCAATTAAGGAAGTATGACTGTATACATACTTATAGGTATGTATATAATAAAAATTTAAACTCTGAGAAAAAGCCATTATAAAATCATGATCGACTACAAGCGATGAGCTACCGAAAAAAACATTCCAAATACCAAGGCCATATCACTATCACCACGACAGTTTGATATAAAAAATTAACACTTTTGGATCATTCATTTAAATTAGGTGAATTTATCATTTTCCAACAAAAAGCGTCTCTATCGATCGGCTCAAATTTCTCGTACAAATCTTATAGTCACACGTGCTCCTCAGTTTTGCCCCTTCCTTATTGATTTTTAAACATTTTTCGGACCTCTTTCAAATTTCTCTCATTTCGAAACCATTTTGAAAAAAATTCTTCATTTTAGTAATGCTTCTCATATCGAAAAATTCATTTATTGAGACCCGCAAACGTGACCTGAGAATTGTCTCATCTTTCACATTTAAATATACCTATTTAAATATGTGTATATATTTTTATCTATTTTTCATACACCAAAAATGACAAAAATGGTGAAGATGACGTCTTGCGATAAATTATAAATTATTATTATACATTTTCGATTAAATTTTGGTATAATTTATTTTATTTTCTCGTGGTCAATGCATTTGTTTAAGGTCCTCTTTTATCTTTCGGTTTCATCTCTTTTTTTTAGTTTGTTCGATTTTATAATTAACAAATATTTTTATGATTAATTTAATATTGCTTTTTGAATATGGTTGCTTCTTTTAATTTTCGTTTTTATTCGATTTTGGAATTTAAAATTTCTGATTATTCGACTTTTTGATGGGCAGTGTTATGTAACACTGATCAAAAACGAGGTCTCATTTAATTGACTTTGAAATGGGGCTACTTTAAATTCTTGATTGAAAATATCTATTCTTCTAACATAAATATAAACATACATATATTTATACTTTTTCTTTCAGTATATGCGAGTAGATATATATTTAGTTTTTTAAGGTGTCTTAAACTTAAATTATCTACTTAAAAATTCTTTAATTCTGGCTTAGCCTTAACATAACCTAACTTAACTTAATATGAGAGCTCATTTCGTTCTTTATCAAATTTTGTATCGGATAACATATTTTGATCTAAAAAATATAGGAAACAAATTTTTGAGTAAAGTTAAGTAGAAGAAGTAAAGCTCTGTCCAAACAAAACTAACAAAGCCTTGAGACATGTAGCTTGTTAAACCCTTTCTTCATACAAGAAAATCTAAATTCATTAAAAATTCAGTGCTTCCGATTAGGTTTTTCGAAACCAAATATCTAAAAATTTGTTAAAGCTTTTGAAATTCCGGGAGGATAACACAAGCTTGGTCCTGCTCAACTTGGAAATACTCTATACAAAAATAGATAGGACAAAGGCACAAGCAAGCAATTACATTTCTTATGAATAAAAATTTTTTACTTCGACAATGTCACGAAGACCTAAACAAAAAACCAAAAAAAAAAAAAAGAAGTGCCAAATATAACCTTACAAATCGAAACGTTTCTACATTGAATATGAATACCTTTGTGATAGTTTGAAAGAAAATTTACGATAGATGAACGAGCCAGTATCTGCTTTTTGTATCACTGTGCGCGAAAGAAACGTCTGAAGACAATATAAAACAAAAATAGTCAAGAAAAACAAAACTCCGATAGTCCATAGAATTGCCAATTAAATTATCTGTAATATTTTTAAAAATCGAACAATAAAATCTTCGTTTATACATTAATTCCCTGATTCGGGCATATGAGGATGAAGAGAATCGAAATTAAGAAAGAAAAACAGAAGCAGGCATTTCAAATGATTTTATACGTATAAATTTGTTATTCAACTTAAGACCCACTTTGTTTATTATTGATTTTCACTGTTGTTCAGAACTTAAAAATAAAAATAATCAGCGATTTTGTTTAATTCGTTTATTTATTTTATTTTAAATGCTATTTTAATTTTAATATAAATAAAACTTTGAACACCTATCGATGGAAACAGAAACAGCAAGTTATAATCATGCATAGATTTTGAAACAGGCACGGATTGCTTAAAAATACACCCTTTTTATAAATAATTTATTTTTTATGAAACGTGTTGGAACACAATGAAATGGGATACAGATAAGAAATTTGACCATCGTATAAGATAAGAGTATGGTTCGAATAATTTCGAAAGCCTAATGAAAAGGAGAGTCTTTTGTTTTGTTTTCATTTTTTTTTCTTCGAATTGAAATTGATTTTTTAACATATTCAAAACGATGTCGGATGATCAATCATATATCGCACACTAATCACTAAGCCGGCACAATTCAAAATTTTTTCAATCACTTTTTTCATGTTTGCCAACATTTTACTGCAGCAAAAGAAACACGTGGAAAATTAACATTAATATTTTTTGATTCTGCAGCTATTTTAGAATAATATAAATTAAGAAAAGAAATTGTTTTTACAGGCGTCGAGAGTTATTGGATGTTTACCCGAGAAATGCAAAATTTTGAGTTGTGCCGATCTAGTGATTAGTGTGCGATATGATCCCTACAGATTGTTTTAAATGCAGTCGAGTTAGCCGGCAAGCATTGTTTTCCAAAACAAAATCTTAGTGGCGTTCTATGCTTAGAGTCCTAAAGTCCACTCACCTTTGTCGTTGCTACGACCGCAATCGTCTTTCAATTGTTTAACAATTCCATATTTAACGGTACCAAACTGTATCATCTTTTTAATGGTCTCTTGATGATTATCTTTGAAGTCACTGCGCATTTCACACAAGACAGTTGACATATGGTTTTTCATCGAGATACTGGGTTAAAGAATAATTATTCTTTTATATTTTCAATGCACGTTTCAGCTTTTAAATTTTGAAATAATTTTTAAGCTCATTTTTACTGCATATTTTTTACATATAATTTATTAAATATATTTTTATTTTTCGTTTTGTTTTATGTGCATACGTAAATTTTTTTTTTTTATATTCAGAGTGTGTTTCTTTGTTTTTTTTTTAATTTTAATTTTTGGTTATTATTTTATATTTTTATTTGTAATTTTATTTTTGTTTTCAATTTATAATTTTAATGCAACACGATGTAACTGCGATGTTTTCGCTTGTCGATCATGTCAACAACTGTCAACATTGTATTCATTTAGAGTTTAATAATGTTGTCGAGCGCGTATTGCCGCGTAGGATTGGATACTCGCTCATCATAATGTGTAATAATAATAAATTGGAAAAAGAATTCAATTCTTCAATAGAATTTAGCTTGACTGATTGGACCGACAACTGACAACGCAGACGCTGACGGCGACGTCGCCGTTGGAATATGTACATAAACGTGTATGTATATATGTACAGTGTTTTATTTATACAAAAACATGAACGACTCTTATATAAACCGCAACTGTTCAATGTTTTGACGAACAATTCAATCATCCATTTGGCTTTAAGAAATTTTAAAAATATTTAATCAATTTATTTTGCCGTCGGCGTATTTGTTTTTATTAAATTTTTATTTTATTATTAAAATTTTCCATTAATAATTAACCTCTTTGTAGCTTGATACTAAATAAGAGAACGAACATTCGCGGAAGATATTGAAACTCGTTTTGAGTCATTTGATTTTATCACATAATTGCATCGCTTCTTTCCCAACAAGAAGAAGAAGAAGACGAAAACTAACTCGCTTTCCGCTTAAATCACGTAAATTCGATTTCCGATCGCACGAAACCGCACACTCTACCGTTCACACACGTTCGTTCGCGCGTCAAAGTTGTACTGACAACGCAAATACAAACAACAAATGAGCTAACTGAACTGAACTGAGCTGAGCTGAAACGTTGAGCCGAAAGCAACAACGTCAACGTCAGTGTTATATTTCTTTCTCTCATCTGGTTTTGTTGTTCTTGTTGTTGTTTTTGTTGTTGTTCCACATACAATATTTTTATGATATCAAAACAGCTCAAACAGTTTAATGTGTATATTTACTCACACCACCGAGAGAATATTTTCACCTATGCACACGTAAAGCATATTAATACATTCAATCGCATGCGCTTGCTCTTTCCAACGCACAATACTCCATTCATATTTGTTGTTTTTTTTTGCTATCTCGCACGCACACACAATTGCATTAACATTTTTTTTTCCGTTTTTATGTAATATTTTTCATAAAATTTTCTCCATACTTACTATGCATCTATCTATCTCGTTTTAACATACACCTTTTGCGTACAGTATGGCCATACTTGCTGTTTAACTCTCGCGCATTTGATTCGCTCATTTCTTTAACAGCTTACTCACTCACACCCCTTTTTCGAATTTACAACAAGAAAGCATTGCGGCTCTCTCTCAGCGAATTTCACATTACAGAAAAATCACAATGCAAAAGCTTACCTGTTCTTATTGAGCGTCGGCGTTACACGACAGCGTTAGCAGCGCTGCTGGCGTCTTTTAGAATTATTTCTCTCGCAATCACAAAATCTCTCTTGCTGCTTTCTGCTTGTTGTTCTTGCAAATCGCAAATTCGCTTGAGTATGAGCGAATTCATTCGATTTTTTATTCGAGCAAATGTCTTTTGCTGCTAGCGCTCGCTCACCTTCTGTTCCTTTTTTCATGTGTTTATGTTTTCTTTGCTTTTCATATTTCTCTGTGTTGCCTTATTAATTTTTTTTTTTATGTTATATATTTTGCTCTTTGGCATCATAATTTTTAACGTTCGCTCATCTTACAGATTTTGGCTCATCTCTCTCTTTCGCATGGCTAGAGGCCCTTTTGCGTTCCATAATGCAGCTGTCTTTTTCTAACCCATTACGCGATTGGCTCTGATTAATAATTTATCATAATTCATTCATATCATGTCAGCAATAATGCGTCAGCGTCGTCATCTTCAATGGCAACTGGTTCCGTTTCTTTTCTTCGGGCTCGGATTCGACTTCGCCATCGTCTTTTGCGTTCGCTGCTCCATGATGATTTTGTTTTTGTGCAGCCGTTTTTTTTTTTTTTTTTTGTTCGTTTACGTCGTCTTAGCTTATTCGCCATCTCTTTTTCTTAAGCTTGAAGTTGTTGCTGCTTGCGTTCTTTATTTTTGCGTTTTGTATAATATTTTTGGGTTTTCATAAGACTTTTTTCTTCTCATTTGACATTGGCAGGTTTGAGTCGAACGTTCGTTGGCTTATTTTTTTGCTTTTATTCTTCTGTTTTTGTTTTTGTTGCTGTTGCTCACTTGTCATTTTTGTTGGTTTTGGTGTTTTTGTTATTTGTTTAACATTATGAGGCATTCGTCAAAAGCAAAAAAAAAAATTCTTTTTTGGTATTTTTTAACTTAAATAGGAGAAAGGTAACTCCCACTTTTTTTCGAAAGGAGACTTTATGGTACTTTGCTGTTCTTTTTTTTTCATTCATTCGAGAGTGCTATAATAAATACATATTTGGATGTTTGTAAAGCTGTGTGCTTAGAGAAAAATACTGCTATGTGATTGTAAGTTTGTGCTACTGGTGGAACTGAAAAGCTACTGAAAGCAAGGGTTTTGGCCTTTCAATAATGGAATTTTGGATCTATTTGAAATGTAAGGAACGTAGCAGTCGCTGAGCTTTCGTCCGGCACGTGCTTAAAGTCAATGAGCTCGAGCAAATATTTTTCGTAAAAAATACTTTTTCAGCAATGAATGTTGAATTGTTTTTGGGTGATTTAATGAAGTTTTGAATTGTTGAATAAATGTGTTCAAAGTAAATATACTTTTATAAGCCGCATAGAGGATCGTTTTATACTTCTTTATTGCTGTTAAATATTTGAATTGTAGCGTGGAATATGTATCAAGTATTTCTGTGCAGGGCCGTCTTTAGTGTTAGAGAGGCCCTGGGACCACAGAAAAGTGGAGCCTTTTCAATAGATGGAAACTAATTTTTTTTGGAAGCATAAAGTCAAAGAACAATCATAACTCTTAAAAATTTTTATTTCAACACTTTAAACATAAAACAAAAAAATAAACAAAAAACGCTTTCAGCGTAAAGTAAGACAAAACTAGATAACATATTAAGGAAGAACAAGAGACACTTTTCTGCATTTGACCTTAGCAAAAGCATCTATCAAGGTATCGAATTCAATTTCGTTGAGCAAATCATGCTCTATCGATATCAGCGACAAGCTGATTTTAAAAAATAACGTCCTCCGGAACAATAAGTCACCATAATCGATTTAAAAAAATTCGAATACTTATTTCAATGTTGGGAAAGATTTCTTAGAGATGGCTTTCTTTCAAAAACCTTTACAACTCCGTTATTGCTAAGTCTTCGTTAGAGCAAGTGTGGGCATTTTTTATAAAGTTTTGCTTTGCCTCGACAACTAAAGTATCAATCACAGGATAAAAGATTTCAATTTATAATTTTTCTTTGCCAGTAAGTTCCACAGGTGGTTCTAAGACATAAAAAAAAGGAAGTCGCGAGCTTCTTTTTGTAGATTGTCTATAAAATTCCTGCATAATATTTTTATAAGTATTTTAACCTTTTAATTTCATTTAGAGGCCCCAAATGGCCCTGGGCCAGGGTCCAGCGGGCCCATGCTCAAAGACGGCACTGTTTCTGTGGCAATATCGAAGAGTAGCTTAAGTCGACATAGCTGCACTTTATTTTGATCACATACCTATTCCGAATTTTCATTTGCCACATGCAGAAGATGGCAGCCGCCAAATTAAATTTTTATTTTTCTAACGATCTTTCAGTTTATGGCGGAGGACGGGGGAGGCATTTCCTCCATTGTGCCTCCATTGTTCCCCGGGCGCCGGAATGTCTCGCTACGCCACTGGCCACAGATTTAATTATACACATAGATATACATACGTACATGTATTCCACAAAAAATGATACTTTTGTCCCGTACAAACAGACAAAAACTTATAAAATTACTCAAAAATTGTTGAAAGGGAACTTAATATCCTGTGCAGTTTTGGTAGCATAGCAATGAGCTATGCATATGTGGCAGACCTGGGCAAACCCAATTACAAATTTTTTCAATTACAATTACTTGTAGATACAATTGAGAAAATTCAATTACAATTGCTTGTAATTGAAATAAAGATCTTTTAATTACAATTGAAATATTGTTATTGGAAAATTTGCAATTACAATTACGAGTAATAGTCTGCCCAGGTCTGATATGTACAATAAAACAATTTGAACCGCCAAACGCAACACTCACCTTAACGGCTTTAAAAGTCATATACATATCCCTCATAAAGATTAAGGAAGAACAAAAAAAAAAAACCTTCCAAAAATACAATAAAAAGAAATAATAACAATACCACCTTACTTGCCACAACAACCAGTAAAAAACGCGAAATTTGAAATGCTGCGAGAAAGAAAGAAACAAAAATGATATTTAAGACAGCCCAAAAAGGCCGTATATCCACATTATATGTATAAAGAAAATCACAAAATAATAACAGGAACCACAACAACAAAATGTGTACATAATTCATAAACGTAAGCGCTCATATTTCCTCCCTCGAAGTGCTCAAACACATGTACACGCGAATGAAAGCTTAGTGGAAAAAAAACCATTTTTTGTTTATGTATTACAATTGGAAGAACAACAACAGCAACAGAAACAGCAATAACACATAAAATATGCTCTGCCTCTGCGAACAAGCCTCTCATAATCATAACACCGGCGCGGCAACAACAACACATCCAAGACCAATAGCAGCAAAAGCAAGCAACAACACAAACAGCAACAACATCACCCCGTTATGAATGGCACTTACTCCAAAGTGTTTTCCTGCTGCTATCAGACTTGCTCTCTCCTGCGCACGAAGGAGAAATGCAAGCGAACGGAGAACGAGAAAACTGCTAACAGCTCTTATACGACTGCTAAGCTTAACAGTCGTGCTGTAAAAGCAACGTTAAGGAGAAGAAATGTTTAATTCTCTCCCTTGGTAATCTCCTTACAGTAATTTTTTAATAAAATTTATTGAATTTCTACATTTTAGCATTAAAAATAGAAAATTTCGAAATTTATTTTATCGGCTGACGACTTTCTTCGGTTTTTGTATTAAATCCCTTTAAGACTATAGATCGAGATTTTACTGCAGTTAAATCTTCATTTTCAATTTTTATTTTTTCCTGTTTGGTATCACTTTTAAGCGACTATTCGGAGCGACCCCAAATGAATTTTTATTTTGAGCTGAGTGCCTGTTTAAAGCCCATCAAAATCGCTAATTGAAAGCCCTCAACTTAAAGCGAATTAAAAGGACGAAAGAGAGAGAAAGCAACAAAAATTACCCACTTCAGACTCAGTCAATTCCATAAATTTTTCGAGTAGTCCAAGTGTACTTGACTTTATGCAATTTTATTGTTGGTTTCCTTTCGTCCGAAATTAATTGCTTTCATCTCGATTTTTTTGTCCGTTTTCGTTCACACTTTGCTGCTCACAATGTTGAGATTTGCATTCACACTTCATTTTTTTTATTGTGATTTTGATAATTTTTTTTTCTCGAATTTCGCGAATTGTGTGAAAATTATGTTTGCACACACGATCTGACAACAAAAGTGAACGCTTGACACTTGAAATGATTTGATTTTGCAAGTCTTTGCATGCGATTCTGTGGCTGAGACCGAGGCTGATTCTGAGCCTCTTGAGTCATTTATTTCATTCGCTTTTTTTTTTGTGTTGATTTGTGGTTCACCATTTTTGTTGTTGTTCTTGTCGTCATTCTTTTGTGCTTTGTTATAATATTTGCACATATTTTTGGTGTGTATCTAGAATGGGAATTGTACAAAATAATAAGGAAGTCCGATGAGCGAAAATATTAATTCTGAAATTATTTCGCCTTGAGAATTTTCAATTTCAATTTCAATTTATTCAATTCATTGTACATGTAAGACTTAAGTCTCCTATTGTACTTCCATAGTATTAAATTAACATCATTAATGCTTAAAATTAAAACTTAATTCTAGCCCTTATCCTAAAACGGTGGTAGTAAGATATTAGTTTAATGAATTCGAATAAATTGAAATTCAAGGGGAAAAATTCTGTCGCAAGGCAATGTTTCGCTTTGGAAAAACCTTATTAATAATTCTATATACATAACCTTTATTTTATGGGTTTGAGAATCGATCCATCCCACTTTCTAGCAGGAAGCTGTCTACGTTAATTGAAAGAAGAAAGAAACAGATGTAACGAAACTATTTAAGAGTACCTATAAACAGCTTCATATATGAAGCAAAACAGAGTCATAACCATTTTTGGTATTGCCCAACTCCAAATGAGGCTGCTTAAGTAATCCAAGGAATCTAGATCTAAAGATTTGTTTTAAGAAAGCGAATAAAGGAAAGCAAAATTTTCAAGTATATTTCTTTGGGTTAATTGATCCCATTGAGAATGAAGGATCGCCAGCTCGCCACACAGATGCGCAATTTGAACATTATTCGCAAGCTTTATAAACTATCGAATTGGATATAACCAGGCCCGTTTATACTTAATGTGAAATTTCAAAATTTGTCCCTTTTATTTTACATTAATCTAATTTTTCGTTTCGTTTTCTCAATGTCTAATTGCTGTGTTCTGGTTAAGAAGTGGAAAAGTTGGTAATGCGTTCACAAAAAATTTGTTTCTAGATGTCAAAACTACTTCGAATTTTATTTTTTATTACATTTTTTTTTTGGCTTAATGGCTGGGACACTATCCGGTCCAGATATGCCAGGGTCTACTTCGAACTATCCTATGTTATCACTCGATTATATGGCCGTCGTCAGGATGCTTTGCAAAAATCTATAGGTTACACTTTCATGTGTTGATTATAAAATGCAAGCTTTAGCCTCAACAGTTTCTCTATGTTGCAGTAGAGTTGATATCCGTTGTAATTAAATTGTTAAATGCTTATATGACCGTCGTCAGGAACAGAACTGAAATGGTCCTTGAATCCTTCGACAATATTCAAACGCCGAAATATTCTATCACAAGTCCAACTAATCGCCAGCTGTTCTTTACAAATAAAGGGTCTGGCGGGTTGCGGCATCATGAAAGGGATTTTTAAATTTTGTTGATTTTTTTATAGGTGTCATCTAAAAACACTGTGGAGACTAGTTTTTAGATTTTTATTTTGAACGGTCCTTGAAAATCCTTTTTTAATAAGCCTTTTTTCAAAAATACTAAATAAGATAAGAAGATGAAACAAACGTTGGTTGATTGCTAGTATAACAGGAAATCCAAAAAAACATTTTTTAATTTTTACACTGAGAAAAATTTTTTACACAAAACTAAAAAGACAATTTTTTCAGTGTATTCCCAGTTGGACGCCACTCTACAATTTTTTTTTTTTAAATACCTCTAAATATTTGCTTTCATTTAAAAAACAGTTTCATTCAAATAAAATGGCGCAACAGTGAGGTATTCCAAAAATTACAAATGCACATAGATGCTCTAGTACGAATATCCAGTACAAATGTGCGAAAATGATACAAAACACATTACTCATACGGCATGTTTTAAAAAATTTAATATCTCCAGAAAAATTAAGATAAAAAGATGAAACAAACGGTGAGTCATTGTTAATAAAAGAATTTAAATTAAAAAATTTTTTTAATAAAAAAATGTTGCTGCAATATTGCATATTTAATACAATACAATATATAATGAAAAAGCGGACATTCACATATTGCAGCAACATTACCCTGCAGAAATGAAGCGGTTAATTTCCTAAAAAGGACTGACCTTTAACCAGTCCCACATCGACCGGTCAAAATAGGACTCTTTCTTAAGCGAAATCGGTTAGCCGGCGGTCAGTCCCCAAACGACACTCATATTAACTTAGAAAATTTTTGTGAATTCCATACAAAAATAATAGCAACTTATTCGAAGCATGCGAGAGAGGATGCTGTTTCAATTCTTTATATTCTTTTTTTCGTTTCTTCTATGGACTTAAATGGAATATTGTCTTTAAGTGAGTCACAGCCAGTGGTAGCTCAGAGGATAGCGTGCAAGCTTTCTAATCAAAATTCCGCAGGTTTGCTTGTTCAAATCCCGTGCCCATCAAAAAATTATTCGAAAAAAGATGTTCAAATAGAATTCTATAATATACACGCGAAGGGAGAGGGGGCACATTGCCTACGCAAGGCTCTCGAATTTTTTGACTCCATAAATAAAAACTTTCAAAGAGACAGAGAGAAAAAGAGAGAAAAATTGGGCGCACCGCTTTAACACTTTTGTTGCTATCATGAATATGTCTATAAATAGAAACATTCGAAAGAGAAACAGAGAAAAGGAAGAGAGATTGACGTGCGCTCTCAACAAAAAATCAAATTTCGAATATTCTTTCGAATGACCCTTATGGGACACACCTACGGTCAGTCCCTCAGCGGACCGGTCCCTCCCCATAGGGACAGGCCCATGTTAAAAAGGTCAGTTGAATACATTAGAAGTGGAATTAAGAGGGGACTAGTAGTGGTAACATGAGGGACTGACCGAAGGCTACACTTGGGTCAGTCCATATTTCTGCAGGGTACTGCAATGTACAATATTGCAGAAGCAATACTGCTGCAATATAGTGGCAATTTTAAATGCCGACTGGGTATCTATATAAGAAATACGTTTGGTGTTAGATGTTGTAGTGTTTCAACAAAAAAATGTAGGCTTTGTGAATACGTTTATTAGTGAAAAAAATGATATGGTTTTATTAGTTTACTTGGAGTAAATCTTATAGAGTCCCGTGGAGTCTGATTGAAATTCGTGCTTTGTGTCCTTGTCACATCAATTCTTATTCTAAAAAACCAAACATTGGCTGGGATCTTGCGGCCTTTGCTTAAATTAACTTTCAGGCACAATGATTGTTTCCAGGCACCAGCGCCGTCTTTAGCGTGAGGGAGGCCCTGGGCCCGCAGAAAAGTGGGGCCCTTTCAATGTATGATAATGTATAAGTATTATAACTTTTGGGGGCCCCTCAGACCGCGGGGCCCTGGGCCCGGGCCCATGCGTAAAGATGGCACTGGCAGGCACCATACACGAAAAACATCCAGGCAGAAAACAATGCACGATTTAATGAATCAGTTATTTGTGTTGTCCGATCCAGTAATATCCTTCTTATCTAGCGGTACTCTCAAATATTCAAAAAATAACATTTCTATCGATGATGAAGTATTGAGTTTACTTCAAGAGACAGAATTGGACGTACTCACTGATTCTGTGAGCTCAGATTCCGAATAGAAACTGTTGTATAGCTTACCTTATGAATATAAATTTTTTTCTTTAATATTTTTTTTTCTTTATAAATATATTCAATGAACGGTGAATATTAATTCAAAATAACCAAATAATAAATAAGTTTAGTTAACCCTTGCATGCCTAATGTTGCCCAAAAGTGAAATTAGGGCCTGGGAGGGTTAACAAAAACTGGTGTTTACTTATCTGAGATAGAAATGTTGAGAATAACAGCAATCTAAGTTTCTTAATCGCCACCAGGAATTAATTCCAGCTAAATGTTCAAAATCTATCACTGTGCATTGGTTTGAGACTTTTTACACTAGTCAATAGCTGACGAGTACATTTGATCATACTTTCTGAGCGAACACTATGCGAAAATTTAGAGAAAAATTGCGAATTTTGTAGGTTCAGATGCTCAGTAGACCGTCTCGTGTCTCTTCGTACGTGAAAACATGGGTTTAACTCTAATAGCGAATAAAAATAATAATTTTAAAAAATTGTTGACTAGTGTAAAAAGCTTCACTTTGCTGAAACAAAAAAACGTTAAATTTTTCGATAACTGGTCAATTCCCGTACTGCATAGGACTGTCCAATTTGTTGAAAACTGTATGAAAATTTTGCAAAATTGGACAGTTTTGGGCAGTTTCATGTACAGGAACAGACCAATCACTAAATGTTGTTTCGCTCCCTAAATGAGGCTTTTTACACTAGTCAATTATCGTCCAAAAATTCGTACTTCTATTCGCTATAAGCGTTACATTCTATTAGAGTTACATTTCCTGCAAGCGTCACTTTGAATGCAAAATTTTGAATGAAAAGGTTCTTAATAAAAACAAAATGAATTTTTCAATTTTTTTTTTTTTTCAAACATTTCTGTACATATTCAAATAAAAATCGGGTATCTTAATTTTCAAATAAACGTAAAATTCGCATCCAAAAAATTAAAAGTCGATTTAACATGCAAAACAACAACGACGTGTTGTGTGTCACAACAGCACAAACAGTTCTTCTACTCATTGCTCAATCAACAGAAGAATGCAGCAACAAAAACATTAGCGCCCAGAATAAGAAAGCACAAAAAAGAAATGCTTCCGTAAACAATCAAAGCCACACGCAGAGAAAAAATTCACATACCCAATTATATTTTGCAGGCATTACATATGTAATTGGGTATGATGTAAAATATTTTTCATAATTACGTCCAATTAATTTTTTCATTACCTCAATTATATTTGAATTGTACAAATGATAAAAAAAATAATTTCAATTACCTATATAATTCCGTCCAATTAAAATATAATCGGCTGCAATGTTGTATGTAATTGCATTGAATTATATACATAATTGCGTCTAATTAAATTTGTGATCCCTGCAATTTAAAATATATTCCATATAACAATATAGAAAGGGGCATTCTCCACGATTGGGCGGAATATATTCCACCACGTCATGACGCGTTATATTCGTGGTCCACCTGCCCCTTGGAGTGCCAAGGATTTTGAAATTTAATCACTTATATACGATCGAAATTATAAACCATTTAAGAAATATAAGAACAATCTGTAAAATAAATACAATCACATAATAATTGCACCAGTGCTTTAAATTGTAAAAGTAATCAGATGTAATTGCATATGTGTTCAGAACGCAATTACATATATGAAAAATTTAAATGCAATTATATAAGTAATTGAGCACAATTAGTATTTTTCATTTTCTAATTATATTGTAATTGGCTCCAATTAATAATGCAATCGGGGCAAGGCTCCAATCACGTATGTAATTGGTTCCAATTATATTTCGGGCACTTATTTCTCTCCGTGCAACGATCACCAATCCAGATATCGGGTCAGGCGAACCAGCAGTAGAACGTAAGGTAATGAGTCAGCGAGTCAGCAGAAGTAACTGCATAATCTGACCTATGCCAAGAACAGTAACAACAACAACAGGTCGCAGCTTAAGACCGAAATTAAGCTGACGATAGAGGAAATAAGCAATGGCCAATAGTAACAACAACAATCAAGTTGACCCAGAAGAATGTGGGGCAATAGACGATATTGACAAAGCACCCGTATTGCTTCAACAAGTATTACTCAATATTGCATCAACGCGGAAGAAGAATTGGGTCAGCGCGACAACAACAACCAGCTGAAGACATAGAACGATGAGGGGACGCAGAAGAACACTTTGGAAATGATCGACTTTGGGAAAGTCATGAAAAGCACTTTCTGATTATAAATGCTGATCATCGATCTATGGAAGAGGACTTCGCTTGGAACTACGAATATTATCAGTGGATCTCAACTTTAGCGCACCTACTCACGAGCCAGGACGTAAAAGTGTGGATCTCCGTGTTAGCTAGGGATTAGGGTAGTTAAGTGAGCCAGAATAGGACATTGTAATATTTTGGAATTAAATAAAGAATTGAAATCAAACTTAAACAAAAGGACTTTTCATTCCTGCTCAGCTTAGACGCTGATGTGTCGCTATTTTGTTTTCTTGTGTCATGACGGTCAGTAATGGTCTTGTGTAAGAGGTCTCATTGAAATCAGTGTATCGAAGAACACAGCGATAAATTCGAAAGCCTAAGTTACTGCCTAAATTACTCCGATAAATGCTTATATCTTTGTATATATCGCCTATTAAAAATTTGCGTAACCTTGAGAAGATTAAAAACATATCTTCGAAACAAATCGGGCGAAGAGCGATTAAATGGACTTAAAGGTCCTCGATTCTATGTCTTCTTCTTCAAGAAAAATTAATATAAACTTAGCTTAAAATATTTTTTCTGAAAACCCCTCCCGAAATATTTTTCTGGATACGCCCCTGCTTCTGAGTAAAAACTAAAGCTCTAAAAATTATACTTAAGTTTTAATTTTTTATAAGTATGTATAGCAGTTGTGGTCTCCGGAAAAAATGCAAACTATTGATATTGAATTTGACAATTATTAGTATATAGAAATATGTATACATACCGAACATATGAATTACTTCTGCTGACTACCTACGCAATTACATATCAACGCACATAAAAAAAATTCCCTTCAGATAAGAGAACTGTCAACGGTTCATAGCGCCAGCAATAAATTTCATGAATAATGTCATGTGTTCTGTGTTGGATTTTTATGGGATTTTAAAAAGGATTTGAAAACGACAAAAAAAAAAAAAACCGGAAAAAACACAAACAATTTTATATATAATAATCAAAATTGCTGACCTTATTTTCTTCCTCTTGAAAGGACAATTTTACCTGAATGCTTTAAAAAAATATTCATATATCCTATAGCTTGGAACGGGGACGTGGTTGAAAACGGTTTTTCATCAATGAGTGAGGCAAGCTAGGATATTAATGCTTTGAATGTGTGCTGCATGTCATCCGCAATGTTATGCTACGTCGAGACAATTGGCGACAAAATTATCGATTAACCTTTAAGGGTCCTTTCTCATGTCCCTCCATTCATTTCGAAATCGATTCAATCGTGTGTGATTTTAGGGCCGAATTCCTCTCAACACAGATCTTGATAGGTCTTTATAAATACGTTTCCTTCTTTGGGACATAACACACGCACACACACACACACACACACACACACAAACGCATAGTCGTGAGGCGCCGCTTGATAGGGAATTTTCTGATTTATTTTGTAGAGCAACGAAGGATATCTGTGAATTTCATAACTTTTTCCGTTGTTTTATTTCTTGTGTTATGTTTTTCCCTGGCGTTTTGTGGTCAATTTATGATGGGTCCTTGGGGGAAAACACCTGAATTAAAAACCAAAAAGGACATATGAAAGCGAAAAGAAGCATTTGAAAGATAACGATCTTTAGAATATTGCGAAATAATTTATAGAAAACGGAAGCCAACTCGAATGGAGGCCAGCTGAAAAATAAAATGCAAGTACCTTCAATTCACTTCTGACCGTCTTTTTTTCTTTTAAAACTCTAACCCCTTCGCGTGACGCTATCATCAAAAAGAGATCTTGAAATAAACCGCTCAAACGTGAGCTAATCGCGTTAAAATGGTAACGAAGTTTTTAATACAATTAGAATGAGAAAGAAAAAAGAAAGGCGGCTTAGAGAGGAAAATTTATAAAAGAAATGCTAATCGAAAAAGAATTCTTGAAAATATTTAAATGCCTTCCGCTGAGCCTCTCATCGACTATCACTTTCCATTACGCATGCGCGTAACGTATCCTTCAATGCTACAATATGTTGCACAGTAATTAATAAAAGAATTTCCCTTCCCCTTCGAGGATTTTTCTTTTAAACGACAGCAATAAAAATGCGCACTCCGCCGTTAACGAAAAGACAAAGAAAAAGAATAAAAGACTCCTGAGAAAAGGAAAACCCTTTCTCTTTGCGTTCGATTTAATGATTCCGACACTTGTCCATGGCCTCGTGCAGGCGGCATTTTAATAAATCCCAATTGACGCTTTACGACCTACGACCCATGCAAGCTCATACACGAAATTCTAACGTAATATTTCGTAAATGTTTTTCTGCTCGATTTCGATTTTATGTTTATTTCCATTTGTTTGTGTAGTTTGCGCATGCGCGTTCGACTGTTAACACTGTCATAAAAAATTATGGCATTCAGTGCGTTCATAATTATTTCGTTTCTTGCATGTTCATTGAATAATAAAATCATCGTCCGAAGGACGTTCTTTTGGCGGTAGCTCTTGAAAGGGTTTCACAGAGGGAAATACGCTGAGTGATGAAGAGAAAGAGACAGATGAACCGAGTTTTTCGTAGAGAAACGTGCTGAAAATGCTAAAATAAAACAAACAATTTT
Source organism: Chlorops oryzae (assembly GCA_020466095.1). Classification (NCBI taxonomy): domain Eukaryota; kingdom Metazoa; phylum Arthropoda; class Insecta; order Diptera; family Chloropidae; genus Chlorops; species Chlorops oryzae. The sequence continues at coordinate 78,025,763 of CM035807.1, forward strand.
GTGATCTATAAATTAAATGATTCTTTACGAAAATACTTTTTATTCTTTGAAGTCTGCTCCTGACAATATCAACATTCCTTTCTTTGGCTGATAAGAGCTGTGTATGTATATTCGTAAATATGGTTTTTTCACAAAAAAAGGATACGACCCAAAAAGCGAGCAAGTCCTTTTTTAAAGAACCAAAACTTTCTCCATTATCTGCAGAGAATTGTTCTGTGGAATTTTGTGGGAAAGAGGAAAGAACAGAACCACTCCGCCGTTACTGCCCAGCCTTATCAAGCACTAGGATGAGAATGTGGGGTCCTTGTTATCCCTGCAACCAGAATTTTCTTCAAAACAGACCCATACTCAGCGGCGGATTATTTCAATTTGCCTCCCTAGAAAGTTGAGATTTTAGCGCCTCAGACAGCAGCCTAATTTTCGCATTTTCTGTTATTGATGCATTGACGGTCAGAATTTTCGGCCCATGAAAATTTGGCGGCCCAGGGAGCTGCCTATGTTGCCTCTAAGGTAAATCCACTACTGCCCATACTTCGCCTATTTTAATCCTTAAATGCATGAGGACCAATTGATTTCTATGTATCCAAGCCCAAGCTAAAATACAATTGATCGATAGATCACTTCAAGGTACATAGTTATCAGTACCATCCGTGGTAGAAAAAAATTTTTGTTTTAAAGGACTCGAATGTGTGCCTTGAATTCCATATCAATAGCAATGCTTTTTAAGCATTTGAGTACTTATGTACTTAAGAAGTTTTCCCAATAAACATAAATTAAATAAAATTTTCTGCGTGACGAAATTGAGAAATGAAATCCTTTCGATCGATTCCTGGAAAATATCAAATGCGAAAACTTAAGAGAGAAATTTTTGCTCATAAGCGAGAACAAAAACGACAACGAAACAATAAAACGCCCTTTGCAAATGAACCAAAGCGAAGCAATTCAACGTTTCGACAATGTCCTTGTCTAGGACAACATACATATACTTTTCAGATGAGCTCACTTAAAAGGGTAATCGCATGAAAAGCATTGTACTTCATTCTACTATTTGCGGATGATTTGACAAAATTCTCAAAAATTTCTGGCATTCTTTTAATGATTTTTCATATTTTGCCCATTTTAAGCCATTGCGATTTCGTTTCGATGTCCTATTGCGCTAATCCTTCTTCACTAGCCTTAAACCGTGCATAATTAGTTCGCAAAATATTCGCTTTAATTGTTTTGCAAAATGCAGAACGTATTATTTTGCTGCAGATTGCAGTATCCTGTTGGTTCGGTGGGTTTTCTTTTACCTGTAAATGCTCGCAAGACATATTTCTCACATGATCCTTGTTGGCCAATATGCAAATCTTTTTTGTTCATCTTTATTGCAAAATTTTACTCATTGATACTGTTTGTCCATTGTGTGCGTATGCGTGTGTATGTGTGTTTCTTTGGCCTTTGAAATCGATTGGTGCCTGTTGTTAGGCGTGTATATGCGGTAAAATTATCAAAAATTTTCTTCGTTCTTTCTTGGGATTTTCGTGCATATTTAAGGTAATTTGCAAAGGATTTAACATATCCAGCTGGGAAAAGTGCTTTCTTTTCTTCTAATTTTTTTTTTTCATTTTTAGAATTTCATTTTTATTGCTTTGAATTGGGATTTGAAGAAAGGAGTGGCACTGTTTGTCTTAAAGGAGTTTAGGTAGGCGGTTGTATTTTGAGGCACTTTACAAAGGATTAAACAGAATTAGGAGCACTTAAATTGTTGCCGCTTTAGACAAGCCGATCATAGGCTAGTGTGTGAGGTATTTTGGTCATTTTAGAATTTTTGACAAGTAATTTTTACATACATATGCATACACCTTAGTATGTACTCAAGGTCCCTTTGAAAGCTCAATCAAAGTGGTTCTCAAAGAGCGAATTATTCCCTACTAATTCGCACTTTGAGAACCACTTCGAATGTATAACACGCATACACAGCACAGTAGAATGCATGCAGAGTATTGGAGAAATTCTAATTTGAGTCCTGATAACTGACTCTTTTATTCTTAGTCCTTAGCTTTAAATGATTAACTCCTTTGTTCAGAGTCTGAATGACTTTTGAACAAGAATAAGAGAAAGAGAGAGAGAGAGTTTCACATTGTCTTCAATACCACAATGAAAATGGAAAATTGAGATTTTCGTGGCCGTTCCAAGACAAGCCAGAATATAGAATGAAGGAAAAAAACAAAAAACTAATAAATTAAAAAAGCCTAAATTTATGAAATTCTTGAACTTGCTCCACTGCCTCCGCTTATAGCCTCCAGATTTCCTTCTTATATGAATCGGAAACCAAAAAACAAAAATTCTTCAAAATTTTGACGTATTCATTATGGAGATGAATGGCGCCCACCAAATGCGTGATCACATAGTGACATCGTCTGGTGCTCCGTCTGTCCGTCCGTCCGTCCAGCAAGTCTAACCAGAGAAGCTAACTCTTGGGCACAGTTGTTATCAACTCGTTGGACCTGTTGTGGCCCGTCGACTGTTGCCAATGTGGCGCTTAGCTGTCGCATTTCGTTGCACTGCCAATTTTTTTTTCAAACTGTTTCCTTTTCCTTTTGCCCACTCTCATCATTTCTTCTTGTTATTCTCTTAATAAGTTATGCACTTCAAAGATTTGACGTGCAGAAAAGACAAACCGCAGGACAGCTAAAATACGCACACGCATGGACAAATGATTGTGCGGATCGTGAACCGGGATCGGGTTCATGATCGGAATCGGTCGCTGGGAGCTTGGCGTAATGTGGTGCCGCGGCTTATATGATTTTTGGCTCCCTGAAATCGCATGCCGGTCATTACGAGGCATTTGGACGAACGAACAGTTTGTTCGTCAGTCCGTCAATCAGAGGACAATTCGAAGTGAAGAAATGAAGCGATGATGAAGGGACCCGACCGACTGGCATTGTCAAACTGTCATATGCGATACGCGCTTCGATCAAGGCACCCGAAAAATTTCGTTCGCGCAGCAAAAAGCAATAAATATATTAGTTAAAATTTTAATTACACGCCAAAATGGTAGGCGAGCCGGCGAGAGACCTTCTTGGCGTCTTATTTCGATATTGCATCAATCTGGAATCATCGGGAGTTCGGGAATCGGTTGTTCATCATTCGACATTCGGCGGTCGTCAATCTGACGTGTAAGCCATAAAATATGATGACCATGCGGTCGTTTTCATTAAGAAAACATCCCGCGTCCGCTTCGATCGCAAATGATTCGATGCGAATGTTTTGTGGCTTTCGACTGCGGGAATTTCATAAAAGTTTAATTGATTGATTTATTTCCGAGAAATAAAATGCGCTCCTCGTATTTTTATGAGACTCTGTCTTTTATAGAGAATGTTCCGAGAGAAAAAAGAATGATTTTGATCTTTGTTGGTATGCAGCATTTGAAGCAGAAGAGTTTAAGTTCACATAATCATGCACATGTGGGGCTGCGCCCGTGCTGGTTTCTTGGTGGTCAAATGTACACAAAAAAAAAAAAAAAAACCAAAAATAAAAACAACAAGGAAAGGAAAGGTGGCATGCCATCAAAATTTTTGAACTTGGATTTGGAGACTCTTTTATATGAGGATTACTTTTCAAATAGATGAAAATTTTCGTACGCACTTAGATGAGTCACTGAAATACCTTAAATGATATCTCTGTCCATTTTCTTTCATCTGGATCTACTTTACAGAGGCTTTCTCTCTAACAATGTCTAAATGATTCTAAGACTTTAGAATAATGCCTACTTTCAATCAAGGATATTCTAAAAACTCTTTAAAAAAGATGCAAACCTTTATTATATAACATTGGCCATCTCATTTGCAGGATGAGACATCAGGAAATTGAACTACACTAACCTATGGCATGAGGCATCCCCCGATTAAGAAATCCTCTTTCGTTAATTCAGAATTTGTCAACAGATTTATTTAATGAGCTCCCTTCAATCTTTTGAGTGGAATGAAGTATTTGCGTTTGAAGTAGGTAGCTTCTTTTTGGTTGAAAAAAAAAAAACAAATGAGGGCTGGAGTGGGGGTACTTTAATTGCACTTTTATCTGTATTAGACTGTCTCCAGAGAAGTCTTACATAAAATTGGAACTTTTTGATGACATCCGTACTGTTAACAAATAAAAAAAGGCTCAACATGATAGTGATTCATTGCATTAGATTTCTATCAATCATTTTAAGAGAATTATTTTAATATCAATTTTATAATTAGAAAATGCAGAAAGGACTTTTTTCTATTTTTCCAATTAAGACATGTCACAATGTTTATCAATCACGAAAATAAAATTCAAATATTAGGGGCTCTCTCCAGTTATGTCAGAAATGCAAACAGAAATGAAAAATTTCATATAAACAACACTTGAGAAAATTTCTGATTTATTTCTGAAGCGTTTTTTTATATGAAAATTTTCGTTTCTGACAGAGCTGGAGAGAGCCCCTAAACAGAAACGAAGAGATAAAGAAAATACTTAAAATCTTTTAGTAATAAACTTCGACAATTAGTAAAAAGGATTGAACTATCTCAGATCATAAAAATTATTGCATTTTTACGACCCAAGATCGTTGAAAATTTCATCAACAAAAGAAATTCCAAGAATACACACTTCCTATCTGACAGATGAAATCCTCGCTTGAATTACTTCCCTCAAACACTGCGAGGAGCGTTCACTCCAGCGATCGGAACGAACTAGAATTGTGTTCGCAGCATCCTTTCGTCCATGCTCTAATTTTAGAGGCCAATTTTAGAAAATTTTATTTAATACAATAAACATTCTCAAGGACAAATTTTCCGATGAGATAGTGTTTTGTTAAGTGTGCATATTTTCTTTTGGTTCGACATTCATTTCCTCAAATGAAATTTTTCCATTGTCGTAAAAGTTTGAACGGAACGCTTAAGCCTTTTCCATATGCATAGATTAATTGATAATCGCTTAGAGAAGACTACCTAGTTATCATTGAAAATGCTTATAAAAATATTTCTATGCTTTTTTAAAGTAGTAGAGCTGCCTCCGTGCAGTTTTTCCGATTATTTAAGTCGTAAAATATGTTGATTTTTGAATTCTTGATAATGGTTTTTTTTTTTTTACTATTTTGTTGGTGCCATTGGTTTCGTGTGTGGTTAATTTTGTCTTTTTCTTCGCCAAGGGGATGTCTGTTTAAGGGGTTCGAATTCTCACGCCCAAATTATTGAACTTCGGTCTGAAGCAAGGGGCATAAAAATGTCGATGAAATTTTATTTTGAAATTCTTATTTTATGTTTGCCTACTCGTACGTAGCACAGTGCCGTAATACACTTGTTAGAGATCTAAGTGTGGAGACCGAATAACTTTAACTAAATGACTTTTGGACTGTAAAAAATAACCACCAGGAATGTTACAACACTTTATGAAATTCAATCATTTCTTCTCTTCTTATCTAAAACGAAGGTTCCCGAATCGGATTTGGTACCAATTATAGATTCTCATAACCAGCTGTCTAGAAGTCTAGACACGTAAGAATAGAGTGAAATATATATATTAAAGTCCAAATGAAAGTCTCACCTCTTTGCCTCTGCCCATATAACAGGAGTTTAATGAACGATAAAATAGCCAAAGATATAATCAAATGATTTTTCGAATGTTTGCTAATCACCAGGGGTGCGGGTTTTTTGACATTCGTGGATACAGATGCGGTTTTATAAAACTCACATTCGCGTACTCGAATGCGGATGCGGATATTAATATGATTTAAAGAAGATTATACTTCTATGGAAAATATTGATGAGTATTCATACATATTTTAGCTGCGTGAGCGAGTTCTTTTCTTTTTTTTTTTGGGCTTTTTTAACAAATTTTAACTCTTCTCGGTGCATCGAATTGGGATGATTTTTTAATCAAGAGGTGGTGCAACTTTTTGGGGAATACATATATTCTTTTAGGTATTTCACTATTCCCCTTTTCATGATTATTTTTATATGGACCCAAATATTTGCAGATTTCAGTTTGCAAACGGTGTGGCATACGAAATTTTGGTCAAAGAGGTTCAATATTCCGAAACGATTTATCGGGAATGTGAATTTTTTAGAGATGGAATAGAAAATTTTTATTCGAATTATTTTTGCTTTTATTTACGAATCACATTTGTTGTCGTTCATGAATTTCAACTCATAATGTGTCTTTATTTTTCATTTACAAAAACTGAAGACAAATATGAGACAAATCTGTTTTGAGAATAGGCATATGATCATAGTGCATGCCAATCTTTGACATCAGCTATATTATAAATATATGAAGTCTGGCACACCTGCATTCGCATGAAATCCGCATCGATGAGTGCGGATGCGGCTGTTGATGCAGATTCCGAAGGTTTTGCGAATGCTCAGCATTTGCTAATATTCGCAACACTCCTCCGAAATTCGAGGAATACCAAAGGAACACAATTTCAGCTTTTTAATACCCATCCTCTAACCCTTTTCTTATATTGTAAAATAAAAAAATAAACGGAAAGAAAGCTCTACCGTCAGCTCAGATATGAGGGCAGTTAATATGCGCGAAAAAGGTTGACAATGATTTCACCGATATAAATTCCACAAAAATTTTGGAACTTTTAGGTCGAAAATACCTTAATCTGGGTAATACTGTAGATGTTTATCAACTTTGGGACCTATTTAGCGCATTCCAATAACGAAAAAAATTTTTGTTTAAGGATGATACTATTTAATTTTGTTAAAAAAAATAATCAATTTTGTTGCATTCCCGACCGAAAATCATGGAAATTCGTCTTTTGACTCTCGTTTTCAAATTGAAAAAATTGAGGGTGAAAATATTTTTCCATCGAGGTTTGTTGACCTTAACATTGAGATGAACGGCGAAAGTTCAATTGGCTTCCTATTGCAGAGCGCTATATATATATATATATATATATATATATATATACGGCTTTGAAATGTGGAAGAATGGAAAGGAAATCAAAGAAAGAAAATGCAGTGGAATGAGCGGAGAAATTTTCGAAAGGGGACGACGGATTTTCGAAGCTCTAAAACGCGCGAGGATTGATAACAAACCAAGACAAGGCAAGTTAAACATGCAAAGCAACAAACGCTTACAACAAGGCGACACAAAATAGAGATGGGCCATGAAATAGACAGTCAGACAGAAAACCAGACAAACAGACAGACAAACAGACAGAGAGACCGATAGATAGACAGACAATCATACATAATCGCGGCAAGGGGAAGAAGGACTTATTTGGCTTTCGGGTGTTTTATACAATCCAAAAACGGAGGATGGCAGCAATTCACGTCGTCGCCGGGTTCGTCGTCGTAGTCAACTAAAATATCGCACTTGAAATTCACTCGTAAATCTCATGTTGACAGACACTATAGCCGTGTTTTGTTGTCGTTGTTCTTGTTGCTGCTGCTGCCGCTGCTGCTGGTGGTGCGTTACTTGACTGAGTACATATTTCGCCGCTTCCCTGACTAAGATGTCGCATATGAAGGAAGCCGGCTTGCACAACTGCTGAGGGAGCATCCAAAGTGCTTTTCGGGGGTGTAAACGATCTCAGAATGCAGCGCGACGAATTTTCATAAATTATTAAAAATTTATTTATAATATTTTTTTTAATAAATATATTTATTTTGGTAATGATTTGTGGAGAACAAGTGATTTGAATTAGATTATTTCGAAGAAGAATCCCATTGAGGGATGGTTTAAATGGAGCATTCTAAAATCTAAGCTCACTGAAATATATTTGAATAGATCCCTTATTCCGTCCCTACACCTGTTTAGAAACACATGGCAGCACTGTCGAGGATAAAAGAACTCTAGCCATTGACTGGAGGTTTGAAATGTCCTTGGTGTGAAAAGTGTTCATAAATCCGGCATTCCATTTCTGATGTTGAGATGGTGGCACTGGCAACATCCCTGTAAAAAATTTAGAAGCAAAACCAAAATCAAGCAACGCAGAGTAATTACTTCTTCATTCATTCGGAGCTATACCAGATCGAAATAAAATAAAATTTAATATGATCTTGAGATTGTAAACGAAAAAAAAGTCCTGACTTTCAATTTGGCTAACACGATGTAGATGGGTGAGCGCATGACTAGAAATCCGAGAGTTCCGAGGTTCAAATCCTACAAGAGGCGGAAATAAAAACGAGAAATAAACCATTTATAAAGAAAATATTTGAAATTGTGAACATGGAATAATCAAAAGATATTTGAAATTAAATAAATCAATTCGAATATTTTTGCTCGGGATAAAAAACATTACTCCAGTTTTACTCTCTCAGTAGATGAAAAATCTTAATTCATTTGTGCTCTTTCAGGAGATAACAAGTAAGAAAGCTACCGTCGGTCAAGCCCGACTTTGAAATACCCAGCGTCGCAACATTATTGGCGCACTACGTTTTCCCTCTCCATTTGTGGGCGTGGCAGTGGGCGGATGTCTCCCATTTTTACTTAGGATCATGCTCGAATCCCGATATACCTGTGTGCCAAATTTCGACTTGGTTGGTCCAGCCGTTTTGGAGGAGATCTGAACACAGACGGACGGACAGACAGACAGACGGACGAACGGACGGATGGACAGACGGACGGAAGGACAGACAGTCAGACGGACAGACGGACGGAGAGACGGACATGTCTAAATCGATTCAGTTTTTGATCCTGATCAGGTTTTTTTGCGTTAACTCGTGTGGCACCCATACATCGTGCTTCTTTGTGTATCCAGCCTTATTCAAATGGTTCCAAACGGTTTTTTGTGCAATCTTTAGCTCTTTTGCAATCGAAACAGTGCTAACATGACGGTCGGACTCGATAATTTCCATGATTTTATGGACATTTTCGACAATTGGCCTTCCAGTGCGTGGTGCATCCTTGACATCGAAGTTACCGGAACGGAATCGACGAAACCAAAATTGCGCATGAGTGGCTGTTACAGTATCAGGTCCATAAACGCTATTCACATTTTCAGCCGCCTGGCTTGCGTTTTCTCCCTTATCGAAGAAAAACTGTAAAATGTAGCGAATTTTCTCTTTGCTGATGTCCATCTTTGACAAGCTCTCAAACAAAACTGAATCAATCAATCAAAAAAGTGTCAAAAAAGCTTTTTTAGTAGGAACTGTCATCTTTCTAATGCCCCCTAGCGGAACACGATCGGACTTATACAACGCGAGATGCAGATAAATAACGCCATCTATTGGAAAAATAATGGATTTCTTTTTACTACACCTAATATATATGTCTATAACTACGGAGCTTAGTTCTGGCTGTTACAATATTCGTACAAAACTAATACATATACCCTGCTTACGCTGGGTATAAAAAGAATTACTCACTTTGCGCTATTACTCTCTCTGTCCTCCATTTCGAGGTCGAAGCGTGTACTCCGTTTGATCTCCATTAGGATCTCTAAAGTTGTACACGCCTGCGACGACATGAAATGCAAAAAAAGGAGTAGAAAATGTGCGAAGCTCGGAAATTTGTGGAGTAATCCATTGCTCCAAAAGCAGCACTCTTAGATTAATCTTTGGATGATCCTCTTTTTTACTGGGATATTTTTAAGAGACCAGAAATCTTTGATTAGTTTTTAATTCTCAAATTTGTTCCTTTTTTTTTTGTTCTCTTCAAATTTCGTTTCAATCAGAATTCTCTATTAAACAGCCTTGTATACACTTGCTGTCAACGCCTTCAACGTCTTAATGGTATGCAAAAATAAATATTTTCATTTAGTAAATGCTGTCGTAAACAATAGAGGAACGCTTCGCCGACTCGATAATGTTGTAGACCAAGACCCCGAAATTCAGCTTTTAAATGATTGAGTGCTCAAAATGACGCCGAGGCTTATAAAAATTCGAAAAGATATGTAAACATAACGCCTTCCTGGCACGTGCCGAATTCCTTTTTTCTCTCGTTCGCTTTTCTCTTTACAACCATAATCGACAATAGACAAAACTCCAAAGGACCGTAAAGTCCTTTGAGATTGTTTACTTTATCCTTTCAGTTTAACATTTATTAATACAGCGATATGAAATCACGCTTTCATGCGAAATTATATCAACAACCGAGTCCCGTCCGCGTGGTGCGCCGCGGCGGGAGAAAATGTTTACGAGTATAAACCACCCTATGAGCGATAAGGACAGGAAGTCAATATGCTTCCGTTATGAAGCGTTTTCCGTTTGCATGTTGTTAGCACATTGTCATTACAGCACGGACGGCAACCCCACGAATTATGAAATTAATTTCCATAATAAGCGTGTACACGCCGTTCAGGGCCCGCTGCGCTAAGGGGAAACTATTGCTCAAAAGCCATCCCAAAATATGACACCACAAATGCGGCAGTGCGCAGTCAGTTGGTATGCCTGCCTGTCTGCATGTCTGTCCGTCGCTAAAGAAGCAGCCAACTGTCAAACGCTTGTCTTTATCAATGAACTGAAAGTCAAAGCGTCCCCTTTTCCATAAATTCCTTATGAATTCATATTCATATTTGGCTGCATGAGCTCAAACGCAGCCACTGTCGCGTGGCGCTATTTAGTGTCTATTATCCGCCTTCGAGGAACATATTCCACATGTCAGTCGATTAGGAAGTCAGTGAGTTGTTGAATTGTCTAATCATCAGGCTGTAAGAAGTTATTTAATGGGTTCAAAAGTCGTAAGACTTTCTAAAGGAATCAATTGCTTTTCGTCAGACGTCAAATACAAATGCCTCTTTTCAATAGATTTCAATAACATTTTCTTTAGATTTCCGTCAATAAATAGAAAAGAATAGTGGATAATCTTAATGAATGACCATTCTATAGGATATTCATTCTATATGAACAAGAAATGAAGGATTCTTTAGATTTATAGACTGAGGACAGAGTGTAGCGGCCAGGAGCATACAGTTCACTATAGGGGTAGTCCTATAAAAAGGGTGATGTAAAAGGAGTTGTTCTCTCGTAGTAAAGTTGTTCGCTAGAAAAAATATAATAACCACTGTTTTTCCTGGAAATTCGGAGGCTCAACGTGCTCTAAAGGAACATAGACTGCTAACAAAAATTTTTAGCTCGTTTACAGGCATAGGTAAGTAAGGGTTAACCTTTTCTTCTAAAGGTCTGGAGACATAAAAAAAACTTTCACAACCTTCAGCAGGGGAACAGGTTTTTTCTTATGAGAAAATGAAAAACTATGCAGAAACTCTGAGAGCTTGAGTATTGCGTTTCTTTTAGGAAACAAACATTGTTTTTCGATAAGAAATAATTCCCCAATTTTGTTCATCGCAACCACAACAAGCTCGATATAAAGAACAAGTAAGAAAGCTGAAGTCGGTCAAGCCCGACTTGGATATACCCAGCGTCCTGACAATATTGCCATTTCCGAACGCAAAGTTCAAAAAATTAATATTTTTTGGCTTAACAGTGGGTGGAGCACACCCGGACAGACAGATAGACGGACATGTTTTAATTGATTCCGTTTTCGATCCTGATCAAAAATAAATATATTTGTCTATTACCTTGTTTATACGAACTGCTAAATCGCCGAGACCCGAAACGATATGACTCAGATCACTTTTTTGGCTAGTGTTTATGGAAGCGTTCATAAAGTGAACTCAGAAAATTCGCTTTGAAACTATTAACATAAGGCATGGCAAGCTACGGTAAGAAACATTCACAAGCGTCAACTTTTTCAAACCGATTTGAAACAATCGACGATTTATACGATTGAAGCTAGCGAACGGAGAAATAAAGTAGCGATTTGAAAATGAGTAGGACTCAACACACTTCGAACTTTCAAAACTTTTTGAAAACCGTTTTATGGGAGCGTCAAAGCAGTTTCAATCAAACCGGCATATGTGTCCGTATAAACGTGGTAATATACATAGTATAGCAAACTTTCTTTAATTTGAAGCAAATAAATCTTAATATTGAGCTTTAAAAGATATTTTTAAAGAACTGCTACCACGTTTATACGCACGCATATGCCGGTTTGATTGAAACTGCTTTAACTTCAGAAACGTTTTCAAAAAGTTTTGAAAGTTCGAATTGTGTTGAGTCCTACTCATTTTCAAATCGCTACTTTATTTCTCCGTTCGCTAGCTTCAATCGTATTAATCATCGATAGCAAAAAAAGTGATCTCCGTTCTCCGATCTCCGAGTCGTGCCGTTTCGGGTCCTGGCGATTTAACAGTTCGTATAAACAAGGTATATGATAGCAAAACACTAATATTGAACAAAAAATGAGATCATCGTGTTAACAAATGCATTTATTGAAGTTTATGGAGCATTCGCTAAGGGATATGTACTTGCAATAAGATGTTGGGTGCTGATGCTAACATATAAACATTCGCTTTATAAACTCTGTTATGTAATGTTGCTCGTTAAACCGATTGAACTCAAGCGAGTTTTGTGCCATTTTGCTCGTTATATAAGGTACTCAATTAAAATAATTTGAATGCTCGTTAAATCAGAATCTCGCGGTTGCAAATACTCGTGGTCTTCTGTACCCTGCTTACGCTGGGTATAAAAATCACCCTCCACCATGAATGAAGATCATCTTGGTTCATCCACCTTGCATTGATCCTTGTTAAAGAAATACCCAGTGAGGACACTTGCCGAGCCATCAATTTGATCAATCTCTCTTGATTTCGAGCAAAATCTAAGCCGTAAAATTTTCCCAAAACCATATTTTTTTATATGAATGAACAAACTTTCAGTTCTGTTCATGAAGTAATACAAATCTTCATCTCTTCTTGAGGCAACGTCATTCCATTGTCGATTTGAGAGGTTATTTCAAAAATGTTCAAGTGCTTTCTTGAGAGTCGAGCATACATATTTATGCATTTCAAACAGTTGTTTGTTCTCTCAGCGCATTTGTAACAATATTTTGAGACTAATTTTAGAAGAAACTATTAACTTCAAATGCATGAATGGCAACATTTCGGATATACCAAAGATACTGCCGCATTGACATTTCAGATATTTTGGGTCGAATGTTTTTTTTTTTATTTAAGAAAAAAATTTTTTGATTTGTTTTGCTTTGCTTTTGACTTTGATTTTGATGTACGTACGTGATTTGTCATTGACGTTATTATGAACTCTGAGCGTCGTTTCTGTCATTGCCGTCAAAATGACAAGATCAGTTCTTGTTTGCGTTGATCATGCGACAGCATAAAACACCACATTCGGTTCAATTCGATTCGAAGGAGAACGACTCGGCATGGCACGGCACAGTGGGCCGAATTTATGTTGTTTTTGATGATGGGATGCACTTCATTTGTTTGATTTCGTAAATTTTCGGTTTCGTACGATGAACAAATCGAAAATTTCCCGGCACATTTGGAGGATTCTCATATGGCTTCTTCCTCCCCCATGTGCCACATACCACAGATTTTCTAATTGCTTTTAAAATGTTTCAGTTTGTATAAATAATCGCGTTTTTGACATTTCGAATTGCTTCAATTTCCATATTTCCTTAGACGCACGGATGAACGAGATCGATGGATGGCGGATTTTTCTAAAAAAAAACCTCACACTCAAACTCACACACACACACACACACACACACACGCACACACATGGATATCTATCAATGCATCCATCTATAATGGAGTTGAAAACTCTGGAGGGCAGTTACCGATTGAGGCAGATTATGGTTTGTGGCATGCAGCCGGCTTGAGCTATGCGCACTCCTCCTATAATTTCTATTCTCCCTGGTCCTCCCTCCACCCTTCCCCACTTTTGGGACACATTTCACTTCATTGCCGCTTTGAATTCCGCTTTTTTGAAATTATTTTTAAGCTCATGCCATATTAATTTAATTTATGTTGGCAATTTATTATTTCTCAAATTGAATTGGAACGTGCCAGGTCGAAATGGCCGTCGGTAGTTAGCGTTTGTTTCTTTCTTTTTTCGGTGGGGGTTTTTGTTTGGAATAAATGAAATGGTTTTATTGACTTTTTTTTAAATAGCATTAATTCGGCTGAAAACTACTCGTTTCGATTAATTGATTTAATAAATTAATTTTATTTATTTTTTTTTTTTTTACTTTATTCAAATCTTTTTTTAGTTGGCAGAAATCCCCAGTGTCAAATTCGTAAAATGCTTGTATTGGAAAAGTTTTAAGCGGATGAAGGCTATATAGGATAGCATGGAAGCCCTCATCTTGGTTGAGTGATTAAAACGAAGCGTTCTAGGCTTATAAAAAACAGTTCGGTGTACGAAGATGTCTCTTATGGACCGTTCTTTATTTATTCTCTATACAGGAAACGAAAATACAAAAGTTGTTAGGAACTATTTTTGGGTTTGTTTTATGCTACGGGCTTGTTGCGGACGTCTCAATACTTTTATTTCTTTTCTAAAACCTTTCGGTCTCAATTCGGGCATTTATCGGAAATGTTTTGAATTTCGGGCGTGCTGAGGGCGTGCAGCAGGCCTAAATATTTTTACTCGGGCATCCATTTCAAAACAAAGGAGCAGGGGATTGAACCCCTAAAACTCCCCTCCCTCTGACTGCTTGTCTGATTGGCGGCCATAACTATTTTCAATATTGCGAGATTTAAGTATCCGCCTCAGGTAATTAAGCTCTTTTGCTTTCTGACTGGGATGATTTCTGTGCAAAGAAGCCGTAATAGAGGATTTGGATGTACGTTTTCATCACAGTCCGGGGAGAATCAAAGGTTCTGCAACAATTCCTTTCCACCTCTTCTTCACCATATCTTTCCAGTTTTGGACCCTCTATTTCCTCAAATAGGCTACAACATCTTGAAGACGACGTTTTCTTGGGCTTCCTTTTCTTGTTTGTTCAATCGATTTCATATTAAATTCCTTACGCGTACCTGGAATTCTGGGCATTCGCAAGACCTGGGCAGGCACTGAATTCTTCGCGTTTTAATAAATTTCGTTAGCTGTTTATCAGAGTCGTCGCTGTTGTATCGTACTTGGAGGTACTCGGTAGGTATCATAAGGATAGAATATTTCAATGGTCTAGTATTCTGACACATACACTCCCAAACTGACACAGCTTCGTGTACTTTCGAACAATTTTAATAGATTGCTAGTAATTTGGGGAACTGGATGGGGTCATATCAACTCCCTCGAAAGCATTACCGATCAATATTATTTTTTTATTTCTGCATTGACATTGAACGGGCCAAATACCTACTCAATCAAAATTGACATATTATTATGCGATTATATCCCATTAAATTATTTTCCAAGGATACTTTTCCCCCAAAGTAATTTATATGTGCCCATTTTGTAACCCTTTTAATATTTTGCAACATTTCAACTGCCAAAACGTTATAAATGTATGTATGTATAAGAAATTCATTCATATCAAGCCGTATTGAAGACATTTTTTGTACCTTTTTTTTGGCTTGGACCGTATCAAGTTCCCTTCGGCGGCGCAACCGTCAATTGACAGCTCATAAATATCGTAAGTCAGTTTAGATCCGATGTGACCACAAAGTGAAAGTGACTCAAAAATATCGCAACCGCTGAAAAATTTCACACAGGACAGAAGAGAAAATAAGAATAAAAAAAGAAAACCCCTAAAAAACATGAGACGAGACTTGAGTGAGATCCCGCGCTCGGTTCATTCCTCGGGGATCGGGCACACAAATTTACCCAATTATAGTGCATTTATCCTGTGCGTGTCGTGACGCGTTTCAATACTTCCAACGCACTTGTCCGACAATCAATCACTAGCTCTACTTTACTTTCATTCTTCCTTCTCATTTTTCTCTCCCCCGCATCTCGTCGCATCGCATCGCATCGCATCACGACGGGGCACACTTTTTATTCAGTCAAATTTTTTGAATAATGTCCCACGTCGCGTGTCAGTCCTTTCGGATTTTCTTACACTCTCGACACAAAATGACTATCCCCACATACCTACACATACAAATATATATCTAAATAAATACATAGGTATACTTGAATAAAATACTTCCCCCCACGCCACATCATTCTTAATGTTTATTTTTTAAGTTTTCTCAAGGATATGCTTTTCCACTGTCATTTGGGCAGTTTGTATAATGTTTCCTGTATTGTAAGATGTGCTCCCAGAGCGCAAAGTATCTTTTTTGGAAGGAAAATATAGAGAGTTGCAGATACCGCTTTTCGGATATGCTAAACACTCTATTATAGGGAAAAATACATTTTTTTATTCGTGTATTTTGTTTATGTTTTTGTTTCGTTTCGTTTCGTCTCGTCTCGTTCAAGAGCATCCTTCGGGAGCATCGTTTCTTGCATGCGACATTTCATTATGTTGACTTTTCTGACAGCGAGATTTTTGTACTAATGTTTTTTTTTTTTTTTTTAATTTCATTTATTGAGTTAATCTTTTTGTGGAAATTTATATCGCCCACGGGAATCAACAAAAAAATCTCGTTTACTCTCACAGCATTGAGCAATTGAACTGTTTAATTGTCCTTCTGTAGTTTGAAACAATTTTGAGGTGCTTATTCAAACAAGTATTCAATTTCTTAGACTCTCACTTGAATCGATTTCAATGCGAATTTCACAGCTCATTCGTATTTTGTTGAATAAGGCGTTTAAAGTGAGTTCCCTTTTGGTGATATGGACATGAGAACATGAGAAAAAAAAAATGCCTACGGAAACGAAACGATCGGGTAAGTTCCTGTTTAGAATTGGGTCCTTTTGTGACGGCAAACTTTTAAATTTTGAGTGAGAAACTTACGGGGGAGCGAGAGGGATTTGTGTCGCCCTTACGTTTCTCACCCATAAACAATAATTTCCCGCGATAAGAGACTACTAATCTAAACACGGGCCAAGGAATATGGTTTCAACTTCGTGCAGTAGATAGACTCATGTTTTTTAAACTCTCAACTGTCTTACCCATTTCTACATAATTTTCCTTTTCATTTTTAAATATTTTCCTCTCACTAAAGAATCCGATCGAAGCCTATAGAATGTGGAAATTCCCTTTTATTTCTCCCAACCTCATATTTTTTTTTTTTTTTTTTTTTTTCTTCATCTCTGTTATATAAAAATGAACTGTTCGATATTATTATTGTGGCCAAAAATTTATAAATATCCAACATGTAAATCTACTCACATCGGTTGGCAATCAATCTCTTTTCCATGACATAAAAGTCATCGTTTATTTGTAGATAGACAGAAAAAAATCGTCTCGTTTGCAGGTTCTTTTCCATTGTATTCGACTCAGTTAAAGTATCAAATCATTCAATAACAAAAGTCGCAACGTTGAATATGGAACAACAACAAGCTCAACAACAACAAAATATACAAAATATTTTTCCCATTTTCATTGACATAAAAAATAAACATCATCAACGTCGAATGGAAATCATTCATTCGTATTCAAACGCTGCGCCATGAAATATTTTCGCGAATTCTCCCGAAGTCGCATGACGAGTGTGAATAGAAAATGCGAACTCAGAGGACCTTATCAAAAAGTGTACTCAATGCGACATATTTTCTCTGCTTTTTTTGATCCAACTTTTTCAATTCCATGATGTATCTTTACTTTCGATACATTTTTTCATATCCCAGTAGAAAATGTCAGGCGGACTTCCGCATGAAATCAGCATGAAAAAGGAGCCGTCCCGACTCCCTTTGTAAAGGAGTCGCGCGGTAATATTTCTACACAAATGGCATTGCGCTTCACGCCGGACAAAGTCATCGGGGCGGCGCGAGAAAGTCCGCTATAGCGAAAAAAGTATTTGAGAGCTGCATGTGCTCTTTTCTCTCTCGTTGTCTAATTTTAGAACCCGTTTGACAGCTCTCTCCCTCCTGAGTTCAGGAAGGAAACTCGAGTTTCGAGAGAGGATTCTCTCATCGCGTTTTTTCGTGTATTTCGAATTTTTCTAAAATCTTTTTTTCTTCTACAGTTATTGTTTGGCTCGGGCAGGGATCGAACCCGCGATCTTCGCTACATCTCGCAAATGATCTCCTGATGCTAAAATCCTATTTAAATTTAAGCAGCTAATGAGATTCAAGCAAGACGAGTTCAAAATGTAAATGATAATCGGGTATGACTTTTTAGCTCCACCTCGCTGACACTGTCATGCGAAGCATTTCACCGAGGCGTCCGATCTGAAGGACGCGCGGACTTGTTCACCGCCGACATAATATTCTGCTGGGATCCCATTGCATTTAACTGTCTATGTATACATTTTTTTTTCCTTTGTCGCATATGAATTCAAATCGCCCGGGAGAGCTCGCTCGTTCACGGTACTGCATACATACATTGTATATTCCTTTTCACTTTTCGGTTTTCTTTTTCCGAATTAAGCCTGAATTCCAATAGCGCAGGAGCTGCAGGAAATTTCCTGCTGCAGGAGGGGCAGGAAAAATGCAATTTCCAATAATGCGTGTGCATGAGCATGTCAGTGCTGCGGTTTTGAATGTGAACTTGACTCAGTACATTTTTAGCTACTCTTGTACTCGTCTTATTTTCTATGAACGGAATGTAATATTCCCTTTTACTTAGCAAATAAATTATAGAAATCATATATATAGATGTCGAAGCTTAAATGAAAACATTATTTAATGCATATTAATTCATTAAGGAAGAAAAGCATACCTCCGTAGTACCAAGTACCACAAAAAAGTACTCAATAGTTTCTACAACACTGTTATATTCCTTTCTTCAACTGTTATACTCAGCTGTCATGTTGCTCACGCGCAGGAAATATTCAATTTTTCGAACTTTTGCGTGTGCAGGAAGTTGATTGGACGTCGTTCCATATGTTTTCAGGTGTTGAACATTTGCAGGAATTCACGTTACGCACCTCCTGCGCTATTGGAAATTCAGCTTTAGGTTTTTCGTTTTTTCTTATGCTTTAGAACGGCAAACGAAATGGGATATGTTATTGGGATATGTCCTCATGAATGATGTGTTAATGTGACAGGCGAATAGGCAACTCTTTCAGTCGACTGCGAGTCTGTCATTTTATGGTAAAAGCTACTCAACGTTTTTGAAGGGGTGCTTTAAAATCTAAGATTTCATTCCAATAAGTTATTGTTTATTGTGTCGGTATAAGATTCAAGCTAATTTTTAATCATTTAAGCTAGGCAAACACGGCGAACATGGACAACGCAAATGCTGCAGACTTGATGTTCTTTGGAACTTTATTTATACATATTAATATGCTTCATTTTTAGAACGAAGTTCTTTATGAAACGATAGCGACAGGGGACCTAGTCGAGAAAAAGTGAAAAACCGCTATAAAATCCGCGTTACCTAAATTGAAGTTCGCAAAAAAGGGTATAATAACCTTTGCAAAAAGAAAGAAATATGCATATATTTACGTAAAATGACTTCCTGATGCGGCCGAGATATTATACTTTTTTAGGCGACACTTATTTCCGACGATATCCCGAAAAAACAATTAATTATTGAATTCAGAAACTACACAGACACATACAAGCATAAATGCATTCAAACAAAACAAAACAATATGTGGTGCTGCCAGACTGAACGTTTTCAGAATAACTCCGATTAGTAGGTTTTTGCAAATATATAAGGGCATTTTAGGTAGCTTATAATTTTTTTTGCGCTATCAAAGCATACGTCAATTCGTACATAATTAAAACATATTTAAAATCATCGTCTGTACTCCGGGGGCTGCGGATGTAATATCGGTGTGAAAAATATCGATACTTTAAAACATCTTTATGTATGAAAATTCGCATTTTCGAGACTATCTCATTTGCGATGGAAAACCCTTTACACGTATGCTTTTTCAGTTCCAGTATATTCTGCTTATCTAACTTAGCACTTTGAGGGCTCAACGCTGTTAAAGTAAATTGAAAGGAAGTAACGAGCTCACTACTTTGAAGAAAGGAAATCAGAGTTGAAATTTCGATGACAGGTTGACAGAAATATAGGAAATGTGTGACTTAAATGCAACCCTGTGAGTCCGATTACTTGTAATAAGCGTATGCGTTCAAGTAGCGAAAGTAAGTCAAAGTTCTTATTTGTTTTTATACCCAGCGTAAGCAGGGTATATTAGGGTATCTTGTAACAGCCAGAATAACGCTCCGTAGATATAGACATATATATATATATATATTCTTGATCAGGATCAAAAATTCGATTTAGACATGTCCGTCCGTCCGTGTCCGGATCTCCTCCGAAACGGCTGGACCAATCAAGTCGAAATGTGGCACACAGGTATATCGGGGTCCGAGTATGATCCTAACTAAAAATGGAAGCCATCCGCTCACTGCCACGCCCACAAATGAATTTAATGTGTTTTCAGTAAAATGCTGGTAACTTGCGAACCACTCAACACATTTCATTGATATTTGGTGTACTGGTAAACTACGAAAAGGGACATATCCTGGAAAAAAATGGACGCCGCCCTCCGTGAGCCACGCCCACAAATAAGGGCTTATCGTAACTTGTGAAGTAAAAGGCGTACAAGCTTCAAATTCGCAACATAGGTTGAACAAGACGAATGAAAGGTGTAGGAAAAAATTTTATGAGGCCCGCCCACTGCCACGCCCACAAATGGAGATATTTCGTAACTTCCGAAGTAAAAAGCGTAGAAGCTTCAAATTCGCAACATAGGTTGACCAAGGCGAAGGAAAGGTGTAGGAAAAATTTTGTGGGTCGCCCACTGCCACGCCCACAAATGAAGATTTTTCGTAACGTCCGAGGTTAAAGGCGTAGAAGCTTCAAAATCGCAACATAGGTTGACAAAGGCAAATGAAAGGTGTAGGAACAAAAATTTATGTATCCCGCCCACTGCCACGCCCACAAATAGAGAATTTTCGTAACTTCCGAAGTAAAAGGCATAGAAGCTTCAAATTCGCAACATAGGTTTACCAAGGCGAATGAAAGGTGTAGGAAAAAATTTTATTTGGCCCGCCCACTGCCACGCCCACAAATGAAGATTTTTCGTAACTTCCGAAGTAAAAGGCGTAGAAGCTTCAAATTCGCAACATAGGTTCACCAAGGCGAATGAAAGGTGTAGGGAAATAATTTATGTGGCCGTCCCACTGCCACGCCCATAAATAGAGAAGCAAAACATAGTGCGCGCATAACGTCGCGACGCTGGGTATTTCAAAGTCGGGCTTGACCGACTTTAGCTTTCTTACTTGTTTGTTAATAAAATTAATATTTGGACGGCGTTCTTTTAAGAATTCAAGTGTTGTTAAAGACATTGTGATATGTTACTCAAAAATACAGCAAAAAATTTCGGGTAGGTGCGTTTTTCGCGTAAGTGCATAAAATTGTCTGGAAAATAATTGAATGCAGCTAAGCAGAATATACTGTATCGCATTTTCGCTTCTTAAAAACAGTTGAAAACAACAAACAGCCGTCTTGTATACATATATTTTTCGATTAATAAAAACAATTGAGTTTTGCGAAAAACCTTGCTGCGAATTATATTTACTAACATTTATAAATACCATAATGAACTTCGTTCTTATCTGGTGTCCTATGACACAACTCAACTTGTTTATCTGCCAAAGTAGTACGGACTTTAAAAGCCACGCGTATTCTTTAAGAGCAAATATCACTACGCACGCATTTCAAAAACTATTATCAAAAAACACGTAAAATAGTTTTCATTT
Source organism: Chlorops oryzae (assembly GCA_020466095.1). Classification (NCBI taxonomy): domain Eukaryota; kingdom Metazoa; phylum Arthropoda; class Insecta; order Diptera; family Chloropidae; genus Chlorops; species Chlorops oryzae. Next base: position 78,047,302 of record CM035807.1, read on the forward strand.
GATTTTAAATATCATATTTAGTCCTCGCGAATTAGTTTTTCCGTGGCGTATGGGTAGCGTATGCGCTCAGCAATACGAAGATCTCGAGTTCGAATTAAGGGGCTGCACAAATATATTTAAAACGGCTTTTAAGGCATTTGTTGAAATTCAAATAGAAATATTTTTTGAACTTAATTTTTCAAATCAATAGGGGTATTCACAAAGGTGTGTTAAAAACGTTGGAAAGTCGGAAAATCGTAAAATTTCGACTTCTTAAAAATTTTTAAAACTTTTCTTGTATCTTGCACCACTTTTTTAAGCAGTTCAAATTTTCCGATTTTACGACTTTCCTATTTTCCGACGCCTTTGTGAATACCCCTATTATTTATACAAAATTTGATTTGGAATCTAGTAAAGGCAAATCAAATATTAGTGGTATTCAAGCAACAGTGCAATCGCAGTGTGCAATATTTACACTTGTCAAATTGCGTACAAAAAAAGCAGTGCAAATATTGCACACTGCGATTTGCACTGTTGCTTGAATACCACTATTGTGAAATTTTCTTTCCTTGTATTTACAAAAACTTTGCATAACAAATTAAAAGCATTTTAAAATACTGTGCGATACATATGAGTACACATGAATTTTGTTTATTTTTTTTTTTATTTATTTCTATATTTGAATGCAAAAACATTATTTGATTGATTGCATTATCATTATAGCTGAGCATGAATCTTTTTTCGCTTATTAAATTTCGTGCAACCGAAAAGGCTCTTTCCCTCCAAAATATTTTTGTTCGTTTTTCGTTCAGTCTTTTTTATTTATATTAAAGAATATTTTTGAAATACATGCTTTCACTTGTTGTCCTTTATGAAGAATGATAATATTTGAAGTATTTGTTTCACGAAGTAAAAAATTTTCTTCATTTTTGTTTTATAAATCATGACTGACTTTCATTTGATGCTATAAGAAGTTACACAGTATTTGTTCTATAAAATCCAAATCGAAAGCATTCACTATTTGAAATTCTAAATCATTTGAATTTTAGTGCGCTCTTCATAGTGTACACTAAAATCAAATACATTTGTGCAGCTCTTTAGTTCGAATCCCATAGCAGGCAAATGAAATGTGTGAAAAATGGGAATTTCAAGTAAATGGAAAAAGTTTGAAAGGAAAAAAAAGGCTGTAAGAATGGAGAAAAGTAGCTTCCCAGCAGGGATCGAACCCGCCGACTTTGGATTTGCTACTACTTTCGTATTTAAACTTACTACGCGTAGTAAATTCTTCTTTAACTACGCTTGTGGTTATTTTAACTACGTCCGTTAATAGAGCCAAATCAATGGTGTTCGTAGTTAAATTAACTACGTTTTTGTTATTTTTACTACGATTTTTATGTATGTTAATTATGAGCCCCCATAGTGCCACTCTGGGCTTTATCCCGGCTTACCATCCGCTGAATCGAGGTCGGCACGTCAAAAAATGATTTTTTATTTTGATGTTCGCACGCTAGGCCATACATGACGAATATGGGCGGGAGCTGCTCGTTAAAAATTGAAATTTTTCAAAAACAACCATTTTGGTTATATTTGGGCGCGCATTGGGCTCGTTTTGGACCCTTTTTGGTTATATTTGAGCTTGATTTGGGCGCGCATTGGACCCGATTTGGTCTCATTTTAGTTAAATTTGGCCTGGATTCGGGGGCGCATTGGGCTCGCTTAGGGCTTATTGTATTAGATTTGGGCTTAATTTGGGCGCGTTTTAGTTAGATTTGGGCTTGATTTGGGCGTGCATTGGGCACGATTTGGGCGCGTTTATTCACTACCCATGCCCGGTTTGGGTTCGATTTGGGCGCGAAACTATTTACTATTTAAGCACGGTTTGCGTGTGCTTTGGGGGTGCAAAATAAATACAAATATTTTTACTCCGGTATAAAATTATCTCAGAGTACTTCAGATGCCCCCACACTAGGGTGTCCCAAAAAATTTGTTTTTTCGAATTTAATAGTAGAACGTAAGGTCTCCGAAAGCTTATGGGTCAAAGTATTTTTGAGATTTTTTTCAGAATTTTCGTAAAAGGTTTAGAGGTTTCTCTCAGCGGATTTTCCTCAAATGCCCCACATTTCCAAATTTTTGGAGATAGCTTCTTCATAAGCAATGCTTTTCAGGATTTTTAGGTATCAGTCGGTGGAAAAGTATACAATCTTTGTTCTCTTTTACATAAACTAGAAAATATACCAGCTTTATAGGCTATTTAGGCATCTATAGTAGAAATTTTAACAAACGAAATCGGGCGTCAAAAAAAGAAGGCCCCAAAATTTCTTAATTTTATATGAAAATGGTTGAAAGTAATGATGCAATTTCAAAGAGTACGAATTCCTTTATAATTTTTTTAAGGAAATTAGGATTTTACTCTTATAGTTCCAAAGCTATGTTCCTTTATATTTTCCAAAACATTATAACAAAAACACGTTGCATACTTCCAGGCTTACATTTGAAAATTTCATTGCCTATAGGATGGCCAATCAATATTAAATAGACTCAAAATGAAGACTTTTTCATGGGCATTGACTTTCGGCTAAATTTCCCGCCGTGCTAATATCCCTTTTTCTAAAATCTCTTGCTATAAGTCGAATTTGCTTTGTAAAATGATAATTTCATACAAATTTGATTAATAAGTCAAAGAAAATGAAAATTAACTGGCAGATCGAGCTTAAAACTTAGATGAGAAAACGGCTCTTAATATTTAAACCACTAATTTTTTCAACACTTTTTAGTTCCCACTTTAAAGGTAAGTGGTCCATTTTGAGTGACGTATGAATTTAGCTACAAAATTTGTACTTTTGCCATAATTTTTAAGAATTGCATTTAAAGTGGATTAAATGATATTTTTTATGTTTAAAATTAAATAAAGTTATGTTTCTCTAACAATTTTTTGGAAACACTTACGCCCGATTTCGCCAAGCTTTTTAAATAAAACAAATTAAAATTTACTTTTTTTATATGAAGTTCGATGCATTTAAATAGCTTGGTGAAATCGGGACTTACATACATATATTTTTCAAGATATGCACTCAGGGAAAAAAGTCCGTAAAATCAATGCGAATCCCATTGCTCCAAATGTGACTTGGACCATAACCGCAATAGTTTTGAAATAGTTATTATAATAGAACATTTGTACTATTATTATAATAGTCTTACAGTTTTAATTTAATAGCTTGTCAACAATCACAATAGGGCGATTCGACCAGCAGTAAGTCGAATCGACCTATTTAGGTTGAAATTACCCTATTCCTGATCTATTTTCCGGCCTTAAATATGACCTAACTTTAAAGTCCGTTTCGAAGGTCCAAATTACCTTTTTTCGACCTATTTCATGACTTCAAAGTCGTTTCGACTAACAAGTCGATTTTTGGTCGAAAAGAGGTAAAATTGCCCTATTTTGTGACTTAATATTGACTTGACTTTGACTTCCAAATTAGGTAATTTTTCAAGGCAAACCGACCAATTTTTCGACTAAAATTCGACTTTAAGGTCCGTTTGACTTATAGGGCGAAATAGGGTCAAAAGTTGACTTATTTTGTTGCATGCTTCGACTTCAAAGTCGAGCGGACTTGATTTTCGGACTTCATAGTCGGTTTGACTTTAAAGTCGAAATAGGTCAAAATAGGTCGAGCTCCGCCATGTTTTTCGAATGGCAAATTGAGAATTATTCTTCTGCATATGTTTTTTCTTTAAGAAAAACAATTTTTTTCAAGCAATATTTATTTAATTTCCATCAATGAGAAAGCCCCTTAAAAATGAAGAAGTAGAAGGAACACTTTCACGAAAAATCTCAGCGGGCATATGTTTTTGGGACTTATTAAGCGCAAAATAATTTTTAATGAAGTCCATATTTTATTTATTATATATTTCTTAAGACACACGAAGAAGAAAATCTCTCGTTCATTTCTGCTTTCGAGTAATACGAATGACTGAGTAAGATATTATGTATTTATATCTTTCTCTGTTACTCTCTCTCTCACTTTTTTCGTTTCCTTTTACGTTCTCTTTCGTTTTACTCATAAGTCCAATTAGGTCGAAAATTGGTCATTGCGACTTCTTTTCGACTAATATTAGGTAAACGGACTTCTTTTCGCCCTGACTTTGAAGTCGAAATGCCCTATTATGACCTATTATTACCGCCAATCGACTTCCAATCTATTCCCCACTTACGTCGACTCGACGTCAAATCGACGTAATTTCGACCTATTTAGGTTAGGTCAAGTAAATATTCTGACCTAATATAGGTAAGAATTTACCAATTTTCCACCTATTTTGCTACTTGGGTTGTCTTATTAAAAATCAATAGGTTTAAACCGCCATATCCTATTGAAAATCAATATGAAGATCCTATTGATACAATAGTGGAATATCATTATTAAACTTCGAAATTCGAATTCGAATATGAATGCAACGAAAAGAACGAAACGAACGTAAAACGAAATGACAAAAATAGAGAGAGATAGATATAAATACATAATATCTTACTCATTTATGCATAGTACTTCAATACAACAAGGAAAGAAAGATTTTCTATGAAGTGTGTCATATGAATTGAATATGAAATCAATAGTAAACAAAATATCGACTTCATTTAAAATTATTTTGCGATCTATAAGTCCCAAAAGCATATGCCAGCATAGATTTATGGTGAAAGTGTTCTTTCTACTTCTTCATTTTTCAAGGTTCATCTCATCGATGGAAATTATATAAATTTTTCTTTATAAAAATATTTTTTTCTCACAGACAAAACAGATGCAGACATAATATTCTGCTGGGAATGGTCGTACTTTAAATATTATTATGGGACGTTTTTCTCTGAGTGTGGGTATTTAAATAAAAATTTATCAGGTGAACCATTTTGAGTGGTAGTCACTGTAGTAATGTTGCCAGAATGCCATAATAGCGCATACCTTTATGAATGGACTAACTATTATGTGAAGTTAAGTCAGCGATAAAGATAGATTCTTCCAATGGTATGATGATTACTATATAAGAGTGCAGAGAACTGAGGCGGGAGAGACCTGTATTCCCAGGAAATTGTTGAATAAGGCCAGCGATCAGTAAGAGGAGTTACGAAAAGAATTACAGATCTGACTGAACGCACGATAGAGTTGATTTTCAGGGTCTTAACTTCCTCCGAAGCACGAAGAAACATAAAAATAATCATCCACTTCTTACGGGCCCATCAACTGCTAGCCTGACCACATATTTTCTTTTTTATTGAACATTTCACAAAAGCATTTAGTTCCCCTCTACTCCCGTGGCTCGATAATAGAACCGATGTATGCCCGCGTGAGTTTTGAGAGCTCATAAAAATTCAACAAAGAGCTTAAAATTTCAGCTTGAAGCTCATAATTCACGACCTCCTCAGTGCACATGCTTGAACAATTTATTTTGTCAATTTCTGCATTTCAATGGAAGCACATGCACTTGATCGCTTTCTATATATCTATATTCTTCGTAGTCTTGAGCATCATTCTAAATTTATTATTAGAATTAAAACATTACAAATTCGTAAGCCCCTCAATTTTTAAATCCTTTTGAGGATTTCAAAAAAACAATCCAATCCAGACAACATTTGAGAATCCTTGGTTTATTTTTACTTACTCAAGTTAAGCGCAAGATTTGTTATTTTTTAAAATAAAAGAATATCTTTCTGACGCACAAAAAAAAAAACACAAAAAAAATTTGACAGCAGACATGGAAAAGCGTTTTGTGAATAAATAAATATGCTAAGGATACGAACGCATCAGGATAATGTCATGTTAACACCAAAAAGTAATATTGCCATTGCCAATTCGAATTTAGAACCCTTTCGCGGTACACGACAGCAACGCAAATTTATATGTATGTGTGCGAGGAAGGCGAGGAAAATAACGCTGGGCTGCATCAAATGACGATGATGCATCAAACGGAAGAAAATTCAATAAGAAAGATGACAAGCTTCATGGATATGGATCAAATCAATAAATGCGTGGACTGAGAGTGAAAAATATTTCCATTACGATTTCCTGTAACCTAAGGGCAATCTTACAATCATATGGAAACCCCTTTCGTTTCTATTTTCCTCTTGTTGTCGTCTTTAGTACTTTTATTCGAAATTTTTGCGAAATTTCGCGACAATCAAACGAATCAGAAAGACAGCGGTCGGAACAACCCTTTTTTATTTAGGTACTATGCGACAGAGCATAAAAAATTTCATACTCGAAATTGAGTGAAATTGTGGGCCAACGTGTGCCGCAACGAATTTCGCGAGAGCATAATAACAAGCCATCATGATGTTTTGTGGGATGAATTATTCAGCAGACTGGTGGTCGGACAAACGGACGGATAGAGCGATAGACTGAAATATGGACAGACAGACAGACAGACAGACGGGCGATGCCATGGCTAGACGCAGCTTTAAGTATTTGGTTTGTAAAACGGAAGTGAAATCATGTGAAATGCTCGTAGCGATGAGCTGAAATACGATCGAACGAAATCACTTTTGCCACGCACACTTGGCAAAGTCATGCGAATTACTGCCGCTTGAAGGAGATTCGATGAAATGTTCCATCAATTGAATCATTTTTTTGTTATTGTTGTTCTTGATGATGGTGATGTTGATGATGAGTTTAACTTATGGACGTTGTCAAAGCGAAGCATAAAATTAATCAATTTAATCAAGTAAGTGGCGTGGAAATCAAGTCGCATAAGATCTGAAAAAAAAAAAAAAATAATAATAAATTGAAAACAAAAATAAAACTTTGAAAAAATCAATAAAAATAAAGGTTTTCTCTTTTACAAGAAATACATCATAAAACACACCACAGACAGACATCAGAACATCCAACGTTGTAAGCAACATTTCATCACTTTTCAATCTCGCATTTATTGGCCTTTTTGGTCTTAATTAACATAAAACATTTTTTCTGGGAAGCCTCCAAAAAAGAAAAGAAAAAAAACAAGACAAAACTTTGTTTTTAATTCAAATTTTAATTTATATCTTCACTTCGCTCGTTTATCTCATTTTATCATCTTTCTTCGTCTTTGCCTCATCTTCCTTCGAGTGTCTGTTTCTTCGTCTTCAAAGTTTAAAATTTTTATGATTTCTATTCTTATGTTCTCAGAGAGAGAGAGGGAAATTTTGGGAAGCATTTCATTTTAAATAGGTTGAAATTAATTCATCGTTAAATTTTTAAATTTATCACCTTTATATGTTTCTCATAATAGAAATACGAATTGGAAGGAAAAAATGTTGATAATTGAATTTTTTTTTATCAGCGGTATCAGTTGCTTGACCCACGATCATCGCTTTTGGTGTTCTTGTTTTACGCATCAACACTCGATATAACGATTTTATGTTAAAGATGAAATTCTTGTGCAAAAAACCTTGTGAATGTATTATACACATAATTAGTAGCTCGTCTCAGTCCCAGCGGGAAATTATCTCCTGCGTGACAAAGTCATCATTGATATCATCCCAGCCGGAAATGTCCCGCGGTCATCCCCGATGATGTCCTAGTGACTTCGGAGCCGGAATGCGTGCTATTTCCGGTGACACTTTGTATGACAATTACATAGGAGCTGACAGGGACTTCAGCGGTGACATCATCACCGGAAGATTAGAAAATGTCACTGGTCATGCTAGGGGATGCGATGGCGGAAAAAGCATTTGAGAGCAGCAGCACATTGCTCTTTTCTCTCTAAATGTCCTTGCACTCTCTTTGAATGTTTCGAAGATTTTGCAACATCTATTTTTAACAATTTTTGTTCGCCTATGCCAGGGATCGAACCCGCGATCTTCGGACTCTGAGTCGAGCTGAACTGACGCGAAAACCTTATTTAAATTGCAGAATCCAATGAGAGTCAAGCACATGAACAGCATCCCTCCACTATGACATGTCCTCCAAGATGTCATGCATGACAATGTCGGAGAAAAATAGTGGTAGATCTACCACTAAAGTCCAAGCACTGTCTGGAGGTCCCGAGTTCGAATCCTGTCGGCCGCGAAAAAAAGTTGTGGCCTTTAAAAGCGTCGTGCACAAGCGCTTTCAAAAATTCTTATGAAATCGGAAGCGTTCCGGCTCCAAAGTCACCCTGACTTCATCGATGATGTCAGTGGGATATTTCCCGCTGGGGTGTTATGGTTTCGCATACCAATTAATTCGATCGTATACAGTATTCTGCCGACACAAATAACTCGGATGAAAACTTGCCTTGGTTCACAGGGGAGACAAGTTCCAAAAATATTGGGGGGGAAAAAATAAGTTATGCAAGGAACAATACGCAGTGTTTAGTAGATGTCAAATATTGAAAAAGTGCAGTATATCTCTCTGGAACTGGAATTAAGTTCTAACACTTCTCTTTGACAGATATTTCTGGTTGGAGGAGGTTGGAACCAGTGTTCGGAGAATTCTGCACGAATGTGAAAATTAGGGTGGCACAGGCGGGTAAATTCGAATTATCGTAATTTCAAAATTGTAGTAATTTAGATAAGAAATATGAAAGATTATGGAGATGAATTATGGAGATTGCAGAAAAAAGTATGATATTGTAGAATATCTTTAGAAAATTTTGAAATATTTTTCCATTTGCCGAAATATTGGGGGGGCATGGCCCCTCCAATAAAATTTTTGGAGGGGCAAAAAGTTCCTTGCCCCCCATAGTTGCCGCGCCTGTTGGTTCAAAAGTCCCGGAAGCCTGAGCGATTTTGATTCTCACTGCGTTGATTTATCACCAGGCGCGGCAACTATGGAGGGCAAGGCACTTTTTTCCCCTCCAAAAATTTTATTGGAGGGGCCATGCCCCCCCAATATTTTGGCAACTGAAAAAAATATTTGAAAATTTTTTAAAGATATTCTAGAATATCACACTTTTATTCTGCAGTCCCCATAATTCATCTGAGATTAATCATTTCATATTTCTTAACTAATTTACTACAACTTTTAAGGTCGGTAATTCCAAATTACCCGCCTGTGCCACTCTACTTTTCAGATTCGTGCAGAATTCTCCGAACACTGGTTCCAACCTCCTCCAACCAAAATATGTGTCAAAGATTGTCTATAAGTATCGATATCTTTCCCTTTCCGAGGAGGGTTAGAACTTTATTCCAATTGCAGTAGATATACTGCACTTTTTAAATATTTGACATCAACTAAACACTGCGTATTGTTCTCTGCATAAAATTGTAAGTTGCAACTCAAAAAAATTTCTTACGTATTTTCCATGTTTGACTCCATTTCGAAAAACGACGCTACAATTTATAAGGACTCAATATCGAAAGAGTCAAAAAAAATTAAAGCCGTACCATGAGAAATGGCAATTTATTGGATGTTCCTTTTGAAGTACATATGCGATTCAATTCCGGGATTAGTCTCGAAAATCCCGGGATTTTTTTTTAAGATCCCGAAATCCCGGGATTACAAAAATGACGAAAATTGGCATCCCTAGTCGAGATATACCACACAAAATGTATATAGAAATAATCAGCGTCACCAGGAGATTCGATTTAGCCATGTCTGTCTATCTGTCTGTTTGTATACAGTTTTCTTATCGAACGAGTTGAGCTATATTGACGAAATTTGGTATGCGTGCTAACAGGGACATGAGTCAGATCAAGTTCGAGAATGGACCCGATCGGAAAATTTTTAGGGGTACCTCTAGTACTAGGGTCTGTCACAAAAAACTCAAAACTGCCTCAAAATCTGACTTTTTCGAAATATTTCAATGAAACTTAGGATTTGAGCGTTTTGGGTTAGTGTGGCTGCCACCAAGGGTGACACACTTAGGCACCAAACGGGCCCTTTGTGATACCACGTATAATGGGAAAACAAAGAAAACCAGAAACTGAAAAAAGGCACAAACATTAACGACCCCAGCTGGGAGTCGAACCCACGGCGTTTCGTTTCGTAAATTGGCATCTCAGCCAACTACGGCACAGAGGCCAACAACTCTTTTGAAATAATTTCATTTTTTATTTTTTAACATTTATGCAGGTTTCTTCGTTGACTCTTTACTTCCTCATCACTAGCTCTACGATCAAATGAGCTTAATTTACGCCTCATTCACTCCTCATTCCATGCAATGTGTTCCACGCTACTTTTCAAGATTTATATGCCAGTTATTGTAAATTTATTAATTGCCAAAGCTCGTAAATATCTTTATGACGAATGTGAATTTGGCTCGAGCAACGCAAGCCGAGTTGAGGCACTCTAGTCGAACATTTCTCAATCGTCTCAGATCGGAGCCTTTGAAATGCTATTGAATCGCTGATATTTTAGAACAAAAACAAAACCAAAATGAAAATAAAAAAGACTCTTTTTTATGGAATTTTTGCAACACGAGCGCATTTATGAAAAAGATCGGTAAGAAACGCAATTCTTTTTTATGATTATATCATAAAAATGAAGAAAAAAATCGAAGAACATATTCTGATCATCCTCGCACCTTCACAAAAAAATACAGACAAAATAAATCAATATAAATAAAAACAAAAGTCGCGAAGAAGAAAAGACATAATATCTTTCACAACCTTCATAATTCTTGCCATTTTACGATGACACACAATTCAAGGGAGATTTTTATTTAGGTTTCAAAGAAAAATATTAAAAGTCAATTAAAAGCATCAGTGGACGCCAAAGTAACAACAACACAAACAGCAACAAAAACTTGGAAGGGAAGTGCACTCTTTAGGCTGGTTGCAGCTTGTTGTCTGTTGATGTCTTGATATCGATATCGCAAACACAATTGCTAGCCGCGATGACACTGACGCCAAACAACAACTGAAGCATTCAAATCATCCATCGTCAACGTGTCAACCAGTTCAGCCCAACTCAGCAACGCCAACGAATAAGAGAGCCAACGATCCATTCAATTCAGCCAATATATCTCGCAGTATCATGTGCGCAGGTAAGGCCATAAAATCAAGGCGACATCAGAGTAGCAGACTCCCTCCCAGCCAGCACGATTGACTCCTTCATGTAGATGGCGTTCCTCTTCTGGTCAATCCCGTTGTGCGCTTTGTCATAAAGATTCATTTATTTATAATTTAATATTGCCACATTCCTTCGAAGCTCTGCGGAAAAATTTCATTCGCACGTTGGCCTTCATCGTCGTCGTCACTGTCGTCGTCGTCGTCGTCATCGTCATCGTCATCGGCGTCACCATCAGCGCCTTCAACCGACATCAACGGCAACGTCGACGTTGCATATTGCTTTGCATTGCATTGCGGCAATAAAACTTTATGCGACTTTACGTTCCGTCATCTTCGACAACGTTGCACTCCGTTCGGCCGGCCGTCCGCCTGTCAAACGTTTAGAGTTGCTCATCGAGCTGTGAGTCAGTTTCTCCTAAGCACATCAATCCAGCCGATCGCTCGACACGAGAACGTGCAGCATCCATCTATCTATCCGTCCATTAATATATCTAATTAATCATCCACCCAGTCAGTCCGTCAGCCACTCATCTAACTGCTACTCGTACATATATTGTGACATAATTTTTAATACATCAGACGGACAGACGGTTAGACACATTGCATTTATGGTGGATTGGTCTTAATAACTCTTGAACTAAAAACGTAATTCACAATTCAATTAATAGCAAAATAGAAATTTTCATTGTAAAGTAAAATCTTTTGTTTTCATGCAAGCCGTTGGAAAATTTCAAGGTCTCGCGGATGTTTCAAAAGAGCAAAAAGCTTTTTCATTTTATCAGGGGACGTTACCTAATAAAAACATATGCAGTGTACCTAATCTCTCTTTGCGGACCCTCCTCCCAAGCGTATGCCCTTCTTAAATGAACACTTTTTGGGAATGCTCTAGTTTTTCTGCTTCTCAAATAGTTTCCTCTTAGCCGGAAATATTTTTCGGTTCCGTAGGTGTCGGCTTAAAATAGAGTACACTGTTTCGCTCAACTTTAGACAAGAAGCAACTAAGTAGAAGCGATTATATTCTCAAAATATGTTTGTTGTTTCATCTTCTCATACGCATTCAAGGTGTTGGTTTTTCGCCGTAGCCACTTTGAAGCCGGGGCTTTAAAGAACGGCAAAATAACCAAACTTAGTGAGTACCTTTTTTCGCGTTCGACTGCGCTAACCGGCAGCGCTGCCTGGGAGGACTGCGCGCTGCCCTCTTCACTGTCGAAAAAAGTTCTCTTCGCGTAAACAACTCGCTCACGCGTCGGCAAAAACGTTTAAATTAAAGAAAAAAAAATCGCAACTTAAACAGTAATAAGAAATCAAAACGTTAAGTGATTGGAGTTGAAATCAAAAATAAAACCAAAATATAATTTGAAGCTAAAACAAAATAAAAAACAAAAAACCTTTACTTTTTTAAATAAAAACTAAGTACATAAATCCGAAATATCGTCGCGCAAACCGACATATAAATCGACGTACCCCGGCATCCCCCAGGGTCAGCAGCGGAGTACCAGGTACGTCCTCTTTAGTCTGAAATCAGACACAAGGAATAGAAGTAAAGCTTGGTGGAACATTTCAGGTCCCTGAACTTTCTTTGAACAGAAGAATAAACCTTTGGAATTTTTGTTTTTTTGCCTTCCATAACATAGGGGTCTTCCCTTAAACGTGAAAAAATGGACAAGTTATACCTCGAAAATCTCGAAAAATCTTGGTTTAAAAAGATCAATCAATACTGATTTATTCACTTGTTAATTGATACTTCTGCATTTTTGGGAATGTATTATAAAAATTATCAGAAAAAAAATAAATTAACACATCCATTATTAATTTAAGAAATCCTTCTTAAGTACTTCCTTTTTTTCGTGTTTTCATTCGATAAAGAGACCATCAGTAAACGGCAATGTAGATAATTTTCGTCGTTTTAAGGGCAATTTTTTCGATTCTAAAAAAAAAAAAAAATAATAGTTATTTAGGATCTCTGGTTAGAAACAATTAGGGATTGGAGAAAAAGTAATCATTTTAGTTGGATAATTATCCGACGTACAAGGATTTCAAGCCTTATTAATTTATTGAAGAAGGAATCGTATTAAAAAGAAATATGGACACACATACTCCGTATGCTTGTTCTACCATATCAGACAATCCCTTCATACCCCAATGATTTGCTCACGTATTTATTCGCATGTTAACTCAAAAATACAGTCTTCAAACTTTTCGACCCCACAACACAGAAGACCTCAAAAACAATAGAAAACAACAAGGATAACATCCACGTAATGTAGAACAGTCTATTGAAATATTTTAATCGAAAATTTATTTATAATTGAAAAATCTTTACCAGAAATTGATTCCCCACAAAAGCCACCGTTCACAATATTACCAAAATTGTCGGCGAAGTAATCTGCCCCTTTTCGCCTACAAAGTATAGAATTTTTTTTTTTGGGAAATTTGAGATATTTTTGCTGCTTTTCCTCGAATCGTATTGTCAATGTCTAAGAAGAAAATAATCAACATTAGTGAGGACGGCGGGGCATTTTTCTACGTCTTACACGTTATGTAAAGAAGCAGCTCAAAGGACTGGGGACGGGGCTAAGGCGAAGACTGTATGTCTGCACTTGAAACTTTTTCGCATGGCAAGCAATCAGCCGGAGTTAGAACGGGCAATGGAAATCAGCCTGGAGCGATGGAGGGGAAAAATTGAGAAAAAGGATTTGGCTGATGAAAAGACAAAATTAGTGATAGACCTAAGAGGAGGAACGGTGCAAGAAAGCTCGGTCATATGATGGCGTCTTTGATAACTTTTTCAATTGACTTTACTTTGCTTTGCTTTGGAATTTTTTCCTCAACTCTTTAGCACTTCTTGACGAGAGCAAAATAAGCGATTTTCTTCAAGAAGAAATAGTAGAAAAGTAGAAAAGTGAAAAGAGGATGCGCTGCGGTATGGAACGACTGTGCAGCGGGCTTGTCGGAAACATTGTAATTTTGAAAATGAGTAAAGTTTCTAACCTTTTAAGTGGGTTTCTGTGGCTTTTCGGCGTAAAATTTTACTAAAAATTTTCTTCTTGAAAACTTTTCTTTCACTTCAACGTTTCACACTTTTCCTCCCATCTCAACTCGTTTGACACTTGTTTTCGATGTTGCCCATGAAGCCTGCAAGCCAGAAGCTGATTAAGCTGTTCTTTTGTGGGGGCGGGGGTTCTTTGATGCGTAAACTATGTATAAGTTGAAAAGAGATTGCGTTTATTCTTTGCTTAGATTGCAAGATCCTTTCGCATGCGGTCGATGTGGCTCATTTAATTGAATTATTTTTCATTCAAAGAGACAAAGTTTTGTTCTTTTTTCTCTTTCTTTCTCTATGCATTAGCAAAATCTTTGAGGAGTTTAATACTCAGGTCAGCGAAACGACTTTGATGGTTGCATTAGTTTTTTGCTTTTGGTTCGACTTTTCAAATTTGAATGTAAGAATTGTGAGACTTCCTTTTCTTTTTTCCTTTGATCAATTTAACTGTTTTATTTAATCCCAAATATCTTTAAGATCATTGCATTCACACTTTAACGCTACATCGAAAAAAGGCATTCACAGTGATCGATTTCATAGCCGCCAATCTAAAAAAATAAATCCTATTGAACGCGAATTCAATGTGTCCAAAAGTAGTGCTATAAATTGCACAAAAAAGCACTCGCTTGAAAAAAGAATTAAAAATAGATAAATGAATATAGTAAGTCGCTCTAAAAAATGATCGACTAACTTTTGAATGTTGCTTTTGAATTGAATGTTGACAATATTTATGGAAACATGATTTATGTGCGCAAATTTCTGTTCAATACAAATACGGCGAAAAACATTGGCGCAACTAACTTGAACAGCTCGAACATTTAAGCATTCATATTGTACACATATTTTCGACACATACATACGCATAGACTGTGCATTTATATAAGGGTGGTCCGTACTTTAAAAAAAATTTATTTTTGCGGGGCGCCACGTGATGGAATTATTTTGATATTTTTCAATATCTTAACAAGTTGAAATCTATCAAAATAACTTCAAAATCCCGCCAAAATGCCTTTTTTGACTTGTGTTATTTTGTAACATTTTTTTTGAAAGCTGTAAATAAATATATTGAGTTTTCATATTACATTTTAACCGCTGGTAGCGACCCCTAAAGGTCATTTAAAATATTAAAACGAATTTACTGAAATACTTTCTTAGGGTATATAATCAAATAACGTTGTAGCCCGCGAATTTTTTTTTTTTTTTTGAAATTAGGACCACCCTAATATATAAACATATATGAATTGAGTTAAATTAAATTTTGAGAAATTCCAATTAGAGGACAAATTTGGACATTTATGGCGGTGGTTGCACGCGCTGAATATCTGAATACGAATTTCTTGAGCGAAGTGAAGTGTTGATTGCAAATTCGCTGATAGATTTTCTTGTATTAATTAATCATTTTCCTTCAAAAAAGTGCTCATGTGTGGGTTATATTTCACGGCATTCGTTCAATCGTCGATCTTTTCAGGGCAAGTTTTGGTGTAAATGATAAACTTGCTTCACCGTTTGAGTCATGGAATTATCTATTTAATTTCTATTGGAAATTCGAGTCGTTGACAAAAGACAAGATACGTTCGAGTAGGTTGACAAAGATATTGCTTTATGAAATATGTTGAGTATGAAATTGGCGAAAACTATGTTTTTTGAAGTTAGATGTATACGAAGAAAATGTAAAAGCCCATGTGCTAATCTTTCACTTCGTTGCCCTTGGCAAGTTATCCCCCAAAAAATAAAGTGTAATAGACAAACAACATCTTTTCTTCCACACTGTTGCCGCATTTGCGATATCCCCTAAATGTCTAAAAAAAGGACGTAATTCCATTTAATTTGCTTTTGAAATCTTTTAATCTATATATACATATAAAAGAAAGTTTTTAGTTATGTTACTTATCTTATAACTCAAGAACGGCTGGACGGATTTCGATGATTCGTACCAATTCTGACTGATCTTCGGCCAAAACAAGAAGAATACCAAAAAATACTATAAATATACTAAGAAAATCCACAAAAAAATATATTTTCGGGCTTCAAAAACAAACAAAAACCATTTCAAGGTGTATTTTATAAGGTGGTAGCAGTAGCACATACATATGTCTTCTTCTTATTGTATTATTTTCCGATTTAAATGTCACAATTTTTTTTTTTTTTTTCAAAATCTGTTTTTGTATTCATTAGTTGATATTAAAGTTTCTGTATTCACAACAACATATTTGACATTCGGACGTACTCGCCACCAGCGTTCCCACTATTCACCAACAAAACCGTAGTTGCATCACAATAAACAGGCCCAAAATAAAGTCTTCACACAAAAATTGATTCCAGTATCCTTATTGAAACTGAAACTTAAAAAATTTTCAAATGTTATCTTTTTCATATCAACAGAACTGTTAAACATCACCAACAACATATTGAATGCTTTGCCAACTTCTTACATTTTGTAAACTAGAGTTCAAAGAGTGCGAAATTTAAAAACGGAGTAGATTCGCATAGAATAGTAGTGACGAAGTAGATTTTAAAGTTTTTCAAAAACTGGAGTAAATCTACTCCGATCGGAGCAAAGTGAGAACGCTGCTCGCCACAACAAAACCTCCCTGTTGTTTTTGTCGAGTTGTGTTTGGTGTAGAACTGCTATCACCTTATTAAATACACCTTGAACCATTTATAATTTTTTTTACAACTGAAAAACTAAAATGATATATGTAGATACCTTTGATTTGTTTTAATTTAGAGGAAAATAATATTTTTATTTAGTTTTATTGTCAAATACTCCATTTTCAAACTGACAATGCCGCGAGCGAGAACATCAAATCTTTCAAATCGAACACGTAATGCAAATGGAGTTAGGAATACCGCCCATCAATTGAATATTGAAGAAACTTCAGCTGAAGATAAACATGCGAGTTGCATTGCTAAATGATCCATCTGCCGAAGTGTTCTCCAATCAACTGCTAACTATCGGCAATGGTCGTGTTCCTGTAGACGAAGCGAATGGATTAATTTCGTTCCCGCCGAATTTTTGCAATTTCGTCTCAGCGAAAGAGGAGCTCATCAACAAAGTGTTTCCGAACATCATTGCTAACCATAAAAACTATGATTGGTTGAGTGAAAGAGCAATTTTAGCCTCAAAGAGCAAAGATGTTGATCACTTAAACTGCACAATTCAAAGACAAATCGTTGGTGCACTGCATTCCTTTAAATCTATCGACTGTGTAACAAACGAAGACGAAGCAACCAACTATCCAACGGATTTTTTGAATTCATTGGATGTGCCTGGTTTGCCACCATACAATTTAAAATTGAAGGTTGGTTCAGTTGTCATCATGCTGTGTAGTCTCAATCAACCAAATTTTTGCAACGGAACACGTTTAGCGGTCACAAAACTCATGAACAATGTGATTCACGCGAGAGTACTAAAAGAAAAGTTCAAAGGTGAGGAAGTTCTCATTCCGAGAATTCCAATGATCCCAACCGATATGCCATTCGAGTTTAAGCGAATACAATTTCCAATTCGACTAGCGTTCGCCATAACAATCAATAATTCACAAGGCCAATCGTTGAGTGTTTGTGGCCTGAATCTTGAATATAAATGTTTTTCACACGGTCAACTGTATGTCGCATGTTCCGGTGCCGGAAAACCATCAGCTTTGATCATTTTCGCACCTGACAACAAAACGAAAAATATCGTTTGTCACAAAGTGCTTCAATGAGAGGAAATAAAATTCAAATTTCTGTAATTTGGAATGACGCAAGGCAACGCTTGCGGGGTTGCCTAGTAACAATTATTTGGTTTCCCTAAAAATTACCTCGTCTAAGCTTCACCCAGAGACCAGAAAGTTTTGGGAGATTACTTGGCAACAGTCAACAGTCATCCATCTATCATAATAGCTTATAAGTAGACAAGATCTTCGATTAGAATGGTTCTCCACTGAGTTACATGGTAAAGAAACCTTCTTCACTGCAAAATACGTGTGTAGAAGGGTTGCTATCAATTTTCGAATCCCTTTATCCACTCTGATAGAGGTACCTCCAGAACAAAACATTTGAACGCATGAACCGTTTCTTTAGGCTCATATGCAAAGATTCATGATTCGCCATCTGTGCAGATGTTATACACAGCGTTTGATGAACCGTGATTGGATATTTTAAATATTTTTCTGCAATGGCGTAGCTACGCGTGGGCGCAGTGGGCCATCGCCCACGGCCTCGCGTCCAAAGAGGCCTCGCACGAAGTCAATTGAATGAACGATTTAAAATCACTTAGGTCCCCCCCTATAATCATATTTAAGCATAAATCAGACTCCGATGTAAGCGAAAATAAGATTGAAGGATATAGGCATTGTTCGTAAGTATAAAAAAATGTTATAAGGCCTCGCTAGTTCATCTCGCCCTCTCGTCTAGATTAGTCCTCGCTACGCCAACGTTTTCGTGCACAGCCTTGTTTTAAAGTGTTTACCAAATAATGTGGGTTCCGACGAGACCAAATCTTCATGCAATATTTTATTGATAGTCGTCATACAAAGTCCCAAGGCAGCCTTAATTTTGCAATATATCACATGACAATCTGGTGCTTCATCACCACAAAAAGAATTTTGCGCATTGATGTCTTGCCGAGATAGTCCACGTCGAAAGTTGTTCAAAATAATCAGGTGAAAATTTTTACGGTTTAATTTGATTTTCTTGCCAAGATGAATTAATTAATTCCGAAATAGGACAACAAATTTATAGTGGTTAGTGCTCAAGAAGTTCTGAGTACTGTTTTGATGACAGATGTCAAGCTTTCCAATAAAAACATCAAAATCGCCTTTCAGAACAGACAGAGTCACCACGGCCTTTGTCAATCAGAAGAACCCTAAAAGTCACAATGATAGCAAAAAATATTATTATTGCGATGGCCCTCGAAATCCAGTGAGAAAACAAACAGCAGAAACAAAATATCTAAAGCCTTTTAAGCCTCGCAGTATGCTGTAATGCAAGAGCAAAGCTAACGTGCACACGCGCGCATGCGTCGTACGCGACATATACTCGTACTTAAAAGCATTTGCGGTGGTGGCGTAAATCAAGCGAATAAGTATGAAATAATTTCAACTTCAACTGAAAAACGATTGCGCGTTGCAGTTGCATGAATCAAGAATAAACTTATGATGGACACTTGATCGATCGCTCCGTCGATCGTTCGATCGTTCGACCGTTTGCTCGATGTATGGTCACATGCTGTTATTTTTGTTAGCGTTGCTGAAAACGGTGGCACTATTGTTGACTGCCCGATCGACGTAGTGACTGAGTGACCGCCCGACCGACTGTTCGACTCATCACTTTTATGGTCATATCATTTGAACTGAATTCTCGACAACTGGACGCGCATTGCGCTTGATCAGAGATCTCATTCCATGTTCGTTTGTGTCTCGTGGTGCGTTGCCGCGAAGTTGCATTGGCTTGTTTTCTGTTGCAATTGCTTTTAATGCCTTTTTGGTTGAATGAATTCTTTCTTTTTTTTTATTTTTTTTTTTTTTTTGCTTGGAAGCGTGCCATAAATTGGTTAATAAAAATATTTCATTCTATAAAATATCACTCGTTTGCGGTATGCTTAAGCGCAGTTGTTTTTTTTTTTAATGTTTCTGCTTTTTGTTTTGTTTGTTGTTGTTTGTTGCATTGCAGCTTACAATATTCCGAATTTAAGGCGGGGAAGACTCCCAGAGACTAACTCTGCGTACTGGCTTAGAGGCTTATTAGAAATCGCCATATAAGCGAGACCAGACTTGCATCAAACTCGATTTCGACTTATTAATAAAAGCTACGAAATATACTTATTTTGAAAAATATATGTGCATGTACATATATATAAACATATATAATTTTGTCTACTTACAGATGTGTTGGTTGCAATGTGCGTACGTTCATCGGTGCATTTACACATTTTTTTTGCTGTTGGAATTAGTGTCAAATCACATTTTTTTAACTTTCGGGTGGCCGTGTCAATTAATTTGTCAGCAAAGCCAATTTGCTTTTGCTTTATTTTGATTGGGATGATATTTCTATGCGAGAGTATTTCGATGTTTTTCATCATCTTTTTTAAGCGCTTCTAATTGCAGATGTTTTTAATATGTCTCAATATTAAGTTTTTATAATGAAATTCAATAGAAATCATGTTTTAGAATAATTTCAATAAATAATTTTAAACAAGTTGTGATTAGTTTATTGAGTCCATATTGTTTATTTACTTATGTAAGCACTAGGTTAAAGAATTTTTTTCCCAGTACATTTAAATGCACTTTGCTCATGGACTTCACCTTCCCAGCATGAACAAAATATTTTTTAATTTTTTATGGAAGCTTTTTTTATAATACCCGGAACACCCTGTCACCAGGGTATATTGCATTTGTGTTGACAGACAATACAAAATGTATATAGAAATGATCAGCGTCATCACGAGATTCGATTTAGACATGTCCGTCCGTCTGTCCGTCTGTCTGTCCGTCTGTCTGTCTGCCTGTAAACAGTTATCTAATCGAAGGAGTTGAGCTATCTTGAAAAAATTTGGTATGCGTGCTTACGGGGACATGAGTAAGAAGTCCGAGAATGGATTTGATCGGACAATTTTTAAGGCTACCTCCAGTACTAGGGTCTGTCAGAAAAATCTCAAAACTGCCTTAAAATCGGACTTTTTCGAAATATTTCAATGAAACTTAGAATTTGAGCGTATATTTAAGCTTCCGATTAGAATTCAAAAGAATTGGAAAAGTGGGCGTGGCAAAAGGGTGGTGTTCACAAAGAAGTTTAACAAAAGTCGGTATATTGGGCCCCTTATGGCCTTAAACACCTCTTGATATTAAAAATTATTTGAACATATGTGTGTTTACGTTCAATAATCGATTAACGCATCATATGATTAATTGAATCATAATAATTGCAATACCAATTAAATCGAAAGATATTATCGATTAATCGAATACCACAGCAAGGTGTATTTAACAAGGTGATATCAATATTACAACAAGAACTACAAACCCAAAACAAACACATTGCTTTGTTGTTGCAAAGAAACTAAAAAGTCTAAAAATTTCATATAATTTGACGGTTAAGATTCAGATTTGTTGTTCTTGTTGCAATATTGATATCACCTTGTTAAATAAGCCTTGATACCGCAGCTTTAATTATTAATTTTAATCAAGTGACGTTAGGTTCAGACTAACTGAACGCTTACACTTGGTATAATGATTATGGTTCCTGGTAGTTTCATTTAAAAGTCCTAAGCTGGAGCCAGGAATTCAAAAATAAAAGTTTTGACAGTCGATTAGTCAACAGTCTATTTTGGGCCCCAGTTATTGGTGCTCCTGCTTCTGATATTTGACTAGTGTAGAAAGTCTAATTGATGTTTTTGTGAGACAATCGATGAGTTTCTCATAGCCTACTCCAAAAACACCTGAAGATGAATTAAATTAGTTTCAATATCTTAACTTTTGTATGAAAACATCGATAGTGTCGATTTAAAAACATTGAAAACCTCGATCGCAAGCATCGGTTGTGTTTTGGCTCTATCACCCGTACGCCTCTCATCCACAAATAACGAGTTGTCCCTGACAAAATTCGCCTAAGCTAAATACAGACACACTTTCGATTATTTTGAAAATAAATCAAATGATTAGTGATTAATCGAAACCATCCTAATCATATGATTAGTCGATTAAAAAAATGATTTTAATCGATTAAATTAATAATATGACTAATCGTGTTCAACCCTAAATATACCCTCGACACAGATTGTGTCGGGTATAAAAACCCAGCGGGAAATTATCTCCTGCATGTAAAAGTCATCATTGATATCATAGATGACATATAGGTGACAGTATCATGCATGGCGCCTTGGGGGACATGTTATCGTAGAGGGGTGCTGTTTATGTGCTTGAATCTCCTAGTCTACTGAGATTTGTATAAGTATCAACCATCAGTTGAGCGTTAGCATGAAGTGGCATTTGTGGCAAAAAAAGGCTTCTTACCGCACAAACGTTTCACGCTAACACCTTGCCATTTAATATCTACTATGAATTGTATTCTTAAAATA
Organism: Chlorops oryzae; assembly: GCA_020466095.1. NCBI lineage: Eukaryota > Metazoa > Arthropoda > Insecta > Diptera > Chloropidae > Chlorops > Chlorops oryzae. The sequence goes on from CM035807.1 coordinate 78,069,340, forward strand.
TTTTTATTAACTTACTATTATTTTATATTTGTTAAAAAAAATTTATACTGTCCTATGAAGAGACGATGCATAAATGTTAGACTTGCCAAGAATAGTATGATTTACTTCCTTAAATAATGAAAGGCAGTGAACCAATCTTATCGGCACGAAATCAAAAAAGTTTAATAGCAATTTTCCTCCCATTCTTCCATATAAAATATTAAAGTCGCGTCATTACTTGGATCTCCTGATGCCACATTCCAAGAAAACCTGCCAAGCCGAATAGACATAGGTAAAATTTTTCCTTAAATTTATGTTTATTTCGAACAAAAGAGCACTTAGTATATAAAATGTTTTATTACTTAAATCACAAGTTGTGTCACGCAAGTGCACGTGAGCCCAGGGCACGCGCTTGAAAGCAGAACAAAATTTCTGAGAAACTTTAAGCTACTTTTCGAAAAGGTAAAAAATGTGTGACCCCTTATGAATTTATAATTCAATATGACAGCATTAAGAGCTGCCATCACGCCTACGAAGCATATTTCTCGCACATGAGACGGCATGGGAGAGAGAGAGAGAGAGAGAGAGAGAGAGAGAGAGAGAGAGAGAGCGAGAGAGAGAGAGAGAGAGAGAGAGGGAGAGAGAGAGATTATAATGAAATGAAATTTAAAAAAATTATTCGGACACTTTTTTTGGTTTCATTGAAGTCGCATAACTAAAGCTTATATGCGCTCTACATTCCATTCCCTCTGAATGGGAAAAATAAATTAAAACAAGTAAGGGTGTTATAGTCAGGCGAGCCTGACAATAGAATACCCGACACAGACACATAGGTTCAAATAATTTTTAATATCAAGAGTTATTTAATGGCCATAAGGGATCCCATATACCGACTTTCGGTAAATTTCTTTATGAAATCTGCCCCTTTGCCACGCCCACTTTTCAAATTTTTTGGAATTCTAATCGGGGGCTTAGATATACGCTCAAATCCTAACTTTCATTGAAATATTTCGAAAAAGTCCGATTTTGGGGCAGTTTTGAGATTTTTGTGACAGACCCTAGTACTGGAGGTACCCTTAATAATGGACCGATAAAAAAAAATTTTTGATGAGGATGTTTGTGGCTACAAACGAGGCATAAGTGCCAACTTTCCTTCAAGTCCCATTTGAATTTCGGGTGTAGGACACATTTTTCGGAAAACGCCCTTCAGCCACGCCCACTTTTCCAATTTTTATAAATCATATTACTTGCCTTTAAAGTTTAAAGTTTAAACATGTTCAAATATCAACTTTCATCAAAATATCTTGAAAAACTTCGATCTTAGAGCAGTTTTTGTGATTTTCGTAACCGACCCTAGTACTGGAGGTACCCCTAAAAATGGTCCGATTGGGTCCTTACTCCTTACTCATGTCCCCATGAGCACGCATACCAAATTTTGTCAAGATAGCTCAACTCCTTCGATTAGATAACTGTATACAGACAGACAGACGACTAGACAGACATGACAACGACTGACGACGACATCGAACTCAATCTCCTGGTGACGCTGATCATTTCTATATATATTTTGTATGGTCTATCTCGACTGGTTCTGGGTGTTACACACAACCACACAAACGCAATATACCCTCGACACAGAGTGTGTCGGGTATAATAAAGAACTTTTAAGCAAATTAAATCATTACAATTTGTCAATTCGTAAATCCATAAATTTTTGAAATTCCATCAAAAGCATTTATAAAAACCTGCAGCTACACCCGCATCCGCGTCTCACGCTGAGACGCGATGCAGCCACCCCGAATGAGCGCACGACATTTTAAGCCGCTTCCATCAGTCTCGATCCAGCAGTGTTTCGGCTTTGGATACGTTCGTGTGAAGAGCCAAAGGGGCAAAGGAGGTGTAAGTATTAAAAATATTAACCTTTCGCGCATATATCCGCTTCCGTTCTTTTAAATCTACATTAATACCAGGAAGCCGGAGGGCATCATTCAAAACACCCTCGCACATTCACGTTTCGCCAAAGTAATTTGTCTGCCGGCTGGCATTTCCCTCCCCGTTCTCCCAGTCCCGCTGCCGCACACGTCGTCGCACACTTGCTCGCCACAAAGGGGTAAAATTGTAAAATTATCAAATTAAATTGAAAAATTATAATTTCTAGCGTAGCGAGAAGGTGGCCACGAATGCTTTGATTATGTTGATATATACAGATCAGCGTTGCCAGACGGCTAACAAGAAAAAAATTAAAAATTTTAAAAATTATTAATACGAATTTTTGACGGCCAGTGCAAATTTTATCTTCAATTGACTGAGTAAGACTCAATCCATGGTTTTTTCGCAGGTTTTATATGGTAGTTTTCAATGACCTTAATTGAAAAAGTTTTATTTCTTTTAAACTTCGTGGCTACATTATTTTTCCCGCCAATGAAATCTCGGAAAGCGAACAATACAGACATAAATAGAAAAGCGGTTCCGAAAAAATTTGGTATGGGTGAGGCGGGGTTTTTCTCGGAAAGCCTGCTTTTTTTCTTGTAAAATTCTATTAAGCCTTGTCATAATTTTTTGGGTAAATTAAAAAAAATCTGCTTTGCTTGAAAAATTGTCTGGCAACACTGGTGCATACATACGTACATGAAATGCTCCATACCCAATAAACACAAAAACGATAACGAGTTCGAATCGAATTCGTAGAGCGCGAATCGCATTAAACGAATTCGAATCGAACTCGACTCGCCATTTTGCATTGGGGCCATTTTTCAGGGAGCCCTCGAGGACTTTTCAAAATATCAACAAAACTTCAAAATCCCTTTCAGGGTGCCGTAGTCGGCAAGACTCTTATGAATTCCACGATAAAAAAGCGAGCTCGCATTTTATGAATTCCACGATAAAAAAGCGAGCTCGAGGCGAGCTCGTTGCAAACGGTTCGAATTCTTATCGCTATTTCTCTTCGAATCGAATTCGAATCGAACGCAAAATACGATAAAAGCGCGATATCGCGAAAATTGCCTTCCGCGATTCGAATTCGATTCGAATTCGATTCGAATTCTTTAAAATATTTGTGTTTAGTGCGCACGAAACTTTAATTCTCGAAAGTAGTTTTGTTAATTTGTTTCCAAATCGCAAGGCATTCGAGGTAAATATAGAATCAAGCTAAACTTATAAACGAAAAAAAGTCATTCATTTCAATTCGGCGAAGACGGCGTAATGGGTAAGCAGACTAGAAACATGACTAGAAATCAAGAGATTCGTGTGTTCAAATCCCACAGCCGGTGGATTCAAAAGCGTGGTTACCAGGATTAGAACCGTTCTTTTTTTTTTTACCGAAAATAGTCTTATAATAAGACTGTTATTTGAATTTTACATTAAATATAAAAATTAAAAATTTTTTTTTGCTAATCGAATATAATAGAAAATTCGACAAAAAGGCGAATCGAATATGATAGAAAATTCGAATAAAGCGCGATAGCAAAACGATAGCAAAATACGAGTCGCGCGCGATGCGTACAGGATAAAAAATTCGATCAAAATACGAGTCACGTAAAAAAGTGACTCCCTCACGAATTCGAATTCGATTCGAGCTCGCCGCGAACACTCACCGCGAATAGTTTGCACGTCAAAACGAATTCGATTCGAATTCGATTCGAACTCGTGCTTATTGGGATGTACAATGTATGGAAATGTTTATGTATTTGAATATAAATTGTTATTGGGTAAGTGTAAGTCTGTCAACACGGACGTATGCATCACAAAATCCATAGAATTTGATTTTATTGCGCGTGGAAATTTGAGGAAAAATTTCCAATTGAATTTTAGGGATAATTTAACGTGTATTTTGTAGCATGCAAACTTATCGAATTAAAATGAATACAGTGATGTCTCGATTATATGGACGTCTATTATTAGCGAAATTATTAGCAAATAATTCTAGGAAGTTAATTTTCCCAATGCTAGATTCCAATGACTGGATAATCACAGCATCAATACATTGCATTAGCAACAAAAATTTTTTAGGGGATGCTCTGATCATCGTAGGGAAGACTTTTTTATTTCCCAACTGATTTGAGTGAATCTTGTATAGAGAAGTCGATCATCGTTTAAATCGTCTGACAGCTCTGAGATCTCCTGCTATGTGCTTGAACCTCTCAGTTCTTAATTCAGTAGTCAAGCATGCGATAGAAAATGTGATTGTTTAAGTCCGGAAGATTTCTCCTCACCTTTGTTTGTAGTAGAATGTTCAAACAAAATTCTTTTTAATGCAAACCTTGGAATATATTATAATTTCATAATAAACTCTTGACTATACTCGTAAGTATTCAAACTAAAACATTGTATCTTAACAACAAGCGAAGCTCACAACCTTTAAACACCTAAGAAAACGAAAACACCCAATTTTTATGCACTGACACCCCATAAACCGCTTGTGCTGAACCCCCCCTTTACATTCAATTCAAGTGCTTCACTCCTCTCAATTTCAAGTGCCATGGCTACGTCCCATTCACTCATTGTCTAAGCATTTTCATTAGCTTTAATTTGCTGGAAATATTTCAGTGGATTTCCTTTTTTTTCGTCTTGGATTTTTTTATTTTTTTTTAAGGTTTTTTCCATCCGGCATCTTCTTACAAGAATTCTCCGTCCACTTGATTCAACAAATTTTTTAAACTGCTTTTCATTTTTGGGCAGCTACAAGCTCCTGAGGTAATTTTGTTGAATGGCATCCATCTTGCTATGGCGTTGTGGAAAATATTTTTAGGTTTGCATGTTGACATGGCATGAAGGGGCCATGTTGTTTGCCTTTCGCATGATTAATGTTGAAAGTGCCTTACGCATTATTAGCTGCTCATGTTTAAATGATAATTGAATTCATTTGTGAAGACTTTACAGAGGAAACTGAGAGATTTTCGGGGAAGTATTTCAGCTTTCGCGTTTTCGGCTAAAGTATCTAATTATTTTAATTTCCTTTTATTTCTTTTCTAATAACATTTGCTCATTAATTTTATTAACTTACGAGTAACTTGAATTCTCGTCCTTTCAATGAGAAAGCTTATATTAACTTTATCTCTTCAAAGCTTTCTTCAATGTCGTGAAATCAGTTGTAGCCAATACGATGCAGTAGCACATTTTTATGAGAAGGATTTTTCTTTACAATTCCAGCTTGACCTTAACACCTCCAAAAACGCCTCAAACCATACCCAAAAAAACAGGAATAACGAAATGAACATCGATGCCTAATCTGAGAAATATTTCTCATGTTAGCACTTGTTCATTCACCGCCCGGGAGGCAGGTATAAAAGGGCAAATGTTTAATTCAATTTTTCATTTTCATATACATGGAAGCAAAAAAAAAAAAGGCAACCAAAAAGTTATTTGAAAATATTGTTTTAAGGCATTTTAAAAATACATTATCAAAAGGGATGAAGTCTCGCAAAGGACTTTATTCGAGGCGAGCTTATAACGCCAACGGGCGACGAAACCGATGCAGACCATGACGAAGGCGACAACGGGGAGAAATCCACCCCCGGAAGTGGCGAAAAGCAAACAAATCCTTGTAGCGTGTAGATCCTTTGACGATTATGGTTTTTATTTGCAGTTATTACCGGAAACGCAAACAGGGTAAGGAGTAAATAAATTTATGCAGAGTATATGAATCACTTTTTAAGTGAAGCTGTCCCGGTCCCTGGAGGGAAACTGTATTTGGTAATAAGGAATGCGTGCACTCAGTTATGAGAATTCAATTTCATATGATATTGATTCAAAACAGCTTAAGAAAATGTCTATGTCTAAGGCCCAACTGATTTTACAACTGTTCTCTTTCACCGTAGACGAATGGCAGCATTATCATCATCATCATCACAATCACCATCACCATCATCATAAGCTATATGGGGATGCCACTTAGCTGGCATTTTTTCTTCTTCAACAAAATTATGCAAAGCAACCCCTCTCTAAGAACGTTTGACGCCCCTTTTGCGGAATGCTTATTATTAAAAGCATACTTTTCAGCGTACAAGTGCATAATTTTTCAATTGCGCGGTCTCAAAGGACATACTGGCTGCGTGTTAACTCCATAAAAGTGTGGAATTTGAACATTTTCCTTTATGATTATTTTAAATGAAAGGAGGGTTGTGACAGCGTTTGACATTTTTGAAATACCTTCCTTTATTTGTTGTTGTTGTTTTTTTTTTTTTTTTTTTTTTTTTTTATAATTCAGAAAGTTTTCTTCTCGCCCGCTACAGGTTGACTTTTGTGTTAAAGTATAAAGAGAGAGACCAACAAGAAAAAAAATTTAAAGAGGGTTGAGTAAGCAGCGTCTACCCTTCGTGATGATGATTATGATATTATATCGAAATTATCCGCTTATGATTTTAAAAATTTCACTGCGCTTTTGTCTTCCATTTGTCGGGAGCATATGTGTCCGTTGTACTGGAAAATGAAATCATTTTGGTGTTAATAATGATGACATATGATTTCTATTGTCCTTATCTGTGTACATTCTGTTAAGTGAATTAGGCAGTTTGTCATCGAAGTTGTTGCCTCAATTTTTTCTGTTTGCTTCTTTATTGCATTATGATAAACAGTTTTGAAGTAACATAAATGGCCATGCTGCTGGTCTCGCTGGCCGGTTGCAGTGGTTTATTCTTGCTTTAATTTTGTTTCTGTTTTTTTGAAGGATAAAATTTTCCCCCTGAGGAGCTATCATTAGATGAGGTGTATGACGCGGAATTATTTTCTGAGTGGGCAATGCTGTACATCTGTTTCGATTATTCTTCTGCGTTCAGTTCAAGGTTCACCCCTTCCGCATATCACAGAACAGGGCGTCTAAGAAGTCATTGATTTATGACTAAGGAGTGTATATACTCGTATATGAATGTTGAAAAATAGCGTATCATTCTTGTGTATTGAGTTGATTTTCTCGCTTTAAAGTAAACAATTTATGAATTTTTTTTTTTTTTTTTTGCATAATTAAGCTTCAAGAGAAATTGCAACTCACGTACTTTCCATCGATCACGGCTTATTGGGTAGATTTTTCTATGTCATTGGTCTTTCGAAGGATTATTGGAGTGAATGATGTGATGTGATTGTAACTTTTATCAGGAAATCGTGAAATAAAAAACAAAGCTTCACCAATAGCATTTTTCGGTTATAATTAATAAAGTTGTATACGCTTTCAATAAGGACTTGTCCAATGGGAACTCATCGTTTGGGGATTAGGTTACTCCTAAATTTGAAAATTGCCGCGCTACCTCGCCATTCCGTTCTACTATCTAAAAACCGAACTAATGATTTGTTGTTTCTTTTTTTAACTGAGCTTTAGTGGTCGCTACCACGACTTAAAGTTTGAAAAATTTTTGCCTGCCTATAAATATACTAACTTAAAATACAAAAATTCGTTCAACTTTATTTAAGCCACATTCAAAATATACTGAGTAAAAAATAAATTCCATGAAATTCATAACATTTTTATAGTCGACACACTCTGTGGTCGAGGGTATATTGCGTTTGTGTGGTTGTGTGTAACACCCAGAACCAGTGGAGATAGACCATACAAAATATATATAGAAATTATCAGCGTCACCAGGAGATTCGATTTAGACATGTCCGTCTGTCTGTCTGTCTGTCTCGTCTGTCTGTCCGTCTGTCTGTCCATCTGTTTGTGTACAGTTTTTTTTATCGAAGGAGTTGAGCTATCTTGATGAAATTTGGTATGCATACTCAGAGGCACATGAGTAAGAACAAGTTCGAGAATGGATTCGATCGGACCATTTTTAAGGGTACCTCTAGCACTAGGGTCTGTTATGAAAATCAGAAAAACTGCTCCAAATCCGAATTTTTTCAAGATATTTTAATGAAGGGCGTTTTTCGAAAATGGCTTCCTTCACCCGAAATTCAAATGTGACGTGCAAGAAATTTGGCAGTTATGCTTCCTTTGTAGCCATAAACATCCTCTCCTTTCTTTGATAGGTTCATTATTAAGGGTACCTCCAGTACTAGGGTCTGTAAAAAATCTCAAAACTTCCCAAAATCGGATTTTTTGGAAATATTCCACTGAAACTTAGAATTTGAGTGCATATTAAGGCCTCCGATTAGAATTCAAAAAAATTGGGAAATTGGGCGTGGCAAAAGGACGGTTTTAATAAATAAATTCAACAAAAGTCGGTATATTGGGTCCCTTATGGCCTTAAATAACTCTTGATATTAAAAATTATTTGAACATGTGTGTCTGTGTTGGGTATTCTATTGTCAGGCTCGCCTGACTATAACACCCTTACTTGGCATGGTTTTTGAAAGTTTTTGCTTATCTTAAACTTTGACATATTGTAGAGACTAAAACTCACTTTAGAAACATATTTTAAATCACACGTGTGTTACTTAAACGAAAGAAGCGAATGGCGAGCTCTAATCGCATAATTTTCTTTTTGTTAGTAAAAATCCTTAAAAGCCGGGCGAGGTGGCCCGGCTTTACAATGGTTTTCAAACAATTACGGATCACCGTTTATTTTCTGGCTCATACGCTAAAGTGAACATTTTAGTCCAGTTCTGCTTGAACATTTTTATTTTAAAAATGGAGCAGACCTTATACTTTGCGGTGAACACGAACAGGGTTTACGGATCATCTGAGAATAAAAAACATGTTTTTTAAATGAAATTAATGTCCCGAGTTAATATCGAGGCCATTTTTTTTTTATTAGTGTTTTGAAAAAAAAAATCAATGTTCGCTAAAAAAAAGTGATTTTATTATTTTTTTTAAATAGGAAAAAAGGGCCACGATTTTTTCAGCGTATTTATGTGTAGAAATGTCCATGACCTTGAACTGGCTGCTAGCACTTAAAACACAGCAGTCATCAACGCCTCCCATGAAGCCTGTCCTGTCAAGACAAAGACTGGAAATAGGATCACACCATGGTGGAGCAAAAAGCTAGCCAATCTAAGAGCCGAATCCCGGAGGCTCTTTAATAGAGCTAAATCCCATGGTGAATGGGATGCATACAAGGACGGTCTAGCGGCCTACAATTAGGAAATTAGAAGGGCGAAAAGAGAGTCATGGAAAAACTTCTGCTCAGGGCTTCAAGACCTAAGTGGTACTGCTAAGTTCCATAGACTAATCTCTAAGAGCCACACTCACCCAGTCGGGCTTCTCAAACGACCGGACGGAACCTTTACCCAAGACTGCAGAGAATCACTGGAACTTCTCACAGAGGTACACTTTCCGGGCTCTACAATATATGATCAGCTCAACACTCAGTCCAGCACTTTGGTAGCCAATAGGCCCCGTGCCAGTGACTGGAGGACTGCTCGTAAAATTGTCACAGAAGACAGAATTGAATGGGCAATCAACTCATTCTCTCTCTTCAAGTCTCCAGGAATAGATGGAATCTTTCCAGCCCTACTTCAGAGAGGCCTAAGCAACTTGATGCCGTGCCTGATTAGAATTTTCAGGGCAGGGCTTGCAATGGGAACTATTCCTTCTACGTGGAAGGAAGTCATAGTCAAATATATTCCTAAAGGGGGAGGGAAGCTCAGCGACCTACCAAAATCCTATAGGCCTATAAATCTGACTTCATTTCTCCTGAAGACCATGGAGAAAATTATTCAAAGACACATCAGGGAGGAGCACCTAGTAGCAAATCCTCTTCACGATCATCAATATGCATACCAGCAAAACAGATCCACAATTCATGCACTTCACAGCCTCCAAGGTAAAATCCAGGAATCTGTGGACTGCAAAGAATTCGCAATGGCATGCTTTCTTGATATTGAGGGAGCCTTTGATAACACGGATCACTCCGCATATTGAAAGCTACCTCCGTGACAAAGGAGTCGAAAACACGATACATGCATGGATAAGCAGCATTCTGAGAACTAGGATAATTATATGTACCCTCGGCAACGCCGAGATTAAAGCAAACGCGACAAAAGGCTGTCCTCAAGGAGGAGTGTTATCTCCCCTCCTGTGGTCCATTGTTGCAGATGAACTTCTTCATCGCCTGAGCGCTGAAAGATTCGAGGTACAAGGATATGCTGATGACATCGTCATCCTTGTAAGAGGCAAATATGAAGACTCGATCTCATATCGGCTTCAGCACGCCCTGAAAATCATGGCCAGGTGGTGCAGAGAATCCAAATTATCAATAAACCCCAAAAAGACAAATGTCATCATCTTTACGAAGAAAAGGAAAAGGGATCAATTCACGAAACCATTTCTCAATGGTGAGGAGATGCCATTTATAAACCAAGTCAAATACTTGGGGATAACGCTCGATGAGAAAATGACTTGGAATGCTCATCTAGAGAGAACAATACAGAAAGCCAGAGCGGCATTATGGACCAGTATGGACCCAGCCTTATTGGCAGGGACTGGCGACTCAACCCGAAGCTCAGTCTCTGGATGTACACTTCTATTGCCAGGCCAATTATATCTTATGGTGCGCCCATTTGGTTTAATAAGGCGCAGCAAAATTATGTGCCGCTGTGATAGTCTGGCGAGACTCAGACTCCGTTACTTATACCTCGCCTACCCCTCAACAATAGAGGTTGGTAGGGTATCTCCACGGGACATTGCGGAATTTTTAAATGCCACTCGCCTATGGAATTAGAGAAGGGTAGTCACAATAATCATTGTAGGATGCAGTGACTTGGAGACTTGGTTTCCAAACCGAACGCCAAATCTAATGTGTAGAAAAAGTAAAAAAATAAATAAATCGATCGGTAGATCGTAGATTTTGCTGACTTCAAAAAAGTCGTTTTCAACAAAACTGATTTAATTACCAACGCCCCCCTCCACCGCCCCAAACAATTTCGGGTGGTTCAATCGCTTTGAAACGCTGTATTTTCGTAACCGCTAGCACAAATTCATTGCAATTCTTTTTTCAAAAAATCGACCCAACATATTTGCAAAGGTGTACCATCCCCTAAAGCGGGTTTTCAGTGATTGGGGCAGTGCATTCGAAATAGTTAAGAAGATTCTAACAGGAATTATGATAGAAATGTGACAAATCCTGAAAAATTCACTTCTACCAAAAAATTCGGATATTATATCTAGCGATAGTTTCATAATGAAAGATTGAAAAAAATCAGAAAAATGTCCTCTTTTCATTATTATGTCTATTCCTGAAACTCTTTCTGACCAAACAAAAAAAAAAAACCGTACCTTTTGATTTTTAGTCTAATTTCATTGTAAAGCCTTTGAACACCCTTAACCATTGTGGAGCATTTTGCTGACAAAGTGCTCGTTCATTAAGCGAAATCAAGTCCCTTATTCACCATTAGGTCGGTCCATCAACTTGTTTTGCTGACACTTTGACACTCAATGAAATATGCTTGACCAACAGAAGCACCGGGGCATCAAAAAAAAAAAAAAAAATAATTCCAAATGCATGGTTATTTATAAAATTCTGGTGATTTTTTTCTTGTTGACCAAGTATCTTAACGTTTTTATAACCCATATGGAATTTCCTTTGCGTCCTTTAACACAATCAATCGCATTATCAAAAATGTCCATTCTCAACCCCCACTTTAACCCCATACTTCTTTGTATCTTTCAACCTACAAAGCTGGACCGTACAACATGGGATTATAAAAATAAAAATTGTATCCTTTTTCGTATTTGTCTCGGATTTTGATACAAAAAAAAAAAAAAAAAACGACGCACATGTACACACTCACATACATATTGAAAAGGTTTGAGGGTACCAAGGAATGAGATATGAATGGTCAATTGCTATTTGGGGTCAACCCTTTAGAGAACCGTTACCGATGACCAGCATATATTACGTATTTTAAGCTGTAACGGTTATTTTAGATGTGTTTGTGCTTTTGAAATGGCAGTCATACATAATGGAACATGTATGACCCCCAGACGAATATCTCATCAGTTATCCACTACAAACGGACGCACGAACATTCAATCCATTGTGTGTTGATTACGCGTTTAGCGCTTATTCCGAGTTTTTATTTTCTCACTCCAGCTTTTCCATAAAAGTTTGTTGTTTAGAAAACACTTCTAAGAGGGCTGCGAGAAAATTGAACTTCTCCTCGTGGACAGTAGAAAAATGTCTAACCTTCCGAAAGCCATTTTTATTATGGAGTCGGCCATCGTTGGACGCTTTCGAAATTGTCTCTGTATTAAATTCCGTTTTCCGCAATAAGGGTTTTCATGATAAATGTGCATAAATATAAGTAATAATATATAAATATATTTATGTACTAATTATAAATTATTTATATTAAGTTCAAATAAGTAACTTAATTATTGAAATTTTACTATTTAACTAATGTATAATTTTAGTCTTGAAATATATATATTATTTTAGTTATTTTCTAAGTTAAAACAACAGTAAATATATTTTATACATATCTTTATCATTAAACAAGGCATATTATAAATTAGTTATCTTCTTCTTCTTCATCGTCTTTTGCTTGTTGTCGCTCGGAAATAGTCGATTCATTGTCATCATCCTCACTATCGGTCATAATCATCTCCAAACGTTCCAGAATTTCTGCATCGTATGCGCTTTCTTCATCGGGATTACTTGGATGTAATGAAGCGTTGAGGCAAGCTTGTCCATTGCACGGGCCACAAGCTAAAAAACGTAGTAGCCCTGATTGTAGGGCGACATAAATAATGGGTTTTCTTTAATAATTAGAATTTTTTTAGTAGCTAATTAACTTTATACAACGCACAGTGGTTTAAAATCCACTTCTTAAAGAATTTAATCAAAATCTCAAACTTTTCATTTCGCAAAACCGAAAATGCAATTTGACTACCAAAAGTTCCATTAGGTTAAAATTGAATAAAAAGTTTCCCGGTGGAGACCAGGTTTTAGGCGAACAGCTGATAAAGTCATTGTTTTGAATTCTCTGTTTGTTGAAGTTTGATGTAGTGAACGAATACTTAAAGTTTAAAAAGCCGTAAAAAGAGAAAAAACGCAAAAACAGTTCATATTAAATATGGAAAATATCAATGAAGGTATGGAGATTTGAAATATTGTTTTAGTTTGTGCAAATAGTTGTCACAGTTGTGGTATTTCGTTGTTTAAATATGTTGTCTTTTATACACAAATTTGTTAATAATTTTTGTGTTTAGTGGAGCTGATTTCACGAGGTTCCATGGAGTTCTACGACATATATATATTTTCTGAAAGGATATTTTGTGTGCTTTTATATGAATGCAATATTTTCCGCGTCCGTTCAAGTCCGCTGCTTAAATTTCACTTTATTTTGTAGGAGAAAGGCTAAAAAATGCCGATATTTTCAAAATTTGGACCGAGAAAGATAAGAACTAAATTTAAAAATAATATTTTTTGATTTTGATGAAATTCTCAGGATGGGTTTATAGTGTTATTTTTTAGGGTTAGGCAAAATGTTGAGCAATGCCGACAAAAAATAAAATTTTTATTGAAAAAAACTTTTTGGGGTGTACTGTGCAATGTACTGATAACCGTAGCTCACGCTTAACCTTGCATTAGGCCATATATGACTGTACTCTACCGCAAAAACGGTTGATCGTATGAAAAAAGGTCAAGAAAAAGTTGTGGAGAATTTTATGCTCTACAAATTTCAAAATACATAAGTGCACATCTCATTTAAACAATATAAAGCGAGAATATCGCGAAAACCCGACTTCTTATGACCTTTGACCTTCAATATCTTAAGACGTGGAGACGATAGCATTTTTGACTTTTGAGACAACATTCAGAACGACAAAAAAAGGCTTATACCAATTTACAGCTTATTATCTTTCATTCCGAGGTTGACCCTTTTTTTCCTAATACAACTGGGCTAAATGAAAAGTAATCAGTTTCGTATTCGATTTATACTGGCGTACTGAGTCAGAAAATTTCTGAAGGGTTTTCTATACAATATGATGTTTTTCTTTTCTGATAGAGCTGGAGAGAGCCCCTAACATTGAAATAATTTAAGAAGAAATCATCTCAAATCCGTTCCTTTTTTTTTTTTTTAATTTTTACGAGACTCTATATTCCTCATATCCGAGATATTGCAAACACAAACGTTAATGGACTCATGCATGAGAGGAACATCATTGCGAACGACAGTCATAGATGGACCAAGTTTCTATTCAACAAATCTTGAAATATTTATGCTTTAAAATTTCTCCTCATAGAGTCTCCTTAACAGTTTATGTTTCAGTTTTTCAATATCATCCACTCATGTGCTATGAAGCAATTTCAACCGAGCTCCCTTAAGGGTTGCGCTTGTTACAGAAACACAGACACGCACTCCCACACACTCACGACTGGATGCGCAATAATTTTGGGGACAAATATGGATGCTCGTAAGATATTAATGTGCATAAAAAAAAGTGAGATAAAAGCAAAAATGTTGACCAGCCATTGTTGCGACAAAGAACAAAATGGCTGCTTCTACGAATTGTTATTAAGTCCGAGAAGGGTTGTCAGCAGAACAAGTTAGCTCCGCTTGAAATGTCCAATTAACCCTTATTAAAGAAAAACTTTATTAACAATAAATGTGAATATTTCAAATGCCGTTGAAGCAATGGAAAAAAAATAAAAAGGAAAGGAAAAGCTTTTCAAACTGGACACAGCATGAGTCCAGATAATTAGACACGGAGGAGTCCTTTTGCCATTGTTTCGTCAGTGTGTGCGTACCTATGTGTGAGCGATGGAATGGCTGAGGCATAAAAGCGATAATAAAAATTAAAACAAATGACTAAGTGACTGACTTACGGAAATGGCCGAGCTTAAAAAACAAAAATGGACTTTATGCAAATGACAATTAATTTAATCCGCAGGATATTTTCAGTTTTAATTTAATTACATGGACACTGTGCGTACGTGATCAATGGTCATGCACACTGGAATTATTCTTGATAAAAAATAAAAATAAAATAAAATTTAAACAAAAATCATTTTAAATGTACTAGAAAAAAAGGTCCAGTGTGCCCGGCCTTATGTCAATTTTAATCCCACTTTGCAATCATTCCAATTTTCCATGCTGCCTTTTCGCATGCTGTCAGGGCTTTGCTTAGAAAATTATGAAGATCCTTCGAGCGTTTGCGTTTTATTTGGTCAATTTCTTTTTGGCCTCATTATGGCCCCATTAGAGGAATGGACAGAGCCAGAGACAAAGAGCGAGTGGCAGAGAGTTCTCCATTATGTGTAATTAATTAAGCGAAAGAGACTACAACGACAGGCGCTTATGAAATTAAAACGCAATTCTCATCCAAATTGAAATGAATGCGAACTTCTCGGAATCTCTTTTTAATTTCTATTTCGAAGGGAAAACCGGAGAATGAAAGCCCAAAAATCGGGCCAATCAAGAACTCAGCATGCAATAGAAAATTATTTGAAAAAGAAATTCATTTCAATAACTTAGTTAATTAATTTATTCTGCGAGAAGGATTTTCTCTTCTAAAGCTCAAAATCCAATATTGTGAGAGCTCGGTGCGAGAGACCCAGACGTCACACAAATATTTGCGTGACGGACGCGCGTGACGGACGCACTTCTATCTCCAATGAGAGTTCTGTGTCGCGCGGATGATAACATAATTTTATTTCAGGATAGGTAATATTTGAACCAAGTACCAGTCTAACGAGTACCGAGTACTCATAAGATTTATACGTTATTTATACGATCTTAAATTAACTAAAGTTCGTAGAATATCTTGTTCATTGGTTAATTTCATCATTTTCACACAAATTTTGCTTTCAGCTATTAAACTTAACCTCGACACATTTTATTTGAACAGTTTTTGTTTCATTAGTTTTAACGAGTATTCAATAGCGAGTACTCATACCTTTTTACTTGGTAAACTGACTCGCCATGAGAAATATACAAGTTTTTGAACCTTTCTCGCTACGGGGCACACTTTTCCGTCTCCATAAATTCTGTGGCCAAGGGCGTACCCAGCATTTAATGAAGGGAGGGCCAAAAAAAAGCAAAAAAAAAAACAAAAACCCCACGCTTCCAACAATATTTAAAATATCTATGGCAGGGAGGTCTATATTTTCTTTTATATTTAGTTTATAGGCTATTGTTTAAATATGGCACGACTGATTGTTAGAGATGGAAAAAAATGTATGGCACTATCGATACTATAGCTGGCAACCTAAAGATGGCACTATCGAAAGTATCAATAGTTGTAACTTTTTCCACTATTTATTGATATTCGAAACTATCGACTAATGGTTGTCTGCAACGCAATGCTGATAAATTTTCAATAAATTCGTTCACTTGGAATATAAAATGACGCATTCAAAACTAACTTGTTTATCGAAACTAACAATGATGCCTACTATACATAGTAGTACGTTTAAAACGTGTCGTGTAAATCTGGTAATTGATGGTTGTGAACATCGATTGTTTTCCAGCTGTACTCAAGGGGCTAGCGAATGACCATTATATGGTTTCCAGACTATTGCGTTAACTTGAGGTCAATAGGTGCGACAAACGACACGCAAAAACGATTTGTCGCATCCGATTTGTCGTGTTGCAAGCCAATGTACAATAGCAGGGAAAATCGTATCGTTTGCAATCATATTTACTCCAAAACAAAAAATTTGACAAAACATTTTAAGCCTTCGATAAAAAAAAGTAGGAAATTGAGACATTAAGCTCGCACCGAATTTTGTTGTATCAACGGCAGTTTTTAGGCCAGAAAATTCATTGAGGCAAAAAAGCGCAGGCAAAGTGGTGGGTTGACCAATGTTCGAATGTCGGGACCCATTGGGATTTTACGCTACAAATTTATTGGAATGAAAAAAGACATCCTGAAATGTTTTGTAAGGCCGCTCGTATGAATGTTGAGAAATTTGACATTACTATTTGAATGTAGTTTTCTTGCTATTTCTTGCCACACGTGGTCCTTCCAATCGCTTTTTTATAGTGCGGATGGCCTTGTTTAAAACATATGCTTTTCGCGCACCAAAATCTATTAATATTTGAATATTTACCTCGTGAGCTTATCCATTTCATAACTTCCATTTACCTTTCAAAATGTTTTTCAGATATCAGCCCTGTTTTTAACGCAACCATCCCTGCTTTCAGAATGTCAAATCGTGTCGGAGCGACAAATATTCAATTTTTCGAATATTTGTCGCATCGTGCTGTCGTATCCGAGAGCATTGTACGTTTGTTCCATAGGTTTGCGTGTATTGATTTCATTTACAGATCACGACGACAAAGCGCATCGCGTGTCGTTCTGTCGCACCTATTGTACCTCAAGCTTTAAACTGATTTTAGTACCTTAAGTAGACTTTAGTAGTGAGTTTAAACTGAGTTTAGGGTATTTAAATTCAGAAATAAAAATCATGAGTTTAGGCATTCGTTGCTGCAACCCTTACTTTCACTACCTTTTTTGACAACGATGAAAATGCCTGTTTGCTTCTTTTTTCAAATCTTTAGAGGTGAAATGAATTTTGCTATTAAACGTTTTTTTTCCCAAAAAATAAGACTGTTGCATTGTGAAGGGGGCCACGGCCCCACTCCCCAATGGGTACGCCCTTGTCTGTGGCCAAAAATAAAAGGAGTGGTCGCAGAGCAATGAAATTTAATGGGAGTGGTACTATACTCCAAACAACACATTTTTGAATAAATCATAGAGATCCGCCAACTGCCACGCCCCCGCCCATATAAAGTAATTTTCAAATTCCAAAGCTTTATTGTTAGGTACAATGATGACACTTGGTATATCGCACTAAATCGGCCCAATTCAAAATTTCGCATTTCTCGAAAATCACTCAATCTCTCTTGAAACTAAGGAAAACAAGTAAAAGTTTACATCGGCAAAGCCGATTGCAACATACCTTTCCTCAGCCTAATATTGTTAAAACATTACCTTAACGAAAATTCCTGCCGTTTTCGTTGTTTAGCTTGGATATCTATTTATACCTTATCTGTACTTCGATTAGCTTCTAAAACTCGAGATTATTATTAAGAAAAAAATTTGCGAATAGTGGTCATGGTCAAATTGTACCGTTAGAGGACAATATTCTAGCTGCGAAATACTCAATTCAAAATAGTGTAAATCAAATTTTTGCGAATTTCGCGAATGGTGGTCTTGATCACATTTTAACCCTTAGAGGAAATTTAGTTTAGCTGCGAAATACTCACTTCAAAATAGTGAAAATCAAATTTTTGCGAATTTCGCGGATGGTGGTCTTGATCAAATTTTAACCCTTAGAGACATTTGGTTTAACTGCGAAATACTCAATTCAAATAGTGAAAATCAAATTTTCGCGAATTTCGCGGATGGTGGTCTTGATCAAATTTTAACCCTTAGAGGAAAATTTAGTTTGCTGCGAAATACTCACTTCAAAATAGTGAAAATCAAATTTTTGCGAATTTCGCGGATGGTGGTCTTGATCAAATTTTAACCTTAGAGGACATTTTGTTTAGCTGCGAAATACTCAATTTAAAGTAGTGAAAATCAGGTTTTCGCGAATTTCGCGGATGGTGGTCTTGATCAAATTTTAACCCTTAGAGGACATTTTGTTTAACTGCGAAATACTCAATTCAAACTAGTGAAATCAAATTTCGCGAATTTCGCGGATGGTGGTCTTGATCACTTTTTAACCCTTAGAGGAAATTTAGTTTAGCTGCGAAATACTCACTTCAAAATAGTGAAAATCAAATTTTTGCGAATTTCGCGGATGTGGTCTTGATTCAAATTTTAACCCTTAGAGGACATTTGGTTTAACTGCGAAATACTCAATTCAAAATAGTGAAAATCAAATTTTCGCGAATTTCGCGGATGGGTCTTGATCAAATTTTTAACCTTGAGGAAATTAGTTTAGCTGCGTAATACTCACTTCAAATAGTGAAAATCAAAATTTTCGCGAATTCGCGGAGGTGGTCTTGATCAAATTTTTAACCCTTAGAGGACATTTGGTTTAACTCGAAATACTCACTTCAAATAGTGAAAATCAAATTTTCGCGAATTTCGCGATGGTGGCTTGATCAAATTTTAACCCTTAGAGGACATTTTGTTTAGCTGCGAATACTCAATTCAAAATAGTGAAAATCATTTTTGCGAATTTCGCGAAATGTGGTCATGGTCAAAATTTAACCATATGACGACTTTATTTGGCGCAAAATACACAATCAGAAGAAGCAAAAAAAATAATTTTTGTATTCAGATATGAGAATAAGAGAAAGAGTGTTTTTTTCTATTGTGTAGATGATGACCATAGTTATAGCGATGTCGCAATTTTTTTTCAGCGAAAGCATTAAGTCTACATAGTAGCTATACACTCACCAAATTTCAATAAGCTGGGATGTATAGTAAAAAAGTTATCCAGGAAAAAACGTTTAAAATGTGATTTTTGAAACTTCTGAACCACTTCCCACGACCCAGAGGGACTACGAAAAAAATTGTATGCAGTTTTTTGGACATTTACCTGGTTGAGTCCATGCAAATTTCAAATGAATCTTTCATGGTTAGGAGTAAATTACGAAAAACAAAAGTGTGACCGACAGACAGACAGACAGACAACTGCCAGACAGACAGACAGACAGACAGACAGACACAGACATGCTAGAATCGATTCCTCTTGTCACCCTGATCAAGAATATATATATTGTATATCTACCGCGACTCCTTTGGTATGTTACATACACCGTGCAAACTTAATATAACCTTTCCTTCGGAAAAGGTATAATAATATTTTTTCTAAACTTATATAACTCTCAATCGACTGCTTCATATGTATGTCAATATAAGCGTGAATTTTCTAGGTTCTGGGTTTCTTACAGAATAATGCAATCGAACATAAAACAAGTAATGGTGTTATAGTCAGGCGAGCCTGACAATAGAATACCCGACACAGACACATAATATTTAATATCAAGAGGTGTTTAAGGGCAAAAGGAGCCCCCATATACCGATTTTTGTTAAATTTCTAAATGAAAACCGCCCTTTTGCCACGCCCACTTTTCAAATTTTCTTGGAATTCTAATCGGACCCTTATATATACGCTCAAATTCTAAGTTTCATTGAAATATTTCAATGAAGTCTGATTTTGAGGCATTTTTGGGATTTTTGTGACAGACCCTAGTACTAGAGGTGCCCTTAATAATGGTCCGATCGAAAAATTTTTGGGGAAGGACGTTACTGGCTATCAAGGAAGTATACGTGTCAATTTTTGTTCAAGTTTCATTGGTATTTCGGGAGTAGGAGACAATTTTTGAAAAACGCCCTTATGCCACGCCCACTTTTACAATTTTTTGAAATCGTATTACTTGCTTTTAGACATGTTCAAATATCAAATTTCATCAAAATATCATGAAAAACTTCGATTTTAGAGCAGTTTTTGTGATTTTCGTAACAGACCCTAGTACTGGAGGTACCCCTAAAAATGGTCCGATCGGGTCCATTCTCGAACTTGTTCTTACTCATGTCCCCGTGAGCACGCATACCAAATATTGTCAAGATAGCTCAACTCCTTCGATAAGATAACTGTATACAAACAGACAGACAGACGGACAGACAGACAGACAGACAGACGGACGGACATGTCTAAATCGAATCTCCTGGTGACGCTAATCATTTCTATATACATTTTGTATGGTCTATCTCGACTGGTTCTGGGTGTTACACACAACCCAACAAACGCAATATACCCTCGACACAAAGTGTGTCGGGTATAAAAATGATTAAGAAAATGTTGAATTGTGCCGATTTATTAGCAAAGGTGCGATATATGTTATTTAGGATTTAAAAAATGCAAATCCCAAAAAATGTGTAGGTGCCACGCCCTCTTTACAAGTCACGGCCATTCAAAATCACAGTTTTATAAACAAAATATGTATATCATGCACATATAGAAAATTTTTTACCTAATTAAAAATTTTACAAATTTTTTATGGTTCTCGAAACAAAAAATTGAAATATATCAAACCTATACAGGGTGTCCCAAACTCAATCGACAAAACTTAAGGAGGTGATAGGGGGGGTCCAAACGGACCAAAAATTGTATAGGAAGGTGCTAAAAATCGAAGTAAAAATAACAAAAACGTAGTTAAGTTAACTACGAACAGCAATGATTTTGCTCTATTAACGGACGTAGTTAAAATAACCACAAGCGAAGTAAAAAAGTTCAAATACGCAAGTAGTAGCAAATCCCAAGTCGGCGGGTTCGATCCCTGGTCAGGCGTTTTTTTTTTTTTTTTTTTTTTTTTTTACAAATAATAACATAACGTGTAGGTATATAATATTTAAAAACCTTACAGGAATAAAAAGCTTTAAAACTTAATATTTTACGCAACAAAAAAAATACATTTTAGAAAGCCGGGATGGGATGGGCCCTCTCTTCTCTTTTATCTATACGGTTGGGGAAAGCTAGATTTCTCATTCTAGCTGTCCTGTTTTACCTTTAATATTTTTCTACTTGCTTGAAAAGTTCCCATTTTTCACACATTTCATTCGCCTGCTGTAGGATTTGAACCCGAGCCCTTCGGATTGCTGAGCGAATACGCTACCCATACGCCACGGAGAAATCTAATTCGCGTGGACTAACCCCCCCCCCCCCCCCCCCCCCCCCCCCCCCCCCCCCCCCCCCCCCCCCCCCCCCCCCCCCCCCCCCCCCCCCCCCCCCCCCCCCCCCCCCCCCCCCCCCCCCCCCCCCCCCCCCCCCCCCCCCCCCCCCCCCCCCCCCCCCCCCCCCCCCCCCCCCCCCCCCCCCCCCCCCCCCCCCCCCCCCCCCCCCCCCCCCCCCCCCCCCCCCCCCCCCCCCCCCCCCCCCCCCCCCCCCCCCCCCCCCCCCCCCCCCCCCCCCCCCCCCCCCCCCCCCCCCCCCCCCCCCCCCCCCCCCCCCAGTACCAATGACTTATTTCTCATAAGTCACCTGGCACAGATATTATAATATAAATTGGTCAGTAATTATCATACATTAAGCAGCCAACTATTGTGTTTTTTAGAGTAAACACTTGTCCATCGTCACGATTCGCGAAATTCTCAATATTTTAATTTTCCCTATTTAGATTGCGTACTTAGCAACAAAAAAAATCCTCTATTGAGATAAGATGTGACCATGGACATAATTTGCAAAATTCTAAAAACTTAAATTTTCACTATTTGGGATTGTGCATTCAGCAGCCAAATATGCTGCTCTATTAGGGTAAAATTCGACCATGGCCACCATTCGCGAAATTTGCAAATTTTTGATTTTCACTAATTTGGATTGTTTTTTTGCAACCAAATAACCTCTGTTGAGTTTAAAATTGACCACGGCCTCACACGCGAAATTCGCGAATTTTAGATTTTTACTATTTTAAAGTGTTTACTCTAAAAGAACACAATAGTTGGCTGCTTAATGTATGATAATTACTGACCAATTTATATTATAATATCTGTGCCAGGTGACTTATGAGAAATAAGTCATTGGTACTGGTGCAATTTTTTAAACCGGCCCATGTTATGGTTTACACTTGTGTTCCTATCATTTCTAATAAAACATCGTTTAGCAAGAGAAGGCGTGCAAAATTTAAAGAGAATTTTCGCGAAACAACGGTTTTTGACTTAAAAAGTTATGATCAATTGGCACAGATATTATCAATGTACATGTTCAAATATGCAAATTGTACATTGCAAAATAAGTCATGCAATAAACTTCGATTTTCAGAGAAGTTTTCAGAACTCTGTTATGTATACAGAAAACCTGAGAAAATTTATCACATAAGCAAAGGTACCCCTAAAAATGGTACCGATCGGGTCCATGTATGCAACACATTGTTTCTTAGGTCATGTCCCCGTGACCACCGCGAAAGTAACCATAATATTGTCAAGATATTTACAACGCTTTAACGATAACGCATAACTCTATACAAACAGACAGACATTACTTTTTCACAGTTTTACAGTAACTTACAGACAGTTACGTGACGGACATGTCTAAATCGAATCTCCTGGTGAAGCTAATCATTTCTATATACATTTTGAGATGGTCGCTGAAAATAGACCACGAGAACAATCGAACTTTCTTGCTTTGTTACGACACAGACCCAAAAACGCAATATAAACATTTTTCTTTCGACACAAAGTGTGTCAGCAAGACTCATAAAAAGTGCATCGTAATGAAAATATGCTTACAATTAATGGAAGTCCAAAAGCTCTGTTAACTTAGGCAAAAGCGATATATGGGGTACCTCTAAACGGTTTTCCAAAAAATCTGAAAAAATTCCCAAAAATACTGTGTAGGTGCCCCTTTAGCTTTCAAAAAACGCTTGTGCAGCTATGAAATTTCAAAAAACATCTTTTATTGACACCCTAAGATATATGTTACTATCCTTTATTTGGGTGTTTACATATAGATAAGGTTACTAAGCTTCCACCAGTCTGACGGATTCTTTACGGTTTGCAACCGATTGATTATTGCCATGGTAGTATTTCATCTTATGGTTCTTGCGAAACAAAAAATTGAAATATATCAAACCTATACAGGGTGTCCCAAACTCAATCGACAAAACTTAAGGAGGTGATAGGGGGGGTCCAAACGGACCAAAAATTGTATAGGAAGGTGCTAAAAATCGTAGTAAAAATAACAAAAACGTAGTTAAGTTAACTACGAACAGCAATGATTTTGGCTCTATTAACGGACGTAGTTAAAATAACCACAAGCGAAGTAAAAAAGTTCAAATACGAAAGTAGTAGCAAATCCCAAGTCGGCGGGTTCGATCCCTGGTCAGGCGTTTTTTTTTTTTTTTTTTTTTTTTTTTTTTACAAATAATAACATAACGTGTAGGTATACAATATTTAAAAACCTTACAGGAATAAAAAGCTTTAAAACTTAATATTTTACGCAACAAAAAAAATACATTTTAGAAAGCCGGGATGGGATGGGCCCTCTCTTCTCTTTTATCTATACGGTTGGCGGGAAAGCTAGATTTCTCATTCTAGCTGTCCTGTTTTACCTTTAACTTTAATATTTTTCTACTTGCTTGAAAAGTTCCCATTTTTCACACATTTCAGTTCGCCTGCTGTAGGATTTGAACCCGAGCCCTTCGGATTGCTGAGCGAATACGCTACCCATACGCCACGGAGAAATCTAATTCGCGTGGACTAAATATGTTACTTAAAGTCAAATGAAAACTATTTTACGTGTTTTTTTATAGAAGTTTTTTAAATACGTGTGTAAAGAAATTTGTTCCTAAAGAATACGCATGCCTATTAAAGTCATGTTTGAATACGTCCGTACTACGGTTTTGCTCTAAAATAACTACGGTCGTAGTATACTACGAATCGTTGTAAATTACACAACCGTAGTTTTCGCTCAGTGTGGGAATTGAGGCATATGATTGAATGTATTGAAATTCGTGTGCGTCTCGCCTCGCTGTCTCGCAATATTGGATTTTGAGCTTCACAAAAATCGCTTAAGAGAACAAAAAACAAAAGAAAATGTGTACATTCATATCAGGGACGTGGCCAGGGAGGGTTAAGTTTTGGGAGTTAAACCCCCCGCACCAACGTTGTCAATCAGAACATGTTATTTTAGAGTGTATTTGCAATGTACTCTTTGGCACAAATAAAAATCAGAAGGATCAAAAACAAAACGGTAACAGCGAAGAAAAGAGTGGGGCGGAGCTCAGAAGTTCAAACATACTCTACCAGGTTCGACTAATTTCAAAGAAACGAAATTTAAATAGTAACCGATTTGTTTATTCATTGTAATTTTCAGATATAATTAAAGAAGTATTGGTTTTAAAAAATGGCTTTCAATGCAACACTCAAAAGTGAATTCCTGAATAAGCGTTACGCTTTTGCAGGCTATGACCCTTCAGCGTTTTTAATAAGTTTTAATTCTTGGATTTTTTAATTTGTTTTTTAACTTTAAAAGCTCAAATTTCGTACAGATTTTCCTAATTTAAATCTTTTTATACCCGCACCCGGCGAGGGAATTCGTTTTTGGGTTGTGGAACCCCGAACCATCGAGTGCCATACTATTAAATTAAAAGATCACCGTCACCAGGGTTCGATTTAACATGTCCGTCTGTCTGTTGTCTGTCTGTTTCTTCTGTCTTCTGTCTGTATGCTTTGTCTTCTTGGTTGTTTCTGTCGTCCGTCTTCTGTTTGTATAATTTTTTATCGAAAGTTGAGTACTTGCGTTTGGTTGGTACCCGGGGACATGAGTAAAACAATTAAAATGGACCCGACGGACCATTATTGGGGTCCTCCGTCTAAGGTCTGTTTGTCCCTGCTCTCCGATGTTTTATAAGATATTTTGAAAAATTTGGCTATAGCATATTTTAGGCCAATTAACTAATATTAGGTGTAGTAAAAAGAAACCATTATTTTTAATAATGGCTTTTTATTCTATTGGTTGTAAAGTCCATTTTCCCTAGGGGGCTTAAAAATGCATTCCTTAAAAAAGCTTTTTGACATTTTTTATGCTGTTAAAGTAAATTTTTGAAAAAATTTGAGATTGTCGCTGAAAATAGACCACGAGAACAATCGAACTTTTTGCTTTTTCGACACAGACGGAAAGATTAAACATTTTTCTTTTGACACGATGGCAGCAAGACTCAAAACGAGTGCATCGTAAATGAAAATATGCTTACAATTAATGGAAGTCCAAAAGCTCTGTTAACTAGGGAAAAACGGCTTTGGGGGACCTCTAAACGTTTTCCAAAAAATCTGAAAAAATTCTGAAAAATACTTTACCCCTTTAGCTTTCAAAAAACGCTTGTGCAGCTATGAAATTTAAAAAAAAATCTTTTTTTGGGACACCCTAATGTATATGTTACTTCCTTTTTTTGGGTGTTTACGTTTGATAAGGTTACTAAGCTTCCACCAGTCTGACGGATTCTTTACGGTTTGCAACCGATTGATATTGCCATGGTAGTATTTCATCTTTTTCTTGCGACAAAAATTTAAATATATCAAACCTATACAGGGTGTCCCAAACTCAATCGACAAAACTTAAGGAGGTGATAGGGGGGGGTCCAAACGGACCAAAAATTGTATAGGAAGGTGCTAAAAATCGTAGTAAAAATAACAAAAACGTAGTTAAGTTAACTACGAACAGCAATGATTTGGCTCTATTAACGGACGTAGTTAAAATAACCACAAGCGAAGTAAAAAAGTTCAAATACGAAAGTAGTAGCAAATCCCAAGTCGGCGGGTTCGATCCCTGGTCAGGCGTTTTTTTTTTTTTTTTTTTTTTTTTTTTTACAAATAATAACATAACGTGTAGGTATACAATATTTAAAAACCTTACAGGAATAAAAAGCTTTAAAACTTAATATTTTACGCAACAAAAAAAATACATTTTAGAAAGCCGGGATGGGATGGGCCCTCTCTTCTCTTTTATCTATACTGTTGGGGAAAGCTAGATTTCTCATTCTAGCTGTCCTGTTTTACCTTTAACTTTAATATTTTTCTACTTGCTTGAAAAGTTCCCATTTTTCACACGTTTCAGTCGCCTGCTGTAGGATTTGAACCCGAGCCCTTCGGATTGCTGAGCGAATACGCTACCCATACGCCACGGAGAAATCTAATTCGCGTGGACTAAATATGTTACTTAAAGTAAAATGAAAACTATTTTACGTGTTTTTTTTATAGAAGTTTTTTAAATACGTGTGTAAAGAAATTTGTTCCTAAAGAATACGCATGCCTATTAAAGTCATGTTTGAATACGTCCGTACTACAGTTTTGCTCTAAAATAACTACGGTCGTAGTATACTACGAATCGTTGTAAATTACACAACCGTAGTTTTCGCTCAGTGTGGGAATTGAGGCATATGATTGAATGTATTGAAATTCGTGTGCGTCTCGCCTCGCTGTCTCGCAATATTGGATTTTGAGCTTCACAAAAATCGCTTAAGAGAACAAAAAACAAAAGAAAATGTGTACATTCATATCAGGGACGTGGCCAGGGGGGTTAAGTTTTGGGGGTTAAACCCCCCGCACCAACGTCGTCAATCTGAACATGTTATTTTCGAGTGTATTTGCAATGTACTCTTTGGCACAAATAAAAATCAGAAGGATCAAAAACAAAACGGTAACAGCGAAGAAAAGAGTGGGGCGGAGCTCAGAAGTTCAAACATACTCTACCAGGTTCGACTAATTTCAAAGAAACGAAATTTAAATAGTAACCGATTTGTTTATTCATTGTAATTTTCAGATATAATTAAAGAAGTATTGGTTTTAAAAAATGGCTTTCAATAGCAACACATACAAAAGTGACTTCCATGAATAAGCGTTGGACGCTTTTGCAGGCTATGACCCTTCAGCAGTTTTTATATAATGTTTCTAATTCTTGGATTTTTTAATGTTGTTTCTTAACTTTGAAAAGCTCACAATTTCGTACAGACGTCTTTCCTGAATGTATGTACATATCTTTTTATACCCGACACACTCTGTGTCGAGGGTATATTGCGTTTGTGTATATAGAAATAATCACCGTCACCAGGAGATTCGATTTGGACATGTCCGTCTGTCTGTCTGTCTGGCTGTCTGTCTGTCTGTCTGTCTGTCTGTCTGTCTGTCTGTCTGTCTGTCTGTCTGTCCGTCTGTCTGTCCGTCTGTCTGTCTGTCCGTTTGTCTGTTTGTATGCAGCTTTCTTATCGAAGGAGTTGAGCTATCTTGACAAAATTTGGTATGCGTGCTCACGGGGACATGAGTAATGAGTAAGGACCCAATCGAACCATTTTTAGGGGTACCTCCAGTACTAGGGTCTGTTATGAAAATCACAAAAACTGCTCTAAAACCGATGTTTTACAAGATATTTTGATAAAAATTGGCATATGAGCATATTTTAGGCCAATTAATATGATTTACAAAAATTAGAAAAATGTGCGTGGCAGAAGGGCGTTTTTCGAAAATTGGCTCCTACTCCCGAAACGCCTATGGGCCTTGAACGAAAATTGGCACCTATACTTTCTTTGTAGCCATAAACATCTTGCCCAAAAATTTTCTTGATCGGTCCATTATTAAGGGTACCTCCAGTACTAGGGTCTGTCAGAAAAATCTCAAAGCTGCCCCAAAATCGGATTTTTTCGAAATATTTCAATAAAACTTAGGATTAGAGCATATATCTAAGCCTCCGATTAGAATTCAAAAAAATTGGAAAAGTGGGCGTGGCAAAGGCGCAGCTTTCATAAAAAAATTTAACAAAAGTCGGTATATGGTCTTAAACACCTCTTGATATTAAAAATTATTTGAACATGTGAGTCAGTGTCGGGTATTCTATTGTCAGGCTCGCCTGACTATAACACCCTTACTTGTTTTTTAAAATATCGTTTTTGGAAGGGGGACTGCTAATGAGTGTGTTATGTTCGTTCAAAGTCCAAAAGAAATGAAAATCTTTCAAACAATTTTCAAATGTTCGACTTTGAGCATCATTTTAAACCATTCATTTAACGTTTTGTTAGTTTGTTTTGATGTCATATTAAAGAATGATGTTTAAAGAACATAAAAGATTTAAAAATTTTAAAACATTTTACACCATATACGAGAAAAATGAGTTTCAAAAAAGCAATGGTCGTTAAAAACTCTTACACGATTTTTTCGAAGTTCTGACGTGTGGAATTTTTTTGAAAATTTTAAATTTTTCAGCACACAAAAATCTCAAGAGGGGAAATTCTAATTTCAATTTTGTAGGCCTGTGTTAAACTGCATCAAATGAAATTTCATTTCTTTATTTTTTTTTTTTTTTTTTTTTTAATCAAGTTTTTTCTCTCTCCTGTAACATTCTAAATTTGTTGGTTAGGACCTTTCTACAATAAGGTAACGAATATAGTCCCAAGTAGGCCCAAGTTGTCTTTACTGCGTGCCGAATTGCGTTATTCGGCCGAGAGGTTGACCGAATATTCGATATTCGGCCAAATCACTATTCGTGGCATCACTAGTGTCAAAATAAAATAAATTTGGCTTGAACGTGAATCCAAAAGAATTACATTTTATTTAATAAAAAATTTACTTCGTTCCCAATAAATTTATTACGGTTTACAAGTTTCGCAATTAAAATCCAACATTCATTGAAAATTATTACATTTTATTTAAACGCTCGATTATATGTCGGCCTTGCTGTGACTCACGCTGTATGCGATCTAACGTTTTTTCGGTACATCATAATTAATCTCACACCACCGTTCAGACCGTTCAGATGTGCCGCAGACTTGAATTTATACATATCCTTCTTCTACTCGCATAATATGTCGTTCTGTGGCCCATAATATAATGCCATGCATAAATTCCATAATACAGCGTAATTAAATTTTGTTTGCTACTGACGTTCAAATGTTCATACATTCCAAACTTAGATGGTGACCCACTCGGAACAATGAATATTTGTGACTGTTATCCAATTTAGAAATCATCATAAAGCAAGGATATTAAAATAATTTCATAAGAGGACAAAATTTGAAGCATGGATAATCTTATAACGGGACTACGTTGCTCTGCCACAAGCATTTTAAGTTTTTGCTCCTTGAACATAATCAGCCCGATTCTATATATTGCCGTGGAATTTTTACCCATCGAATATTTTTGCTCGCAACAAAATCCTCCTATTCTAAATGTACATATAAAGAAATTAGTAGAAAGAAGTGGACCAAGTAATTTCAAGTTTTTTGATGCTTTTGGTTCGTGATGTTTCTGTCTTAATTTAACGTAAATTATGATCAAGTGAATTTTGAAAATAACGTGTTATCAAAATTATTAAACACTGCGTAAGAAAATTTTCAGAGGGTTCATTGGTAAGACTGGCTATGAAAGTTTTTGTGCCTTTTTGAGGTCTTCTACACTAGGCAATTTTAGTTGCCGAACTCGCGAGTTTGTAGGAGAGACTAGGTACGGGGAAGGTAAGGCGAAAATTGCTGTCGCGAGTTACTCGTGCAGGCAATTTTGTGCGATACGCTTTGTGCATCTCTTTCTTGCTTTCAAACGTAAAAGTTGCGTCGGGGTCGTTTTTGAAGATCGCGCAACTCGAGTTGCTGGCCCAATGTAGACACGAAAGCAACTTCAAAATATTAGGTGTAGTAAAAAGAAATCCAATAGATGGCGTTATTTATCTGCATCTCGCGTTGTATAAGTCCGATCGTGTTCCGCTAGGGGGCATTAGAAAGATGACAGTTCCTACTAAAAAAGCTTTTTTGACACTTTTTTGATTGATTGATTCAGTTTTCTTTGAGAGCTTGTCAAAGATGGACATCAGCAAAGAGAAAATTCGCTACATTTTACAGTTTTTCTTCGATAAGGGAGAAAACGCAAGCCAGGCGGCTGAAAATGTGAATAGCGTTTATGGACCTGATACTGTAACAGCCAATCATGCGCAATTTTGGTTTCGTCGATTCCGTTCCGGTAACTTCGATGTCAAGGATGCACCACGCACTGGAAGGCCAATTGTCGAAAATGTCGATAAAATCATGGAAATTATCGAGTCCGACCGTCATGTTAGCATTGTTTCGATTGTAAAAGAGCTAAAAATTGCACAAAAAAC
This sequence comes from Chlorops oryzae, assembly GCA_020466095.1. Lineage (NCBI taxonomy): Eukaryota > Metazoa > Arthropoda > Insecta > Diptera > Chloropidae > Chlorops > Chlorops oryzae. The sequence goes on from CM035807.1 coordinate 78,099,726, forward strand.
CGTTTGGAACCATTTGAATAAGGCTGGATACACAAAGAAGCTCGATGTATGGGTGCCACACGAGTTAACGCAAAAAAACCTCAGAGACCGAATTTCCATCTGCGAATCGCTGCTGAACCGCAACAAAATCGACCCATTTCTGAAGCGGTTGGTGACTGGTGATGAAAAGTGGGTCACTTACGACAACGTCAAGCGAAAACGGTCGTGGTCGAAACACGGTGAACCGGCGGAAACGGTGGCCAAGCCAGGATTGACGGCCAGGAAGGTTTTGCTGTGTGTTTGGTGGGATTGGCAGGGAATTATCTACTATGAGCTGCTCCCATACGGCAAAACTCTTAACTCGGAACTCCACTGTCAACAATTGGACCGTCTGAAGGAAGCAATCGCCCATAAGCGGCCAGCTTTGGCCAATAGGAGAGGAATAGTGTTCCATCAGGACAACGCCAGGCCACACACATCGATAGTGACTCGCCAGAAGCTCCGGGAGTTTGGTTGGGAGGTTCTTCTGCATCCACCTTATAGTCCGGACCTGGCACCAAGTGATTACCATCTGTTTCTGTCCATGGCGAACAATTTTGCTGGTGAAACATTCGCTTCAAGAGAGGCTTCTGAAATTCGACTGTCTCAATTTTTTGCTAATAGGAACGAGGGCTTCTATGAGAGAGGCATAATGAAATTACCTTTAAAATGGCAACAAGTTATCGAACAAAACGGCGCATATTTGACCTAAATCGGGTCATTCTAACTATCTTAAATAAAGCCCTCAATTTAATGCAAAAATAATTTCTTTTTACTACACCTAATAGAATTCGATATGAGTTGCGCAACTAAAATTGCCTAGTGTAGAAGGCCTCATTGCGGTTAAATGGCGTCGTGAGAAATGGAAATTCGATATTGGAATTGAAACCCACTGTCGATTTGTTATACTTACATATAGCACCGAATTAGGTTCAAACGAAAAGTATTCCCGCATCTATGAAAATTTTTCCATTAGATCTTTTCAAGAATATTGGATTTCTCTCAAACAAAATTATGTATTTCGTAATATTGTGAAGATTTAATGATTTGTTTGAAGACACGTGGACGATCGAAATGACATTCGAAGATTCGAATATCATGTTTGAAAAGCTCACACATCGCTGGATTTCCTATCGGCCTTATATCATATCTTTGCCAATATCCAGCAAGGCCGTCATGCATAAATAAGCTCTCGGTTTAAGGAAATCGGCTTGAGAAAGGCGCTCCTAGCTGTTATGAAGTCATAAACTAAAGACATAACAATTGAATTTTATAGCCTTGTCAAAAAAAGAAAGTATAGCTTTATTGAGGACCGAGATAGATAGAGCATTTCAGCATTATTTAAAAACGAATAAATCAGCAAAAAGAGCCAACATTAAAAAGGATATATATTTTTTTTTAAACATTTTATTGTTTATAATTGGAAAAGAGGAAAATAAAAGGAACAAATTTCCTCTTCTTAAAAACGAATGAACGAAAATTTCTCCGAATGTTCGTGTGGATGGAAATGTGAGTGGAAAACCTTGTGCTGCCAATTCGCTATCCTTCGCTTATTTTTGCATCGTTTATTACGATTTCTGTCCCTGGACGCTGTCAGCTTCAGAAAAGTCCAAATCGTCCCACGGAGCGAAAAAGGGAAAATGACAGAAAAAAAAAAACACTGCTTAAATGTAAAATTGTAAAAACTCTCATTAAAATTGTTCAACTTTTGCCTTATTAACACAAAGAGAAGAAAAAACAAAAAGAAATAAAAAAAATAAAATAAAATAAAATAAAGTAAAAAAAATTGGGAAAAATCTTGCACGTTATGCAAAGGCTGAAGCCATCTTTTCTCATTTCTCCTCTCCTCGGCGCGCTGCGGCCAGCTGTCTGTCTTCCTTTTGAATTCGTATTCTAATTAAATTTTTGCTCAGAAAAAAAGGATCCAAAGAAGCGACGCGTTCTTGTTATTTGCTTTCGGTACAAGAAAAATTACGCAAAATAAATAAATTAACATAAGCTCAGCGAAAAAATAACGATAAATAAAATTGCATTTCTCTTTTGCCTTCACCAGTTTTCGACATTTTTTTCGAGCCTTGGAGTAGTGTTGCTTTTGCTTTTTTTCTTTTCTTTTCTTTGTCCCCCCATTTCACTTTGAAATGTCCACATGAAACAAAACAAAAAAAAAAAGAAGAAGAACCCGATGGAAAGGTACTTGCACGCCAGGCCAATGTGAATTTGAATATTTTCCTATGTTACTTATTTGAAAGTAATTAAAAGAGAATTTACAAAAAAAATTTATCTTATTCTCATAGAAAATTGTTGGCATTAAGTTGTCGGGAGCTTGTTAAAATATGTAAGCAGGGTGTGCCAGAGGTACGACGAGTATCACGAACTTTTAGGTCTAACAAACTAAGCGTCTTCTCCTTGCTGTTCATTTCCCTCATGACGATCAAAGCTAGGGAGCAGTTTCTCTTTTCTATTTGTGTGCTTAATGCTATGAAAAATATTTGAGTATATACGAAAAAAAAGTTGCTCTGAACTATCAAGCTTTTACTTTACAAAACAAAAAAGAAGTGTCCCAAGGGAACCGAAATGACAGAAGCCAATACAATTTTCCAAAATACGTTTTTCCAGTTTCCAGAAATAATATCAAAAGCTCACACCTTCAAGTAAAATCTATACGTATATTTTCTTAAATTGAGTTTTGAAGCTTGTAGCAAAGTTCTAGGCAAAAAGGGTTCGATCATGCTTATTATTTATCTACATAATTATATCTAGTCCACTTCAAGTGAATCTGGACATTACACACGGTTGCATGAGTGCAATCCCAATCTCGCCGACAGAAAGTGTTTAGTGTGATAATATACTACAACTGCGAGAAATACAGACTTAAGTGGCAGTATCACATTGACTGGGCTTCCAAGCAAAATAGTCTTAAAGAAAAGGAAAACTAATTATCAGAAATCCCAAATCTGTGAAGCGATCCTTGAGAAAACCGGCATTTAGGTCCTAAACAGCTTTTAAGAGTGGGCTTAAACGAAGAAATTTGTAATGTTGAACCGCTTAAGGAAGGCGATTAAAAAGCAATGGAATGTCGAAAGTCGAATCCTCCCGGAGCCAAGGGAAAACTGTCAGTTGTTCCAAAATCTAAACAAAAGACAACAAATATTTACCAATCGAAAGCATGTAACGATAATTAATAGAAATTGTGCAAGGAATGCATAATGAGGCAGCACAGCGGGAGGGAAAGGACTCGAAACTCAGTGTCCAATAAAAGGAAACAAAAAAAAAATCGAATCACAATATTCGACAACCTGACGAAGCAAAAAAGATGAGGGAAATTGTACAATTTTCGTGCAATGTTTAGTGAAACCTCCCCTCCCTTCCCCGACGCTATTTCACACCATACTAAAAAAAAATTTTTTTTTTTGTAATATTATTTTCCAATTTGCAACGCGTTCTTTTTGTCTTAGATTTTTTTATTTCGTGCTCATCGGTTTTTGCGCTTCTCCCCACCAATCGAGTTGCAGCTTTGAATTTAAATGAGAAAATGAATGAAGAAAGAGAGCAAATAAAAATGGTGAAATGGGAATAACATTGCAAGGACAATAAAAATTAACATTAATCTCCTCAAGTAGCAACAGAATCCGTGAAGCAGTAAAAATGAAATGAAAACGCAAATGGAAAAGAGGATGGGATATAGGAAATGGGAAAAGGGAAAAGGGGGACGAAAATGAAAGCGAAAATGAAAATGAAAATTCATACATGACAAAGCGTAAGAATTTTAACAAGAGAAATATGTAAATCGAGTGTTGTAATAAAAATGTTTGTATTTTCCTCTTACCGCACGCCATTTTCCTTCCCATCCAGCTTTATTGCTGTTTCCTCTTCACTGCTGCCACCTTCTACTTATCTTCCAGCATAAATTTTATGAAACATCCCTCGGAGAAATATAAAAAAAAAAAAATAAAAAAACTAAGATAAAAGTTGACAAAAATTAAAAAACAACAAAACGAATAACAAAAACAACAAATTAATAAAAACATCCAAAAAGAACGAGACAGAGGGAAACGAATGGTGGCAAGTGTAAGCACAACTGACAAACAAAAAAGCAACAACAAAATAATATCCCTGCAGGACATTATTTTAAATACTAATCCGCATCAGTTTTCATTTTGTTTTTTTCCATTTTTATTTATTTTATTTTTTTTTGCCTAGAAAGAAGAAAAAGTTTGGGGAAGAGTACCTAAAAAAACAGAAAATTGTTTCTTGCTTTTGTGTGTTTTTTCTTTCGTTTTCAGCGATTTCTTTACTTTTTCTGCTTTTTTTTTTAATTTAATTTTTCACAAGCATAATTTCTGCTCGCTCCCCAAAAAATGCGAGACGTTATCCCTGAATTTGTTGTTTGTCGTCCTTTAGAATTGTTCTCCCCATTTGGTTTGCTATCCCACTGTGAAGCGATTTGGCTTATTCTTTCGTCCTTACTTTTTTTTTACATAAATTTAGATGTTATCCTGACTGGCTACGCAGCGAACGTATTATTCAAGAAATGAAGTTGACACAGGGAAAAAGCGATTAAAATGTCAATTTGGAAAGAAGCAAGCACGTGGAAGTTTTTGTTTTTTCAACTCTTAAGTGACTGATATACCTCAGCGGAGCAGTCGAAAACTTCAATAGGCATGACAACTTCGCTTCTCCGGCATAGCCTGAGTCATGCCTGAGCTGAATGCTGTTGAATACAAACATTTTTGGGAAATTTTTGTGATTCTTATCTCATATGCTGCTTCATTTTCTTATTCCACCTGAAATTCATGCTGGACGAATTCATAGGGTGTCAGTGGCGTAGCGTGTTTTATTGCCGCCCGGGGCCGCCCCATATTTCGCCGCCCCCTATTTTTTTATTAGTGCAAATTATATGACTGCGAACCTAATTTAAAATTATATTAAAAAATCGCTGCATTTAACCTGAGTTCAGCCTCTTTAAATGCAGCTTCTTCATATTGCAACTTTCGTTTTTGCTGCTAATGCAAAATTCACTACAGCTAAATTCAGTTAAATTCAATAGTCTGTAAGCAGCATAAATGTCCCTCAAGAATTTTTTTGTTTCGATTTATATCAATTTGCCCCTATTTACTATATTTTAGTTTAGTTTAGTTATTATATTAATTGGTAAAACATGAATGCATGGCATTATTAAATTAATTGCCGTCAAATTTTTATTTATTTAAGTTAATTTGCTCATATGTTTATATATCACGTAATTTGTTATATACTCAAGTTTTTCGGTAGTTTTGTATTTGACATGAAATTTATTTCATCTTAAAAAGTTTTAATTTGTTTCAGAAAAATCGTGGCTCTGGGATAGCGTAGGGGATGCGTGCTATGCTCTTGATCCCAGAGTCCGAGGTTCGATTCCCGGCACAGGCGAAACGGAGTGTAATGTTCCAAGCCTAGCACTGGTTTTTCAAAAACCGCATGTTAGGGGCACACTACATAAAAAGACAATACACTCACACAAACACAAGAAAACCTCCGTGGTATCACAATGGGCCGATTAACGGCCTAAGTGGCAGCCACTTCAACCTACCTACCTACCTACCTTCAGAAAAATCCCAACTATTTATTAATTTTTATATTAAAGCTAAATAAACGCTTGAGAATTCAAATAAACTCCTTCAAACACATATCTACGCTATCTTATTGCCCTATTTTGGTCATCAGCACATCCGCTCTCAGTCAAATCACGTTAAAAATTAGCCTTTTTACCTACACACTATACATACGGCTTGTACAAACATCACCGAAAATCAAAATTTTTTGATGTACGCGCACATGTACGCGCAAGCACAAATACAAGTACACCCCTGTAGTAATCCCCCTGCAGTAATTCCAACTACTCTCCAACTACTCCCCAGCTAGTCACAAAAATACCAGGACTACTCCCTCTTAATTTGCCAACCAATGCTTTGAACTGTCTTTTTTAACGTTGAGCTGTCATTGGAAAATAACTAGTCACAGTTTTTGCTCATATGAACTAGACCCGGAGTATATACAGTTGGGTCAATTTGTTTTTTGCACATTTTATGAAAAAAAAAAAAATTATTTTCTCCTCTTTGTTTTGTATTTTTTTTCCCCTTTTTTTAAATCTTTTCTTTTTCACTATTTTTTTAATTTTCTCGCCTTGACCGAGCCTCGAACCGCTGATCTCTGGGTTGGTAAGTCAGCGTCTTAACATTACGCTAAACAAGCAAATTTAATGTATTGATCAAAACGCTCATTTGAGTTTTTGGTGGCTGAAGTTTTTGTGGAACGCACGAGTAGAATTTTTACTACAAAAATTTTTTAATTGAAAAATACATATTAAAAAAAAAAGATATAATAGAAAAAAAAAATACTTAAAAATTTAGCGAAACATTTTTTTATTTCAAAATTAACTATTAAATAAAATAAATTAAAATATAAACATAAAAAAAAAAATGGTAATAAAAAAAAATTATTCTCACCCGAGCCAGGGATCGAACCCCAACCCATGAGGTCGCTGAGCGATAGTCTTAACCATCCAGCTAACTACCTTTCGGTGGCGCAACGATCAGAATGCGAACTTAAAGCAGACAATAACAATTTCTTTTCTACTTCGCAATCGAAGCACAAAGCGAAAGGAAATCCTGAAACTCACCCGCCGTAGATCTCTGTAGATACATAGAATACTGTACATTTTGACTAGTCATATTTCGAGTAACCTCAGAGTACTCCTGTTTGGCAAATTGACCTCTTCATTACTGCAGGGCCAATAGTCAGTAGGTCGCCCCCGATATTTGTGACATGCCAAAGTGCCAGTCCTTAATGACTAGCCATTTCACCTACCACATGAACCTGAAAGAGTAGATAGGCCTCAGCTCACATTTCCCTATTTGCTGCATATGATTGTTTTTGCTGTTATCTGCTTTTACGTCGCATTCTGATCATTTGCCCGTTAAGCGTTCGATAGCGCAGTGGTTCAAACTATGACTCGATAGCCGGGAGGTTCGGGGTTCAATCCCTGCGGGCGGCGAGAATTTTTCCTAAATTTTTTACTTTTTTTATAAATTAGAGTTTTTTTTTTTTGTTCATAGTTCAGTTATTTTGGAAGACAAACATTTTCCCCTAAATTTTTAAGGTTGTATTATTATTTTTTTTTAATGGTTCATTTTCAAGTAAACAATTTTTGGAGTGAAAAAATTCGTTAAATACCTTTCCCAAAATCTGAGCAACGCTAAACTCAAGTGAGCATTTTGACCAAGAAATTTAATTCGTTCGTTTAGCGTAATGGTTAAGACGTTCGCCCAGCGATCTGGTGGTCAGCGGTTCAAGGTTCGGTGGAGGCGAGAAAATTTTAAGAGAAGTAAGATAAAAAAGATTTAAAATAAAAAATAGATAAACAAAAAAATATAGTAATTAATAAAATAAATAAATTTTAAAAAAAGTCAAAACATAAAATGAAATTTTTCTGTTTTCTCAGTCGCTGGTGCTAGGCCATTTTCCTGCCCCTTTTCGCTAGCGAAATGACTGGTTAAAGGTGGCGCATAAAAGGACGACCTGTCCCCGGCAATGAGATCGTAATGTTAAATTCGCCAGCGTCTTGGATAGGAAAGGGACCGATCCCCGACACCCAGTGACTAGTGAAATCGCTAGTGTTGTGGTGGCTCCGCTGACTACTGGGAAACGAGCGGGTCAGTTTGCAAAATAGGACCCACCTTAGGTGAGACTGTTAGCAACTAGACCATAAAAACTATGGAGCTCGTCTAGCCTAAGGTCGACTCTATAGGTCTCACCGCTGACTGTTCCGTAAGAGATCGAGGGGCAATGAGTTCATTTTTTTTGTTGTACTCTTGCTGTGCGCTTGTTGTTGTCTACTTTAAGTTCGCATTCTGATCGACGTACCGTCAAGAGTTGATTAGCGTAAAGGGTAAGACTCTCGCTCAGCAACCACGCAGGTCGAGGTTCGATCCCTGGCTCGGTTGGACACTTTTTTTCTTCACTATTGCCTAGATTTTTTTTTTCATTTTTCATATTTTAATTAATTTTTTTTATTAGTTAATTTTGGAAAATAAAAAATTTTTTCTGTAATATGTTAGTATTTTTTCGTGGCTCTGGGATAGCGTAGGGGATGCGTGCTATGCTCTTGATCCCAGGGTCCGAGGTTCGATTCCCGGCACAGGCGAAACGGAGTGTAATGTTCCAAGCCTAGCAATGGTTTTTCAAAAATCGCATGTTAGGGGCACACTATATAAAAAGACAAACTCTCACACAAACACAAGAAAACCTCCTTGGTATCACAATGGGCCGATTAACGGCCTAAGTGGCAGCCACTTCAACCTACCTACCCTACCAACCCAGAGATCAGCGGTTCGAGGTTCGTTCGAGACGAGAAAATTAAAAAAACATAACTAATGTTTAAACAAAAAGATTTAAAAAATAAAAACAAAAAATAAACAAAATAAAAACAAGAAGAAAAAAAATAAAACAAAATTAAAATTTTTTTTTTTCTATAAATTAACAATTGACCTTTAACTCACCCAAAACGTCTCACCATGGGTGAGTCTTACATGCACTGCTCTCTTTCTAATGTAGGCCCCATGTTAAAGAGGTGAGTTGAATGCATGTAAGAGTAAATTATGTGGGGACTAGTTGTGGTCTTTTTGAGGTGCACCATAGGTGAGCTAGGGGGTGAGTCTCAATTACTGCAGGGACACTACACAACATGCTTGTATAAACATGGATTTGTGCAAATGCTTGTATGGTGTATTTGAGCCTTTACGTTGCGAAATATCGATACTCCTTTTTTTTATCGATATCGATGGAACTCAAATCTCAAGTTCAATGGCTGAATGCACACTATTCTAATTGTTCAAATTTCGGCGACGCTCGCCGCCCCTTGACATGTGCCGCCCGGGGCTTTCGCCGCCCAGCAATAAATTGAATTGAATTGAATTGAATTGAATTGAATAAGAATGAATTTCTACTATTTCAATAAATTGATCTAAAAACGAAAGTTTTGAATTTAAATCGATTCATCGGTAATTTATTTTTATTTGAAAAAGTTTAATTGAATTTTTCTTAGATTTTCCTACTATTTTAGGTTCAACTTAAAAATTCTCATCCATGGGCGAATTCACAAGTAGGGCATCAAGAAATAAAACAACAGATCCTACATCCTCCTAACTGAAATTCTGGATACCCCTATGGGCTAACATCTGAGTTTATATTGCCCACATAAGTATGCAAGAAATACTGTTTATGTCCCTTTCCGTTTCATTTGAGAAGTTTTCCTCTTTGCCAGCTGCCAAAAGTAATTCAGACGACCTCTCAAATGCCATCCTGGTATACTTTTGTTCGAGCGTGACCATTTTGTAGAGTGAACACCTAACACCACCACAGTCGCCTACAATCTCGTATATTTGTTGCTATTAACAGGCAGGTCGCTTACAGTCTCGTATACTTTGTAGGCGGTAGGCACTGCTCGCCGCTACATTTCTATTATGACGATAGGTGAATGAGCTACTTACAACATATTTAACCAAAAAGGTATTTCTAAGCTTCTTTTGATCAAGTTTCAATCCAGGTCTCCGTATCCAAAGCGTTCTATTTTAAAAAGTTCATTTCAATCTACACCTTCACCGGTGCACATATCTTCTGTTCGAGATGCTATCTTGTAGCCGAATGAATGTAATTTTTTTTTTTTTCAGTTTGGTCAATACAGATTCGTAAATTTATTCGTCCATTGTACGTAAAACGTATTTTTAGTGAGTTTTTGTCCAAAAAAGGTATTTATAACAGCAACAAGCAAACAAACGAACAAGCAAACAAACGAACAAGCAAACAAACACTAAAATGTATACGATTTGCAATTACGCAAAATACGGAAAGTTTTTTGGAAGCTCGTATATTCAAGTGTTTTTAGCATGGGCACGCTACAATGGGTCATTGAGGAAATGATGAGTTCATTTTGTTCTGTTCGATTAACCGGAAATATATATTTTAATTGAACCGATCATTTGAATAACCTCATAAGTCACTAGAACAGGATTTTTCAGGAATCAATTAAAAACTGTTCCATGCTTAAACCAATGAGTTTTCAAGAACTTTTTTATTATCTTTAATCCAGCAATAAGGAAGGCGGAATGTTTAGCTTATGTTTTCTTTTCCTAAAGTACGCATCCACCTTTTAGAAACCCTTTTCAGAAAAATGGCGTATGTTGGAAAAAATTGACTTAAAAGGTTTTTCAAATGGCCGATTTATGTATAATGCAATAATACCTAATCGTATTATATTTTAACTTCAAAAAGAATTAGGAAACAGTAGCGTTGTGAGGGGGTCCAACGGGTGCTAAATCATATTTTAATTTTTATAAAGGTCTTCTTATTTAGGCCGGACGAGGTGGTGGCATTTGCTGCATTGTGTCCCGGGCGCCCAAATGTCTCGCTATGCCACTGTCAGGAAGTGAAGAATATCAGTATTTAATAGGGCTACCAACACAACACACATAACAGGGCTTTCACATACAACAATCAAACTGTGGTGGTAGCAAAAAAAAGACAAGACAGAATTCAACGGTTTCCCATTATTTCGGGCACGAGGAATCGAGATGCATCATTCGTTTTTTGAGTAGTTAGATATACCAATTAATTCTTCCGAAAACAACGTGTTGATAAAATGCCGAATTAGGGAGCTATACCCATTTAAAACTCAAAAATCATATACTATTTTTTAAATTTTTTATTTGAAAAATCCCTGAAGTATGCTTCGTAATATTTAAAATAATAACAAAAAATTTAAAACTTTGACGTTTTAATCGGTTATAACTCGCTAATGCGACATTTTATCATAACGGTTTTTTCGGAAGAATTAATTGGCATATCTAACTACTCAAAAAACTAATGATGCAGTTCGATTCCTCGTGCCCGAAATAGAGGGAAACCGTTAAATTCGGTCTTGTCTATTTAAATTTTGGAAAAAAGCTATCACAGTGTAATTATTGTGAATTATAATTCAAGCACTCATTTTTGTCATTATCTTATTTATCAAGTGATTATAGTGGCTCAAAATCTTCCACCGTCCAGTCTCTTGAATTGAAGCGCATTGTTTCCAAAAATTACATAAGAATTAAAGTTATACTTAGAATAAAGATATGACTACTTTTGGTTAGTTTCTCCTTAAAGAGAGATTCAACAAAAACATGGAAAGTTTGAAAAAAAAATTTCATGTGGTATTACGGAGTAGGCGAATCGAAAGTGAAGCAAGACCTTTATCAGTCCACCATGAGCGTTAATCAGCTGATTTTTGTTATTTCTTAGAAGCTAAGGGCTTTAGAGGATGAAATCAGCATTTTAAAAGAAATTTTTAAATCAAGAGATATGCTCATATTGTGGGGAAAAACCCATTCTTTGATATTTACTCTTTCGATATTCGTTTAGTTTTATTTTTGTATTATAACTATTAATTTTACTTCTCTTGAAGATATCCTTCAACGTATACGAAAAACTTTGATTGCCTTATACCTATATCGCTTCGACCGACCGTAGCGAGCTTTGTAACCGAACAAAATCCATGCTTATTTTAAATATTCTTACGTCTGCTAGAACCCACACACACACATATATCGTATACATGCACATGTGTACTGTGTATGCGATATACCCCAATCGGTCTAAAGCACTTTTCCATTTATAATGCATAATATTTGCATGTTAAGCTTTTACTATAGTTTTGAATTTAGATTTTGGATTTTCACCGAGCTTCCTGCATACTCCCGGATGAACGGAGAATATGCCATGGCTTGCACACACCAACAGATGCATGTGTGCGTGTTTGTGTGCGTACATGCATAATGCATCCTAATAGTGTGTATTTGCGTGAGAATCTCTTTCGTTTCCCATGCCTAGCCGTGGCAATGCTCTTTTGCTATTTTTCCCTTTTGAAAACAGTGCGTCCAATGCGATTCATGTCCATTCAATGCGCTTAATTCTATTTTGGTTGTTTGTTATTTCACGTCCGTCCATCGGTCCAAACTTGCGCCATTTTATGCGTTCACCAAATTGTAAAACGTAATTTTTCGCTGATAAAGCAGATTCTATTTGTACGCCTTTCCAGTTGGCCCTCCAATGGGCGATGCTAATAGCAAAGCACTCTAGTTTGAAATTGTGTGCGGGAGTGTAGTGGGACGATGGTCCCAATACGAGGAGCATAAAATATTAGTATCTGAAATTTAACAACAAAGCTAATGTATCCTTTGTCTGCTTTGCTATTTTTCGTTTCCCGACTCACTCTATTCCTATCGCCCTATCTCTCTCTCTCCTCTCTCCCTGCGTGTCTCTGGCTCTGTTTAAGCGTTTCTAATTGCGTTTGATTATGCGTAATCCAATTACACGTTTTTATGAGCAGTGAAAAATATTGGCTCTCGATTCGATTTGATAGCAGAATTGGTTTTAAGTAAGTTAATTACTGTTTGGTCAAGGATCGTTCTATTGGATAGGGTTTTAGTTTTTATTAAAACGTTATTTTATTTCCCCTAAAATAAGAGTAACTTAGCACTTGTAGGTAGAGTTCGAAAAAGGCGTTTGAGGTTAACTACATCACACCTCCAACGAAAATAAAATTCTTCAGCATGTGGCTTCAATGTGGGAACTAATTTATATAGGAGACATTTCAGGTTTTATGAAACAATCAAACAAAGAGCCACTAACCATACACCTCTTTCACTGAAGATAGCCAGAACTAGAATTCATGTTTTTTTTTTCGGAAATTTTATTGATTTGAAATCAATTTTTGGTTCAAATTTGTTAAAAATTACACATAAATTTTGCGTTTATTGACGTGTAGCACTCAAACCATTGAACGGATTTCATAGATATGTTTGGAGAGATATGTTGTACATATATTATTTTTTCACATGAAACCCAAGGGAGTACGACCACTTAACTCATTCATACTATAGATACGGTGACCATAAATTGAAATGGAAAAAACAGAACAAAAACGTTTTTTTTAGTCTTCATTTTAGTTTATTTAAATCTTTTACGAGGTTGTCACAAATTGGACCTTTCAATCGGTCCAACCATAATGAAGATCGAATTCGGACATTTTCGCTATTTTCCACTAAAAAGAAATACGCAGAACAAGCGCCAAAAAAACAGAACACCTCTGCTAAAAACAGATATGATGGTCACCGTAACTACAGACAAAAATTTAAAAGACCGTTACTAAGTTACTACCCAGCAGAAAATGTCGCTATAGACACGGTGGCGTTTCTCTATCGTCTTTGTCAATGGGTACAGCGACCACTTGTGCTCAGGCAATGCATTACTGCAATAGACATTTCCGATTACATGTCGTTGGATGTCTCGGTGACGGTCTCCTGTTGGACAGCGGTACTGTTGACATAGTACCGTGTCGCTATCGGATTTTCGGCAGGAATGGCGATTTGCTATGCCCCGAGCAAGGTAATCTCCTATAGACATTTTGTATGCGCATGGTATGGAAGGTCAAGAGAGCACAGAAAAACGAAACGAATGAAATTATCTGGCGACTGCTGCATGAGATACAAAAATGCGTGAGATATTGATACAAAAATGCATGAGATATTGATACAAAAATATACCCGTTGTCCACATTATTTTTCTAGCCCCGCAATTTTGAGACGCTATAGACATAAGTACCTGTTGACATACCTTCTACTTGGGTATATTGAAACGATATCGCCAAAGCGGAATTCGACCCCTTGCTTTCTGCTGGGTAAGAGCTAAAGAGCTAAAAAAAATTTCAGTGTTTCCACATTCAGTGACCCTTAATTAGAACAAAAATAAAGCACATCTTTAAAAGACACACAAAAAGTTCGATTTTGTAGTGTAGTGTTATTGAAAGCTTTGAGTTCGTTCTAAAATATAGCGAAAGGGTTACACTTAAAACGATCTAAGTACATATTTTAAAGTCTTTATATTTATAAAGCCATACTGCCATATGAACATTTTTATAAACATCAAATTCAATTAAGGGATGTCCTTCCATATCTTACACAACAATCCCAAAATCTTCTTACTCATTTATTCCGTCCCCTCTCTCTCTCCGAACGGATTCCATGAAAACTCCATCGATAGAAAGGGAACCTGTATGTGTGCATTTTATCTGCAATCATCGTTAAGTCTGAATATGAGTGCAAAGAACTTTGATATGACAAGCCATTCCCTTTGGCATGGTACTAACAATTCAGACATTTCTCATACCTGCCTGATTGAATGCTTGACTTACGTAAGAGTGCGTCTGTCTGATATATATATATATATATATATAAAGCAACGAGAATCTGTGAATAAAGTCAACTCCACCGATGCGTCGCACAGTGGTTATTCAGCGGCAAAAACCCCATTTTTCGACCATATGATTTCCAAAATACAATGATGCAATTTTGCAGAGAATCGTCTAAATAAGACCAATCCGTAAGCTTTTGTTTCAAAAGGTAATATTTATACTTGGTATACCCATTGGAAGTCACATAAACACGCAAGGGTAATAATTGACTAAGATTTTCATTAAATTGAGTACAGCATTAAATTAAAATAAAATCGCTTCTGTACCAAAAATTGTATTCTTTAGTAAAATATAACATTTACTCATGAAATTACCAAAGGAATCAGTAAGATACGATAAGTAGTTTAAAAGTAAAGCGGAAATGAAAATGACTCCAAAATCTATGGGATCTGCTATTTCTGTTGGAATAGAACTAATGTGACCCAGCAGCGAATTTGGCATAGATTACCATTTCCATTGATACAGTAATAGATGCTCAGGTAATGTGTTCGCATTACCGTTTCGCTCTTTTTGATCTACATGTAATCGATGCAAATAATCGAATACCTCATTTATGCCAGCAGCGAATTTCGCATAGATTACCAGCTTCATTGATTCAGTAATGAGTGCTAGGTAATGGGCTTTCATAACCTTTTCGCTCTTTAAGAGCTAAATGACATCAATTACAAATAACACCCAAAATTCGCTTTCTTTCACCTAATATTCGATGCGTATGATTGTTTTGCTGTTGTCTGCTTTAAGTTCGCATTCTGATCAACGGCAGGACGACCTGTCGTTAGCTTAGTGGTTACTCTAGCCTCGCTAGCCGTGAGTTCCGGCTTCGATTCCTCTTGGCTTTTCTCAATGTTATACTTCTTTTCAATGACTTTTTTTTAGAAAATTAGTTGTTGAAGAAAAAAATTGTTTTTGCTTTAAAAACTTTTAAGTATTTATTTAATTTAAAAAAAAATTTATTCTTTTATTATTATTTTTTGTTTGTTTGTTTTATGTTTTATTTTCAAATAAAAAAACTCTTGGAGTGAAAAATTCCTTAGACACATTTCCCAAAGCCTGAACAACCGTAAACTCAAGTGAGCATTTTGACAAGCAAACTAAATTTGTTTGTTTAGCGTACTGGCTAAAGCGCTTGCCCACCGCGCTGGAAGTCCTAGGTTCGAGGCTCGGCCGAATCAAAAAACTTAAGAGGCAAAGTAAGAGAAACAAAAACATTGAAAAAGGACAATAAATAAATAATACTATATTAGTAATTAATAAAAATAAGATTAAGGGCCAATATTACCAAGCATATTTAAAAAATTTTTTAATTAAAAATCCGCTTTTGGTTTTTACCATTCCAATTTTTAAAAAAATTTTAAAAATATGTATATATAAAATTCAAAGTGAATTACAACAAAAAAAAAAAAAAAAAAAAAAAAATTGAATTGAATTGAATTGAATTGAAATAACACAAAACCAAAAACAAAAAAAAAAAAAACAAAAAAAAAAGGAGAAGTGGCAACGAATTTAATATACCGTTGCAAAGTACAATAAAATCAACCGCGTCGCGCAAACCGACATATCAATCGACGTACCCGGCATCCCCCAGGGTCATCAGCGGAGTATCAGGTACGTCTCCCTCATTTGTTGCCCCTAACCTTGACAAAGGTATTATCGATACTTTAAAGTTTATCGCTAGCAACTATGTTTTCTCCTTCCCGAGTACATCAATTTTTCCTTTTTCCAAGTTCAAAATTTACTTAACCTTTTCCAAGCCCCAATTTCCCACAATTTCTTTCGCCTGCGACAGGGTTCGAACTCGGACCTTTCAGAATTCTAAGCAAAATCGCTACTAGTACGCTAACAAGCGATCTCGTTCGCGCTTGCTAGATTTATTTATTATATCAACGTTCGATAAATTCGAACTATAGACGCCTCGTATGTATGTATGATAGCAATATAATCGCGAGAACAATTTGACAATTTGAGAATTTTGTTCGTTTTTGATATCATTTAAAACCAAAAGGTATTAAAATAAAACATTTTGCTATTGAAATTCAAATTTAATACTAAAAAGATTTAATTTTATACCGATTGGTTTTAATTTTAAACCTGTGGTTTTTACCCTATAGAGTACAAATTGAAGCTTTAACCCTATCGGAATTTAGGAAACAGATGAAAAAAAAATCGATTTGACAATTAGTTGAAAAGCAATTAGTTAGACAACCATCATAAAATTTAATAAAATGTATTAAATGAATTATTGATCTCTTCGTGCTAGCGCATAGCATTCGTTAGCAATCAAGGCGATTAACTTTGAGATTAGAAATAAAGGGAAAAATGGGAAATGAAAGAGTCAGCGATAAAAATTTAAGATACAGAAGTAAGTGAGTTTCAGAAATTAGAAACTGACACAGACGATTTTAACCGTGAAGTATTGACCATATTTAATTAATAAAAATACGATAAGGCCAATATTACCAAGCATATTTAAAAATTTTTTTAATTCAAAAATCGCTTTCTGTTTTTCCATTCCAATTTTTAAAAAAATTTTAAAAATATGTATATATAAAATTCAAAGTGAATTACAACAAAAAAATAAATAAAGAAATTGAATTGAATTGAATTGAATTGAAATAACACAAAACCAAAAACAAAAAAAAAAACAAAAAAAAAGGAGAAGTGGCAACGAATTTAATATACCGTTGCAAAGTACAATAAAATCAACCGCGTCGCGCAAACCGACATATCAATCGACGTACCCGGCATCCCCCAGGGTCATCAGCGGAGTATCAGGTACGTCTCCCTCATTTGTTGCCCCTAACCTTGACAAAGGTATTATCGATACTTTAAAGTTTATCGCTAGCAACTATGTTTTCTCCTTCCCGAGTACATCAATTTTTCCTTTTTCCAAGTTCAAAATTTACTTAACCTTTTCCAAGCCCCAATTTCCCACAATTTCTTTCGCCTGCGACAGGGTTCGAACTCGGACCTTTCAGAATTCTAAGCAAAATCGCTACTAGTACGCTAACAAGCGATCTCGTTCGCGCTTGCTAGATTTATTATATCAACGTTCGATAAAATCGAACTATAGACGTCGTATGTATGTATGATAGCAATATAATCGCGAGAAAAATTCGAAAATTTGAGAATTTTGTTCGTTTTTGAGATCATTTAAAACCAAAAGGTATTAAAATAAAAAATTTTGCTATTGAAATTCAAATTTAATACTAAAAAGATTTAATTTTATACCGATTGGTTTTAATTTTAAACTGTGGTTTTTACTCTATAGAGTACAAATTGAAGCTTTAAGTTATCTCTAACATATCATGAAAGAAAAAAAAAAAAAAAACGGCCGGCATAGCCTAGCACTTTTAAGATATCATCAATTTTGTAAGAAAAATGCATGACAATTGCAATAAAAATCTTTAAAAATTTATAGTATACTTTTAGGCATTCCAATTCATTAAGCCGAATTATAATAGCAACAATTAACTAATTGAAGAGTTTAAGAATAAAGAGGATAAAAGAAGGAGAAAAACCGGAAGAAGCTGAGGAAGCTAGAAATAAGGATTATAGGAAGTACAGGTTGATGTTTTCCAGAAAATTTAGCAGAACTGCCATCAATTCGGATGTTTTTAACCGTCTTCTGGTGTCATCTGACCCATATATTAGTTATATAAGACGTCAACATTTAGAACTGGATGAAATTGTTAAAGACATGTTATCTAATGAATAAATATTCGGTTCAGCTCTGAATTTCCAGTCGAATCCAATTATATTTATTTTCTAAAAAGTAGTTAATTTTGCGCAATGAAAACACACCTCTTACCCTAATTCAAATCGAATTGATGGGTGGTGGGCGTGGCCGATTTAGATGAATTTTGCAGGATGCCTTTCTTTTCTCAAATATTACCAACATGCAAAATTTCGTGCCATTTTGACGAAAGGAACGGCGTGGCCGATTTTGATGAAACTTCATATTTTCCTTAATTATGTCAAATAAAGACTTGGTGCCACGTTTCATTGCTCTACGGCATCTCCTTATAGTTTTTGCCGCGATATGTATGAAGCCTAACCACTGTGCGCCGCCCAGAGGAAGAATTCCTTGTGGAGAGTCCACGCATCCAATCGCAAGTGATAAAAAGGAGTAAAAACCACACAGACACTTATCCAGAACGGTACAGTCTTGTCCACCTTTAAACATGTTGATTGCATTTGTACATATATCTAGGTACATATGAGTATGAGTATGTCCTTTCGTTTCGTTCCATTTCGATCGTCCAGATGACCATTCCGAATACGTGTATGAATGACTTTGTTAAAACCGACTGATGCAATTCCGTTTTTCGACCAACAAGCAAAGCACCCAACGAACGATAAACAAAGAGAAATATTTATGCGATATGGTTGCGTTCAGATTTACGATCTCGCATACGAAATGCAAAATAAGAAAAAAAAATAAAGGAAAAAAAGCAAAAAACACAAGGATAGACCAAATGGCACTCGTTTCCTATTACCATTTGTGTCGCATGTCCTTTAACTACTTTGCTCTTGTTGTTATTGATTTTGTTAACATAAGCTTGTTTGTGTGCGAGTGAATGTGTGTGATTGCATGAGTTTGAGTGTGTGTGTGTGTGCTTGTGAATTCTTGTGTGTATGTTTGTGTGTGGGCATATGAGTCCATTTCATAAAAGGATTTTACAAAAAGTCCATTCTCTTCTCTCGAGTCTCATATAAAATCGAAGTCATCACTCCGTCGTGTCGACCTCCTTCGAATAGCCTTTGGCCACAGATTCCGGGCAGGCCATTTCAGAAACGAAGGTTCAATTTTGCATTTGTGCCGCATTAATATTTAATAATATGAATTGTTTTGAGTGCACTCGAAATTCTGTTTCAATATCTGCCTTTCGATGCTCCCCAATTTGTTTGTTGTCAATGGTTTTGTGTAGTTTCGGACATTTAAACTCGTATTTTGTTAGTTTTCAACGAACTTTGATTTTATTTGTTTATCGGCAAATTGAATTGGGAATTATTTAGTTGGGGAGTTGCTTTGTTGAGGAGTTACTTTGTTTGGGATCCGAAAGCAACAAAAAAATTCAAATCATTGCAAAATAACCCAAGGCTTTTATATGTATTTTTGTTGTATTGTTTTTACATTGGACTGATTAACTTTAAAGATCTATTTTTTCTATTAAGTATTTTGGTATCTGTGTAGATTTTAGACGTTATTGTGTCACTGCTCACATTGACCGTTTGTAAAGATAAAACGCCGATTCAAAATTAAAATATTTTGTTCTTTTTATTGCATTTTTTCAAAGGAATTATTTTAATGACTGACACACTCCGTGTCATGAGAATATTGTGTTTATTCATCAGTGTGAAACGTACCGACCCAGCAGAATATTATGTCGGCGGTGAACAAGTCCGCGTGTCTTTCAGAGCGGACGCCTCGGTGAAATGCTCCGCATGACAGTGTCAGCGAGGTGGAGCGAAAAAGTCATGCCCGATTGTCATTTACATTTTGAACTCGTCTTGCTTGAATATCATTAGCTGCTTACATTAAGTATTTAAGATTTAGCGTCAGGAGATCCTTTGTGAGATGTAGCGTATGGCATGCATGCTGGCCTCATAATCCGAAGATCGCGGGTTCTCGATCCCTGCCCGACCCAAACAAAAATTGTAGAAGAAAAAAAGTTTTTTAGAAAAATTCGAAATACACGAAAAAACGCGATGAGAGAATTCTCTCTCGAAACTCGAGTTTCTTTCCTGATTTCAGGAGAGAGAGAGTTGTCAAAC
Source organism: Chlorops oryzae (assembly GCA_020466095.1). Lineage (NCBI taxonomy): Eukaryota > Metazoa > Arthropoda > Insecta > Diptera > Chloropidae > Chlorops > Chlorops oryzae. The sequence continues at coordinate 78,119,845 of CM035807.1, forward strand.
GGGTTCTAAAAATAGACAAAGAGATAGAAAAAATAAAGCATCATTTATGCGGCAAAACACTTATCCTTAGCAACATTTTGCGAATAAGCTTAGAGAATTTGTACTTCAACCCGCTTTTCTTATCTCAAAAACCTTCACATTGAAGTTAAAAATCAATTTGAGTCTTACATTTATGTGATTTGAATAAAACTTGTACTCCATAAAGCATGGATTATTTTAAGGCGGCCGCTCTGGCCGCTCTAGCCACTCTTAATGTAAAATTGGCCACTCTAAATCACAGAATTGGACGCTCTTAAAATATAATTTCGTAATGAAAACTCGTCGGAAATATGACAAAAATTCTTTCTCTCTTTCTTACGGCAGCGTGAAGCGGTCAATAGCGATAAAAGTGGTACAAACTATTACTTTAACAGGTTGGCTGATAAGTCCCCGGTCTGACACATAGATGGCGTCGCTAGTATTAAATGCATATTATTTTTTATATAGTGGCAACCTTCAAATGATTCGTGTCAAAATTTGACGTCTGTAAGTCAATTAGTTTGTGAGATAGAGCGTCTTTTGTGAAGCAACTTTTGTTATTGTGAAAAAAATGGAAAAAAAGGAATTTCGTGTTTTGATAAAATACTGTTTTCTGAAGGGAAAAAATACAGTGGAAGCAAAAACTTGGCTTGGTAATGAGTTTCCGGACTCTGCCCCAGGAAAATCAACAATAATTGATTGGTATGCAAAATTCAAGCGTGGTGAAATGAGCACGGAGGACGGTGAACGCAGTGGACGCCCGAAAGAGGTGGTTACCGACGAAAACATCAAAAAAAATTCACAAAATGATTTTGAATGACCGTAAAATGAAGTTGATCGAGATAGCAGAGGCCTTAAAGATATCAAAGGAACGTGTTGGTCATATCATTCATCAATATTTGGATATGAAAAAGCTCTGTGCAAAATGGGTGCCGCGCGAGCTCACATTTGACCAAAAACAACAACGTGTTGATGATTCTGAGCGGTGTTTGCAGCTGTTAACTCGCAATACAATCGACAGTCGGATGAGTGGACAGCGATCGGTGAACCGTCAATCGACAGTCGGCTGAGTGGACAGCGATCGGTGAACCGTCTCCGAAGCGTGGAAAGACTCAAAAGTCCGCTGGCAAAGTAATGGCCTCTGTTTCTTGGGATGGGCATGGAATAATTTTTATCGATTATCTTGAGAAGGGAAAAACCATCAACAGTGACTATTATATGTCGTTATTGGAGCGTTTGCAGGTCGAAATCGCGGCAAAACGGCCCCATATGAAGAAGAAAAAAAGTGTTGTTCCACCAAGACAACGCACCGTGCCACAAGTCATTGAGAACGATGGCAAAAATTCATGAATTAGGCTTCGAATTGCTTCCCCACCCACCGTATTCTCCAGATCTGGCCCCCAGCGACTTTTTCTTGTTCTCAGACCTCAAAAGGATGCTCGCAGGGAAAAAATTTGGCTGCAATGAAGAGGTGATCGCCGAAACTGAGGCCTATTTTGAGGCAAAACCGAAGGAGTACTACCAAAATGGTATCAAAAAATTGGAAGGTCGTTATAATCGTTGTATCGCTCTTGAAGGGAACTATGTTGAATAATAAAAACGAATTTTGACAAAAAAATGTGTTTTTCTTTGTTAGCCTGGGGACTTATCAGCCAACCTGTTATAATCACATATTAGCGATCGAGACTTTTGCTGTTGATGTACATTAGTTCTAAGTAATAACACTTTTTAAAACAGAATGTTTTGTTTATGTTTCTTTTTCTTTTTAGTCAACGACACATTTATGTTCCTTATTTTTATTAAAATAAAATACCGTTTAAGTATGTACAAAATTTATGAAAAAAAAATGCATTAAAACCTATATTAAAAAAGGTCCGCTCTTAATTTTTCTTAAAATAATCTATGCCATAAAGTATGCTTTCAATTTATAACAGTGAACAAAATCCAAGCTCCGATCATAATAGTTACTCTAAAAGTTGAAGTTTTGCACGATTTTTCCGAAACATGAAAGTTTAACATGTTAGACTTTAAACTTTTAAAATATTACGTGTCAACCTTAGCTCTTCTTGGCCATATGACCATCTTTAATGCTCATTCTTTAAGAATGTTCTCTTAGATCCAAAGATACAAAAAAAAGAATAATATTTTATTTTATTATCTGGGTCTCAAGTCTATCAAACCCTATTCGTATGTTTTTCGACCATATTTTTTGTTTTTATTTCTACACATAAATAATAAAATAATTTTTTATACTTCCTTCAACTCATGTCCAGTTCATCAATAAAATCCACATAAGCTTTCGCCGACAGGACCTCAAGTGAGACAGCAAATTTTATGAAAAATTCATTTCTGTCATACCCAAACGACTTCAACGAAAGGACATTACGAACAGTTTCTTGTGTCCGTTCGACCGAAGCAAAGCAAAAATGTTTCTTCAAAGACACAAACGTGCTTTTTTCCGATTTTACTTTCTTCAAATTTCATATGCGAAAAGACTTTCTTTAAACTGAAAATTTTACAGATGAATCTACTAATAAAAAAAAAAAACAAGTAAGGGGGTTATAGTCAGGCGAACCTGACAATACAATACCCGACACAGCGAACACCTGCGGGACCAAATAATATGTCCGCTTAACAGAGGCGTCCGTTTAAGAGGAAACTTTTTGAGAAGATAGCACGTGAGTTTTCTGAAAGCTTATATGCTAAAATATTTTTGAGAATTTTTTCAGATTTTTTGTAAAAGGTTTAGAGGTCGCTCAACGCAGTTTTTTAAAACCGGCCCTTTTTTCCTCAGTTTTTGGTGATAGCTTGTTTATATGGATTGTCTTTTAACATTTTTATACACTTATCGGTAGAAAAGCATCCAATCCTTATTTCCATATACATAAACTACAAAATATACCTTTATTTTATGACATTAAGCGTCATCAATTAGACTTTTTTCCAATAAAACTGGGCGCCAGAAAACTAGAATGCTTCATAATTTCCAAATTTTATATGAAAATGGTTGAAAGTAATGCTGCTGTGTTTAAAGAACACGAAATCCTTTGTATTTTGAAAAAAGAAATAAAAATTTTTCTGTTGGACTGTTAGAGCTGTGTCCGATTTTGTCCTCAAAAATATTTCAAAAATACGTTGCATACATCCAGGCTTTCATATTTGGTTTTCAGTGCTAACATGATACCCAATCTTAATCTTAAATAGAATACTTTTCATAGGCATTTATTTCAATTTTTCCGCTTAAATAGATGCCATGCTATTATCCTTTTATTAAACCCTTTCATAATAAATTGTTTTTACGTTACGTAATAACCACCGTTATTAGTGATACCAGTAGAATGGTATCACCATTGTACCACCATACATATATTTTTCCTCTTAGCGAAAAAAAATTAAAACTATTTATTGATCAAAAATTTTCATCAAAATATCTCAAAAACATCCGATTTTAAAGCTTTTGTGATTTTCATGACAAACCCTAGTACTGGTCGATTAGAAAACTGTAAACGGACAGACAGACAGGCAGATGGACATGGCTGAATCGAATGTTCCAGTGATGCTGATCATGTGGTTCTGGGTATTACACACAACCACACAAACGCAATATACCCTCGGCACAGAGTGTGTCGGGTATAAAAATTACAAACAAACAAAAATGAAAAAGAAATTCAAAAGAGACAACGTCCAGCATGAGTTCGCAAAAATACGGCGTTCAGATGAGTTGTAAAAGTCATGAACTTCTCGGGATGAAAACACTTAATACACATGTTTCGACTGGTCACTCAATGCGCATTTCGAGACGAAAAGCTGGAGTGGGGGAAAAGAAGGAAATCAATTTAATTTTGTTGCTGTCGGCTCTTAAATGACAACCCTAAAGGATCAGATACAAAATGTATGTACATACATACGCTCATTATAAGTTCGTTTGGCTACGGCTATGTGTGTGCGATTGTTTGTGTGTCAACATGCATGGCAGATACTTCAAAAAGCTATGCGTCAAATATTTAAGGGTGATTTTTATTGAACTCAACTTTAGATTTGTTCGAAACTTATGTATGTTGCTCTGACCTCTCGGTCCGAAAAGGTTATAAAATATTTTCTATTTTTTTGTCTATCCCCAAAGTGAAAACAATGTTATTGTTTTTTTGTTCTTTGAGCCCCTAGGGATACTATTTAACATTTCGTGTTAAATAAATAACGCATTAAAAATTTTTTTCATTATAAATGTCCTCTAGGAGTAAAGCGTCCTTGTAGAACAAAGAAAGAAAGTTTGGGCTCTAACTTTTCTGTGAAACATCCCAGCGGGAAAACGTAAGGCATAGTAAGGCAAAAAAGAATATTTCATGTTAAGGTGCATTGATCGAATAACACATTATTATTAGCACGGCGATGTCATAGGAAATGTGAGGCCTTCCGTTTTGAATTACCTTCAAATGCTATTTATAATCAATATTTTTTAAATAATCCTTCTATTTTGCCTTACTTTTCAATGCACAAACAAATTTTTAAGTGATGACACATTACATTTCTGTTCATCAATTATTGAATTTCGTTTCTTATCAAATTAATAAAATAATTCACTTTTCACCTAATTGGAGTGTGTTCTATTTTTTCAAACATTAGAAAAATCATATTTTACAAAAGAACACTTGAGCTCAATGAAGTCTTCAACATATTAAATGGTTCCGGATTCTCAAAACTGTACGAATTTTTACGCAGTACACTTAATTACCGAAATATGATTTTTAATGAAATTAGGTGATAGCTAGGAAATATATTCAGTAATAAAATGTAAATCGTAAGTGCCAATCTGACACACAACATTAAATATTAATGTCAATAATTATTTATTTATTTAAATTTATCTCAGTATGTATTGTAATTAAAGCAAGGCTTATGAATACCCAGCCAACCATATGCGGAGCGCTCCGAAACAGGAGTTTTAAAGGACTCCCACCTAGACACCTTGAAGGATCGTTTTCGGAGCGCTCCGACAATGGGCTCCTCAAGAGCACCGTCAAGGAGCGTTCGGAGATCCTTTTAGGAGGCTCCTTAAGAGTGTAAACGCACCGAATTGAGAGTCCTAAAGGTGCACCGTGCGGACTCCAATGGTTGGCTGGGAATAATCAGAGCAACCAAAAATACGCAAATGCATACTGCATATGGAAATTGCATTTTTGGCGATTTAAGGCATATTTAGGGGTTTCGTGCATTTTTCAAAAAAATTTAGCTATGTCCTACACAAAATTTCATATTTATACTGCAAAAAATTTAACTTTGTTATACTTCAAAGTATAGTACATACCCTGCAGGAAGCCTGTCGCCATATGGCCCCATGTCTATATTGACGTCAATATAGACAAGAGAACTAGTTCCAACGTCAACAGTATTTATAGGCAGTGTCATTATAGAAACTGTACTGTCAAGAGGTATAGTTCATCTTTATTGACCATGTCAACAACATGTCTCCTTATAAAGCGAAAGAGTACTCCTTTTGTCTATATAATAGTACCGACGTCAATAGGTCGTCAATAGGTCGTCAATAGGTCGTCAATAGTTTTTCGGTCTACTGTTGACATTCAATGACAACTCAATGTTAAATGTCTATAGCGCAAAGCATTGCGACGGGTATAACTGGTCAGTAGTACTGTTGACGCAGTCAATAGAGAAAGAGTATAGATTCACTATTGACATTTCCTACAGGGTAATTATAAATAACGTCTGTATGGGTGTGTATTGATCTCAGAAATTGGCTTGTGTTTGTTGTAAAGAGATGGAAGAGTTGCAAAGTCGCCGTTCATATTATACGACAAGACATTGTGATTTTTATACTACTTATAAATTTTTTTTCACCAATCAAATAAACATTATTGAGGAGCTCAAAAGTATTAATAAAGTGTTCGTCAAAAAGACTACAATAAATTTGGTTTTTTTTTTTTTGGTAGTTTTTCTTTTTGGGGTTTGGTTGTAGAAAAAATGTTTTGTGGTAGCACTGATCATACAAAAGAAACGTTATTTCTTTGTAAAAGCTGGAACGAAGCAAAATGCTAAAAGAAAAAGAGTGCGTTAAAAACTTTTTATTACGGGTAGTTGGTTCGTTTATATTGGAAAACCTTACGCAACATCTTGTTACATACTCCAATCGAAATAATGAAGATTTCGAATAAAAACAACAAAAAACTTGAGTGCAGTTTTTGGAGAATTTTTATACGATTTTCGTGCATATTATATGCGCGTTTTTCTGAATTTTTTGGGCATTTTTTTAGTTGCTCTGATAATAATATAAATCTCTACAGAACAATTCTTGAAATCGTTAACAGCTCATAGTAGGACAATTTTTAGCTTAAATGTCTGCGATCTTTTACCGTGATCTCTTGTTAAGCCCAATTCGGCCAGTTCCAGACATCCCTTTTTGCACTGGCTCATTTTTTCCACTATTCCCGAGGTCAACTCTCTATCGCACTCCTATTTTTCTCTCTCTCTCTCTCTCTCTCTCTCTCTCTCGTTCGCGCTCTCTCTCCCTCTTTAACTCTCATAATTTCACATTTATCTGACTCCTCCTTCACGCATGGTTATCTTAACTCTTTATCCTGACAACAAACTCAAATTATGTCTTTCAAGTGAAAATTTTAATTTCAAATTTTAATTTGGAAATCAACGCGCACAAGTTCTTTATCGCATGAGAGTTGAAGTCAACAAAGTCGTCTCATTTATTGTATGGAAACCCTTTTCGAGCATTCCTCCTCATGCCGATATCGTTGCTGCTCCTTTCGGTGACACCTTTGCTCAATTCATTTTCTTGAGTTTTCTTCATTTTCATTTTCATTTCCACTTTTTCCATAAAGACAAATAAATTTTCGAATGAATCAACACAATCACGCACAGACAAACTTCGAAAGGGAGCACTCGAGTGTTGGAATAGAGGGCTGGCGAAAAAAGGATTTTTAACCGAGTGCGGTACGGTACGGTGTGGGGCGCCTTTTCAAGCAATTTGACTGAAAATCTTCAAGTGCCTAAATCTACCGACGAAATCCGGCATTTGATTTTTTTGTCTCTTTCTTTTCTTTTGTTAGTTTCTTTTGCTTTTGCTTTTTTGGAGGGCTTTATTAAAATTATATGACAATTTTGCAATTTAGGGAAAACGCTTTTGCTATCTTAATATTGAGGAGATAAGGTAAAAATGTTGTCTTGTCTCGTCTTGTTCCTTTTACGGGGTTTGGGCCACGTCAAGTTTTTGAGAAGCAAAACAAAAAAGACAAAAAAAATCTTGATGAAAAATGTCACTTCAACATGCGAATTCAGGGTTTCAGCTTTCGTAGCAAATTCATTTGCGTTGGAGGTTTTAGGAAGAAGCGCTAGGATGGTTGGAGCTGGGGTCTTCGGTTAACAGGAAAATGTGTGAAAATAAATTCCTTGCTATCTTCATAATTGCTTTTAGAGTGAAAGTTAAATTTTGAGTGTCATGATTATCGTTCTTCTCATCATCTTGCTATTTTATGCCGTTCGAGAAAATACGAAAATACGAAAATTCGTAATCATGTGCCAAGGGAAATTTATTTTAGGGGTGGAAAATATTGAAGGTTTTGGAATTTCAAATGAAAGCTTAGTAAGCGTAATAATCGAGGAAGCTTTTTTCCAAAACTGACAGTGACGACAATCAAAGGAGTTTCCCAATCCTTAGGGATTTTTTCTGGTTTTGCTTAAATTGGAAATTACATTAAAAACTAGGAGGGAATGTTTACGTGTTCATTCTTTTTTTTTCTAGTAAACTTTTTCTTACCAACATTCTGCGAATAAGTTTAGCGAAATTGAACTTCAAATCGCTTTTCTGACTTCAAAAAAAATTATATTGAAGTTAAAAATCGATTTTAATCTTAACTTAATGTGAGTTGAACAAAATTTTTACTCCATAAAGTATGCTTTAAGTTTTTAAAATTCTACAAAATCCGAGTCCTGGCAATGATTAATGATCAATTTGACAAAACTCCCTAGATAACGTCCACCAAAACGAAGCTTTTAAATTTTTCCTTCGAACTGTGGCTGAAAATCGTGAGTCATACAGCATATGGACCCCTAGAGCTGCTTTTGACTCACTCAAAATAGTTTTGCACGCAGAAAATTATTTCGCGGTTTTAGCTATTAAACGTTATATTTTAACTATTGTCTCGATTTCCTATGTCATTCTCCGCATTTCGGAAGGGGTCTGAACCCTCAAATGTAACCCCTGCGTACGCCTCAGGCTCAAATATATGAACTGCTATAGGGAAAGCTTTTCTCTCATGAGCTCTTGGCGGTCGTTCAGAATTGCCATGATTAATTTCAGACATTTCAATACCAGATTCCTACCTACGGTTCAAAAAGAATTAACAAAAATGTCTCCCAACTTGTTGCAATACCGTTTGAACGATAAATTTCAAACTTAACAAAATCCAAAAAATAAAATCCAATATATATATATATATATTAGGGTGTCCTAATTTTTTTTGGAACGTGAGTTTTCTAAAAGCTTATATGATAAAATATTTTTGAGAATTTTTTCAGATTTTTTGTAAAATGTTTAGAGGTCGCTCAACGCAGTTTTTAAAAACCGGCCCTTTTTTCCTCAGTTTTTGGTGATAGCTTGTTTATATGGATTGTCTTTTAACATTTTTATGCACTTATCGGTAGAAAAGCATCCAATCCTTATTTCCATATACATAAACTACAAAATATACCTTTATTTTATGACATTAAGCGTCATCAATTAGACTTTTTTCCAATAAAACTGGGCGCCAGAAAACTAGAATGCTTCATAATTTCCAAATTTTATATTAAAATGGTTGAAAGTAATGCTGCAGCTTTAAAGAACACGAAATACTTTGTATTTTGAAAAAAGAAATACAAATTTTTCTGTTGGACTGTTAGAGCTATGTCCGATTTGGTTCTCAAAAATATTACAAAAATACGTTGCATACGTCCAGGCTTTTATATTTGGTTTTCAGTGCTAACATGATACCCAATCTTAATCTTAAATAGAATACTTTTCATAGGCATTTATTTCAATTTGTCCGCTTAAATAGCAGAGCTGTAAAAGAATGATTCATTTTTGAATGAATTCGAGAATCATTCAGGCAATGATTTGTCATATTTTGAATTCATTCTGATCACAAAAACTATGAGCTGAATTAAAATTCGAATTTCCTTACGGTGAATGAAAATATTTTGAATTCATTCTGCTAAGAAAAATTCCCCTCTTGCCCCTATGGTTGCTACGGCACTGCTTTTATCGTAGCTAAGGTTGGTAGTAAGTACCCAAACATCATACCATCGTCTCTTTGCAAAAATTCTATAGCCTCCGCTATAGGTTGTAGAATTTCGACGTATTCAGCCAAATACTCAAAGTTATTATCCAGTATTCTTTCAATATTCAGTTGTTGGCATAAATCGTGCAATGCGGATCTATGTGACAGCAAGTCTTTTACAGAGTCATATAAAGAATTCCATCGCGTTACTATAGGATATTTTAACTGGCAACCCAATATTGAACTGATTTTCTCCGAGGATTTGGGTCTGTTAATTTTTGACCATATCGCGCTACATTTCTTTAAAATCTTGGAAAAAATTAAATTTTATAAATGCTTCTAATATCCTGATATGTATATAAGGGTGCATTAAATATTTGTATTATTATTATTTATTATGAAAATTTCCATCGGAAACCACTCTAAGTATACAATTTACCTGTTTATGCTTATCATGAACTAAACTTGATTGTAAAATTTTGTTAAAATCTGTTGTTCCGATGAGACTCAGCGTATGTGATGCACATCAGATGTGATTTGGAAGAAATCCTTCCAACCTTCTACTTGCTGAGTCCATCTTATTATAATCTATTTCAAGTTCTTCGTCATCTTCGTTTTCTTGATGTATAATGCCGAACTCGGAAAACGCCTTGACAAAATTGCTTCCATTGTCTGTGGTCGTGGCTACCAAATTGCAAACATTCAGTCCATAATTAGAGGCCGTGCTATAATCCTTTTATTTAACCCTTTCATGCATTTTTGGTTTGTATAAGCATATGGGCCAAAATTCTTTTTAATGCCTAAATTTATGTGTCTGTCAACGAAAATCAGTGTTCGTAAAAGAGCAAATCAAATAAATAACAAATAAAATTTACTTAAAAATTTATGAATAACGAAATAAAATACTCTAGTCCAATTGGAAAAAATCGAATATTACCAAACTTCCATCTTGTTTACTCGCAAATTACAGTAACATTGTTGTCTTGTTTGGCAAGACAAGACAAGATAAGACAACAATGTTACCGTAATTTGCGAAGGAAAAAAATTAAGTTTTGTTAATCATTGATTTTTTTCAATTCGACTAGAGTATTTTATTTCGTTATTCATACATTTTTTGTTAAAATTAATTTTTTATTAATATGGTTTGCTCCTTCAGAAAAAGTGATTTTCATTGACATTGACAGAAGTGAAGGCATTAAAAAGAATTTTGGCCCATATAAGCTTTCTAAAATCTTACGTTCTACTATGAAATTCGAAAAAAAACTTTATTTTGGGACACCCTAATATATATATATATATATATATATATATATATATATATATATATATATATATATATATATATATATATATATAAATATAGACATGAACGGAATGAGGGAAAATTTAAACCACAACTTTTGAAGGCGAAAAAAACAGAAACAGAAACAGCAAAAACCCATCGCTTTAGGACTTGACCAGCAATCGATTTGAAAGGCGCAAATGCTATAAAAAAGGGGGGCAAACAGGCTGTCATATAAGCGCCCCACGACACTTTTAAAGCGGATTTTCTCAGCGCAGCGTTCACGCTGTAAACTCGAATTCGAACGAAGGAAATGAAAACGTAAGCTTTTGTATGGGAAAAATGGAGCGACTGGAGGAGTGTGCACACGAACGGACATAATATATCGTCATATACTTTTTATATGAAAAGGTTTTTAATACTCGTAGTCCACACATTTCTTTCATTTCATTTTGTTTCATTTCGATTCGACTCAGCTCGACTCTTTCGGTTTCATTCGTTTTCGTTCTGTTTTTATATTTCGTATACGACTTCCGGTCATAGCGATGGGGTTCTGAGTTTTTTTTTTTCCTAGTTTTCTACACAAAAAGTAGATTTATTATAACACATACACGCACACCCGGACATATGTATGTATGTACACATATAACTAAGTGCATACCAACTCACGATGAAGCCACGTGCGCAGCAAAAAAAAAAAGTACAAAAGAAAAACGTGACCCCGAAGCTCCACGTACGCGATACAAACTTTCATATGGCTACATTCATTCCGCTGATAAGATATGACTTTAAGCTCCAACGTGGGGAAAATTTACTTTACACACATAAGCACTCACATGCACAGACTCACTCGAGTATGTTGGAAATGACCCATTCCATCGCAGACCTTTCGTGGTCAGCCGTAAGCGTTTCTGCACTCACATACCTTCTTTTTCCGGTAACTTCATTCATACCAAACGTTATGGTTCGCCCAACCCCTCATCGTGTTTTTGTTATCCTTGCACACAGGTGGAAAATTTTTATATATTTTCTGTCTTCTCTGGAATTTTTTGTTTCCCTTTGCAAGCTTGCTTTCTTTCTTTCTTTCTTTTTCAACATTTTTATTGCAAAATCGCCACAAACTTAATGCATTTGCAGAAGCTCGTATCGCCCGCCGTCAATTGCGGGAGCTCGCCTTCGTTGGGTGGGCTGAATGTATAGCACGCGTGGTTGGCAATGGGCGAGAAGAAAGCAAAAAAAAAAAAATTTTTTTTAATATTAAAAAAACTTTATAAAAATTAGTTTTATTCTTTCCATACTATTGCAGCTGTCCGAGTTTTATGCACATAAATACTTTGTGGTCTTATATTTTCTCATTTCTTTTATAATTCTTTACTTTTCTTCTTCCTCTTATTTCTTTTTCATTGAATAAAAACAATTTTTTCTCCTCGAAAAGCATTTTTTCGCCACGACTGTTTAATAGAAAAATAAATGATTTATCGTAGTCCTGCCGTGTGAGGCAATAAAAACGGATGGTGATGCAAATGAAATAAAAAACTCAAGAGAATCGATTGAATTTGAATTATTTATAGCATATATTAAGGCACCTCCTTATGAGGTGGTTTTAAAAGGATTCCCAAGGACTCTTCAAAACTTATGAACTCAAGCTTCTCTTACGGATTTCTATTTGAAAGCCTATTTTGATAGACCGACTGGTTAGAAAAGATTCGCTTAGCACTACAAAGATCAAGGCGGTCAAATGACCGAGTTCGCGTTTTTAATATAACCAGGGCTCGGATTTTGTTGACCTTTATAAATTTAAAGCATACTTTATGGAGTAAAATTTTTGTTCAACTCACATAAAGTTAAGACTCAAATCGATTTTTAACTTCAATATGCATTTTTATTTTTTAAGTAAGAAAAGCGGTTTAAAGTTCAACTTGGCCAAACTTATTCGCAAAATGTTGGCAAGAAAATTTTTTTGTCCCGTAAAGTATGCTTTAAATTTATAAAAGTGAATATCTTTTTCGATATCAATTCGCGTCAAAACATTACCGCATCCTCCGAATTTCTAATCACACAATACAAATCTTGCCGCCATTTTCTTGTGAAATATTTCATAATTCTTGCGCAATTTTTCATACTGCGCCGGAAATATGGATTATGAACGAGAACTCTCTCAACTTCAACCACAGAACGAAAAAAAAAGTGATTTGACTTCAACCAACCACAAACCGGTATAGATTTGAGCTTCAATAACCACGCCTTTTCATAAAACGCTTTCTACATAAAAGCTACGATATATGAATTAAGCATATGTACATAAACATCATAATCCATTCACGATCTTATATAAGAACGTGTCACGGTCATACGGACGCCAATAATTTCATATTGCGACCGCAAAGCAACAGAATTGAACAAAAACAAGCGCACAGGAAATAAGAAGCGCACGAAGGAATAACTACCCTCAATGGTTTTCCTGTGGGGGTGTTCTTGTGTGTTTGTTCTTCGGAGCGCTTAGTTGTCTTTGCCTGTGTGTGTTTGTGTATAAATGTGATATAAATAACCGCTTGGCAGTATAACCAGAGACAACGGCAATCGACGACTTGCATAAACAATTCGATTCAGAGTTGCGTCGAGTTGAGGGTGAAGTCACCACCAAGACAAGTCGACTGTGCAGAGCAGTGTTATGGTCATGATCAACAATATTACGACGACCACCACCCTCAGCACCAACACCCTCATCGGTCTAATCTCATCTGCCGCGCTTCCATTGTCCACTCTATATAAATTTTTATATATATACCCAATTATAACGGAACGAAAGCCCTCCGAGTGTGTGTTATTGTTTCATTTTTCTTCTTAATTTTTTTCCTCTTCCCATTCATTCGTTTCTGTTATTTGGCTCTTTCTTCTTTTTGCTTTCCTTTCTCTTATGAAAAGCACATCTACTTGATTCGAAGTCGTTTTGTAACTTCTTCTGTATAGATGAAAAAATTATGATTATCCCAGCGGGATATAGTAGACATTGGTATGCGAGCGAGGTAATCTATACAGCACATGTCTACCACTTACCAGGATCGATGGAAATTAACATGGCGATGTTTTAGCCTGCGACTGGAATCGATCCCCAGCCCTTAAAATTGATAAGCAAATACGTTGTCCACTACGCCACTCAGAGATTCAAATTCATCATACTTATTTAGACGTAAATCTCCTTTTTAAGGTGACAGTTTTCGCTCTGTATGCATTACCATTTTCGTCAAAGCTGCTTCGATGCGCATTTCTTCGATGAATTCTTTCAAGAATAAGGTAATGGAAGAACAAATATCCCGCTGGGATGTAGCAAGAGAAGAGCAAAGGTAACTCTCTCGAACAGCATTGCCAGTAAAATCAAAAAAAAAGTTAACCGCAGAGTATTGAAGTTAAACATTTTGTAAGAAATTCCATATATTTAGTTAAACATTTAATAGAGTAGTAGAGACAGAGGGCGATTGATATAAGGGGAGCAATTCAAATCTACTTCAAAATAATTTTAATAGGTAAATTTAAAGGGAAGAAGGATTGAGAAAATTTTTGCGTGAATTTTTTATTTAATTTATTTTTCTGAATGAACGACATTTTAGGAGTATTGTGTAAAAATTTCAACGAAATCGGGTTAACGGATACGAAAATACAGCGTTTCAAAGCGATTGACCCACCTGCATTTGTTCGGGGGAAAATTTTTTTAAAATTTTTTTTACTCATTAATACACAAGGTAACATCGTGGTCCTTTTCCCCCCTATTTAAAAAATAAACTAACCTCAATTTTTAAGCGAAAATCGCATTTTTTTTACTTCAAAACAGTACCCTCTAAAAAAAAAAAACTTTAAAAAAAGAGCCACGATGTTACCTCGGGACATCAATTTCATTTCCAAAACATGTCTCTTTTCTCAGATGATCCGTTTACCCTGTATCGTGTTCAACGCAGCTCAGCTTTTTTCGAGGCGCCTCCGGAGAATCGCTGCCACCGATATCTTTATCGATAATTTCGGTTTTTATTTTCCAAAGATACTTTAGACGTTCAGCTATAAAGTGTATATGAAATAAATACACTTAAAACTATACCATCCCCTTAAGTGATTGATACACGATATCAAACTAGCTTCAATGTTCACGTACACTCTATGTGCCCAGCAGCGAATTTGGCATAGATTACCAACTTCATTGATACAGTAATAGATGCTCAGGTAATGTGTTCGCATTACCGTTTCGCTCTTTTTGATCTACATGTAATCGATGCAAATAATCGAATACCTCATTTATGCCAGCAGCGAATTTCGCATAGATTACCAGCTTCATTGATGCAGTAATGAGTGCTAGGTAATGGGCTTGCATTACCTTTTCGCTCTTTAAGAGCTTAGTGGTCGTTAGCTTAGTGGTTAGAGGCGGCACTCGCTGGCCGTCAGTTTCGGGTTCGATTCCTGTTGGCTTTTGTTTTCTTTAAAAACTTTTAAGTACTTATTTAATAAAAAAAAAAAAAAATTAAATTCTTTTATTATTTTTAGTTTTGTTTTTGTTTTTTTATGTTTTATTTTCAAATAAAAAGATTCTTGGAGTGAAAAATTCCTTAGACACATTTCCCAAAGCCTGCACAACCATAAACTCAAGTGAGCATTTTGATAAGCAAACTAAATTAGTTTGTTTAGCGTACTGGTTAAAGCGGTTGCCCACCGCGCTGGAAGTCATGGGTTCGAGGCGCGGCCGAATCAATAAAACTTAGAGGTAAAGTAATAGAAACAAAAACATTGAAAAAAGGACAATAACCCAGCAGTTATTGGTAATCAATAGTAAGCAAAACTGTAATCGATAGCTTGTATTGAAAATGACCTCCAGATTGTATGATTTTTAACACGGAGATGTCCTACGAAAAGTAATGCATTCTTTTCTGTAACAAAACTGTTATTATATAATAGCTTATTATGGCATGCAATTTTTGTTCAATTCTCGCATAACCGAAGAAATGGACATTTATTCATTACTTTTCAACATATTTGGGAGTTCATGGTTTCTTCAATTTCAGGTTATTCAGAGAAATATTCTATTCCTAAAGTAATGAACTGCCAAAATAACTGCTGGGAAATAAATAAAATATAGTAATTAATAAAAATGAGATTAAGAAAATAAATTTTTAAAAAATGTAAAAAAAAAACAAACAAAAAATTTGTTTTTTCGTCGTTGGCGTCGCTGTTGAGTTGACCGCTAATGAGCATAAGACAATGCATGAGAAAACGTTTTTTGGTAATGCAGCGTTGGTTTTACGGGTAATCTAGAGTTCATAATAAAATCGTCCATTACCGGTATACCTCCACGGTATTACATAACGGAGTCATAATCGCTTACCGCCTATGACACACAATGTTAAATGTAATGCAGGTTTTATACAGTGGGTCATTGATCCGGTAATGGGTATGCCTTACCTCAGCATCGATGGAGCATTAATGAAGGGTGCATTACCTTCGCTGCTGGGTGAAATGAAAAAACGCACACAACCAAAAATATTGAAGATACTTTTATATCGTGCATCAGTCACTTTATATTTAAATCAATATGTATTGCTACTTTATTTGTATGCATTTCAGTTTTAAGATATTTAGGTGCGTGCTCTTTCATTCATTTCGTATAAAGCTTTTATAGGGCTCTGTCGGTTTCGTTGTTAACCCATTTTGATTTGTTTAGTTTTTTTTTTTGCAATTTTCTTCAACTTTTCTGCTTGATAATTCTTCTGCTTTAATGAAACTGATAAGTCCGTCATGCACACTAGTGGACATCATAAAAAGGACAAACCAATAACAATAAAGATGATACTACCTCATGTCCAGCACTGCTCCCTTTAAGAAGGTCTTGGTGTATCTTCACATCACTCCACAAAGTCTACAGACGACTCGACGAAAATGTAACGCGTGTAAACAGCACGAGAATTAGCACAATAGGTGGCATAGAGTCAGCGCGGTGAAGGAAACAATTTTTATATATAATGAACATAAAAGTATCTTTTATGAAATTCAATTTATGTTATGTCCAGCACGAAGACGAAATGCCCCTCACAGCGTTTGTGTATGTACGTAGAATGGATCACGATAACGTCCTGTGCGTGCGTGCGTCGAATGTGAATTCGAGCTGAATTGTGTGGTGCAGGAAAGTCCAGTCGTTTAGATAAAGGTATATACGTGATGTCCTATGTATGAAAATACACATATATATGTATATAAATGAACATTTATGTATGTAGAAAGTTCTTATTTTTCTTTCTGTGTAGACAAAAATACATCCAAAGGTATGAGTGAATGCTGTGGCATGATTAGATCCCCATCAATGTTATTTGTGGACTCATCTTCTGTACCTTAAAAGTTGATGGATGTGGTTAAGTTGATGGGCCAAAGAAAAATCGAAGTTATTTTTCCATTTTTATGTGTTTTCTTTACTGCTTTCGTTTTGGGTACTTCTTAAGGGTGTGTTCAGAAAGTTTCTAATGCCTAAATATATTTTTTTTCTCTCTAGCTTACCATATTTCTTTTTCTCTATTAACATTTGCTTTGATTTTTCATTCTGAACGGCGATATCTCCTTTGAAATTCACAAAATAATTCCCTCTAGAATGCTTCTACAAGTCGGCTCTGATCACTAATAATTTTCAAAGGCCCTCGTAACTATCAACTGTCTATAAGAGCCACAAAAATACTTATCCGATGCACTTGAACGAATGGCAAAACAAAGCAAAATATAATAAAAGAAAAAAATAAAAACGGAATGAAATGGAATGGAATGAGAAAGAAAAAATAACAAAAATTAAGCAAAGAAATTAATGACTCCGAGATATCAAAGAAATTTAATGGATGATAGCCGTCTGGAAATCAAACGGTGGGTTCCATGGTGACGCTTGTGGGACTGATATGAGGATATACATATATGTATGTATGTGTATAGAGAAACATTGATATGGAAGGAAGTTTCTTTATACAAACAAAGGTAAAATAAATAAATGAAAAAATTTTTTGGGCAAAATCAACGAAGGTAAGAAATTAGCACGAAATTTAATGGGAGCAGAGATAGAAAGTTTGAGCCAATCGAATTAATGATTTCGAGCCTAGGAAATAAAAAGAAAAAAATTTTTTCATTAAAATACACCAAGAAAAGCATATATGTATAAAATTACTCAATTTTAATGACTTTACCTTTTCTGGATTTTTATGTGCATTTATTGACCATCGCAAATCGCTGACGTCGACAGTGCGAGCAACCAGTGCTTGACCACGAATAAAAAAGGAAAAAATGTTTCCGTTGCAACAAAGTTGAAAAATCTCTTTGTTCTTTTTTCTCAATTCAATTTTTTTTATCAATTTTTCTTTTACTTTTTGTTTCTATTTCATTTTATTTTTCCTTTTTTTTTATTATTATATTACATTCGAGGCGAACCAATAACCATCGACTTGACTGCTGGAGACATTGGTCCGTTAAAATGCCATTGGTCGCCTATTGTATTATGTGGTGGCGCACGATAGTGATGGCAATGCTGGCTCTGGCTTCAGTTTCAGTTGCTTGCTTACTTACTTACTTGCGGTATGACCTGATTCACCTGCAAAAATCTCTGTATATTGAGGAAAATATCGAAAGAAGTAAAGAAAAAAGAGTAAAAAATCAAATAAATTGAAGGAGATTCAAGTTGGACGGGAGGGAAAACGGAAAAGAGAAAAGGTAAAAAGGAAAAGAGATGGAATTTATGAAAGGGCGATGCTCAGATTTTTATGTGTGAATACAAACGAAAAATTGCATTACAAATAAATTAATAATCAAAATAATGTAACTCGAAATATAGTAGCATACTTTTAGGGAATTTTTCTATCTCATCTCTCTATCATTTCGAATTGAATTATGTTGTTTTTTTTTCTCGAATAAACAGTATTTTAAATTGAATCGTCTGAGGCATAAAATCACTACTTTTGCCCATCAACAGTGCCTCATTATTGGTCAATGGCATTTAAAATACGAAAAACGAATAATTTCTCATTCAACCATTCGCACGTGTGCGCAATCATAAAAGGACACATTGTAAGGTATTTGATGACCAAGCCGTCTTAGCTTACCATATCAGCACCTACAACCACCTACGTCGATACATTATATATATATATACATATATATATATTATAAAGTAAAGAAGCCCATCATACCACCGCCCATCCTATGAATAATAAACCAAGCATCTTTATAGCTACACATCATTCATCCGTTTACCTTTTCTCATCCTTCACACACCATACCCAACCTGTCATGAAAAAAGTTTCTGCACGAATGGCAAGAAGGAAAAAAATGGCAAAAAGAAACAAATAAAAAGCAAAAACAAATAATTTAGTTTTATTCCATCTAAGTTGAGTCCATGCTTTTATGATTGTTTCTTTTCTTTTTTATTTTTGTATTTTCTCCACCATTGCATTCTACCTTTCACCACTACAGCGGCAAAAACGACTTTATAAATACCAATCCTTCGTGCCGGGACTTCATATTTGATAAAGTTCCTTCCAACTTTTTTTATTTCCACCTTAGCTTACTTCCTTCGTTGTTTACCTTTATCATTTCTCAAATGCCAAACCTCCATTTTGTTTTTTTTTTTTTTGTTTTGTTTCTGAAGCACATCGCCATACAAATGTACCAATGCACCCAAACTGTACAGGTATATAAATTTGCCCCTACGTATGAGTGTGTTTGTTTGAATGTGAATACGCACGTTACGTATACGGCTGCATTTGTCTGTATTAAAAAAAAAGGAAATAAAAAAGAGGAAAAAATATCCAACGTTGGTTATAAAAATATTTCATTCAATTTTTTAGTTTCTCCTTCACCTTTTTCTTATAATCGTTTGGTCTCTTTCTCGCCTTATCGGTAATCGTTGTCTACCTTTTTTCTCATATATTGTATTATGCGAGGGCAATAAATTTCATTTCATTTTCCTTTTTCTCTGACCCTTCCTTCGCACAATGGGTTTTCTAAGGGACGATGTGAAACGGTCGCGCTGCTTTCAGCCGTTATTCTCTGAGTTTTTATTTTCAACTTCAAAATTCTCGTTTCGCTTTATGTCAGGCTAGCAAGAAAAATGGTAAGAATACTGCTGCTTTCGCATCTTTTACATATATATATATGGACCTCCCCTATCCCCTCTTTCATTTTGACACACTCAGCTTGGGACACCCTGTATATATATATATAAATAAAAAAAAAATTGCTTACGTGTGAACTATTTGCTATTCTATTGGGTTCGTGTGTCATATCTTGCTGGACGTCGCCATTTTTAGAAAAATATATTATACTACCTTAAAGAAGAAAAGCTAGAGTAGAAAGAAAATGGTCTTTTGCCAAGTTATTTTTATTAATTACAATTGAAAAGGAAGGAATATAGAGCATGCCTTAAACATTCCGTTTTGCGTTGAGTGGCAAAATTAGTTTTAATTTTTATTGTGCAAATTTATTTTTTAAATTTAAGACGTCTACTTTTATAAAACACATTACAATAACTTTCAAATGACACGTTTGCATGTCATTTATTTTGACTCTTTTAATTTTTTTATGGCAAAAATAAAAATTTTTTTTTTGGTCAAACCATCTTCCCTAGGTGGTCTAGGCCAGGTTAGATTTAAACTCTAGGGTTCGTTGTCTTCATGTTGGCATAGATAGTTTCAAAAATTTTATTTATTCTATTCATTTTTTGATATTTTCCATAAGAAGCTACTCTTTTCGAGTCCTCTTTATGATTAAAATAATGCAATTAAAATAAAACGGCATCCTAGCCTCGACTCTTCTTGTGGACTCATATTTAATATTATTTTCGAGTTTTTTTTTTTTTTTTTGGTTCATATTTGATATTTACCTGGCAGTGGTCGTACGCCAGGTTTAGCATTCATAAAGGCTATAAGCCTCGCTGTCTGTTTTTATATAACTCACAGTTTTGAATTAAATTGGAAAAAACCTAAATCAGAGAAGCCGATGCTCATTTTTTTTTTAAACTCCTAGAATATCCCAGGAGCATTGGACTAGCACTTCCTATACTCTTCGTATAGAGTCAGAGTACTTCTTGTTTTGCTCTTTTTCGTTGTCACTGGTATACGACAAGGGCTCGGATTTGGTTGACTTTTATAAATTGAAAGCATACTTTATGGGGCAAAAATTTTTCTTATCAACATTTTGCGAATAAGTCGTTTTCTAAAATATGCCAGCAGTACTGCCAATTAGCAATTTTTTTTTTAATTTGTCTCCTGAAAATCACAACATTGCAATGTTACTCAATGCATAACGCCAACTTTCCCCTAAATCTTAAATTTCCTCCCCTTAACTATACAAGAAACAAAAACCATTTTCCTTTATAAAAATTTCTAAGGCATTCCAAAAAAATATATCTTATTATTTTTATCAACTACTTTTACTTAGGGCATTGTAAAATTTTAGTCTCTAAATGTTACCCAAAAAGGTTTTCTCCCCTAAATCTCTTCTCCATTACATTGAGGGATATTCCCGTAAAGTTGCATCACTGCTTGCCTTCGCACTTGTTGGAAAAGCATAAAGAATGAAAAAACCATGCCAACTATATAATGCAATTTAAAAGGATGACTCCCTGAACGCTCCTTGACCGTGCTCTTGAGGAGCCCATTGCCGGAGCGCTCCGAAAACGCTCCTTCAAGGTGTCTAGGTGGGAGTCCTTTTACACTCCTACTTCGGAGCGCTCCGCATATGGTTGGCTGGGTTAGGCCGTTTACCGGCCCATTGTGATACCACGGAGGTTTTCTTGTGTTTGTGTTAGTGTTGTGTGTGACCGAGTGTACTGTATATCAAATTAATTTTTTTTATACACTTTGATACTTTTCATAAGCCTTTGAATAAGACTCTTTTTTATACCCGACACACTCTGTGTCGAGGGTATATTGCGTTTGTGTGGTTGTGTGTAACACCCAGAACCAGTCGAGATAGACCATACAAAATATATATAGAAATGATCAGCGTCACCAGGAGATTCGATTTAGACATAGATCCGATCTGTCTGTCCGTCTGTCTGTCGCTGTTGTATACAGTTTTCTTATCGAAGGAGTTGAGGCTTATTCTTGATGAAATTTGATAAATCGTATTCACAAGGACATTTGATTAACAGACCTAGTTCTGAGATGGTACCCATACGAAATTTTCTGATCGGGTCCACTCTCGAACTGTTCTTAGGGTCATGTTACCCGTAGCACGCATACCAAAATTTTGTCTTAGATATCAATCTCTTCGATAAGATAACTGTTAGATAGACGAATTGATAGTGAACATAAAATCGAATCTCCTGGTGACGCTGATCATTTCTATATATATTTTGTATGGTCTATCTCGACTGGTTCTGGGTGTTACACACAACCACACAAACGCAATATACCCTCGACACAGAGTTTGTCGGGTATAATAACAAATTCACAAAGTAAAGTTAAGTTAGATATCTTTTAATTAGGGCAAATTTGATTAAATTATTTTTTGGACCTTAAAAATTGTGAAAAGTTTTCTTAAATTTAGAAAACTCAAAACTTTTCATATAACTGCCTCTATAACCGACGTCCCCCTCTTACCGCAATGAATTGAATCGATGATTTAACAATTCTTGACATGAGTTCAATGGAAGTCCCTTTTCGGTACGGCAAAGGCATACCATTTTGTGGAAAAACCCAATAAATATTGCAAAGTGACTTTTTTGACAATAATTGGAAAAGCGTGAAGTTGCGATTTCGATTTCGCGATTTTCGCAAGCAACTGCGTATTCGATTGTGCACGATTTGCCGCGAAAGGGGCCTCGCTGACATTAAGCTTTATAAAATAGGTACAAGGGACTGCACCGATACGGACCGGACTGCACATAAAGTGCATGAGAGCCAACGCAATCAAAACATTTTGTTTTCCTTCCTGTCTTTTTTTTTGGGTTTTTTTTTTTTTTTTTGCTTTTTTATCCCATCGAAACGACTGAGGAAGCGTGCATAAACATCGCAGCGGCATGGAACAAAAATCATGAGCAATATGTATGACGAACAATATGTTCGGTGAGTGCGGATGGCTGTATACGAGTGTAGTTTATGCAATTCTGTGAGAAGAACGCACGTGGACGTGGAGGTGGACGAAGACTAGGACTACGACCACGACTAGAGGCAACTATTTTTCTTTTGTTGATTTAAGCGGGCGTGGGCATGTAAGGCATAGATTCTCTAAAATCTGAGGCCAGTCGGCGGGGCGGCTTAAGTTACTATACACTTACGCGCAATATTCGCAATTGCGAAAATTGCATTGCGGGTGAAGAGAATCGATGGTGGAGGAGTGGTGTGGTGTATGGAAAAGCTGTACATAAAGCGTCGTTTCGGCCGTTGTATTTTTAAGCCTACCACTAAATACAAATGAAAGCACTCAAGCGCAAGTTGCATCATCGGCCATGAAAGCCCATCAGAGCCACCTCCTCTCCAGCGCTATACCGATCCATGATTTCGTTTCGAATCGTTTTCGCAACAACCTATTCGGTCAAAAATCGTAAAATTTCGGTTGAGGCCCACCCCTTGACGCCCTACTTTGACAGCACCAGCTCAATTCAAATGAAATTTAGGGATTTCATGCAGTAGGAGTCGTCGTCGTCGTCGCCGTCGTCGTCGTAGTCGAAATCGGAGTTGAATGCGGATTTTGATTCTGATTTTGATTGCGTTGCGATTCGAATAGATTTTGTGGTATTTTTGAAGCAGCTTACACGCACACAAATGTAAACGTTTTGCCTCAATCATACACATGCATGAGAAAGGATTTTCCGTTTTTGTTGCCCACTGTCGACCATTTTTAATTCGTACAAACGCTTTGCTTTGTACCGCACTCGTTCGTCCGAATATTCGTGCTGCGTAGCAATGCGTTTTATGCAATTGATTGATTGATTGGTTTTGCTGCACTTCTATTTTGTTGTTCTTGTTGTTGTTTTTACGACTGCATCCTTTGGAGCTGTACAATTTTGAGTGTCTATTTATCTATCTTTGGCTGTGCGTGTTTATGTGTTGATGCTCCCGCTTGTGTTTGCATTCATGTTGGGCCTTTTAGGTCTTGTCTCGGTTTAATACCGAACAAATTTGATTTTGTTAGCCTAGAAAAAAGAGGAGGATTTCGTTTTTTTTTTTTTTTTTTTTTTTTGTTCTGCCAAATTCGCAAATAGTATTAAATCACTTTATAGAAACTGCTTCCGATTGTATGATAGCGTATGGATATTCGAATGCGTTTGCTTTAGCGTATATTTGTAGAACGATTTGGGAATTCCTTTTTATGGAGTATCTTTTTACGAGAAGCGGAACTTATTTCAGATGGGCTTTATGATTGAGAAAATCGGATTTCCATTTGGGAACTTATTGCAAAGAGAGAATAATGAATGTGCACAAAAAGAAGCATTTAGCTTTGTTTTTAAAACTTCAAAGCATAATTTCAGGGATAATATAAATTCTTCGAGTTCGGAGCATTTCAGTTTTTCGTAGAAAGCCTTCTCAAAAATTAATTTCGCGTTTCAAGTATGTTTAAAATTACGTGCGCCTCACACTCGTGTGGCATAAATATCATCTTCATTTCAAATTAAATTGAATTTTCCACTTTAGACTTCTGTCACAATGGTGCTGAAATGTTATGCATTGATCATATTATTTACAAATCGACTTGAGCGGTTTTGGACAAAAGCCTGAAAAGAACAACGACAGCACTCGCGACACTCCAGCCTGAAGCCAACTCTGCATTAGTGTATCCATTACAACAATACTCTCATACCTTCTACCCGTCACCAACACTTCGAATCGCGGAGAAAGGACGACAATAAAAAATAAAAAACAGAAACCTGTTAAACGGCATAACTCAACCGAGTACTCAAAAGCTCGATTCAATTTTCGGTAGATTCAATTTAAAAAGTTCTTCATCCCTCTCACATCCCTCTCCTTCCCACAAGGCATTGTGTTCTCATACTTTATGCAAAAATATTGCCAACATATTGAAAATAAAATGTAAAGGAATGAATAAAATCAAAGCCGAAACCAAAATCAAAATCAAAATCGAGGAGTAGCTTTAAGAAAAAACTCATCGAATTGGAAAACTCATTGGGATGCAATAGCAGCAGCGACAACAACAGCAACAATAAAATCGAATAAAATAAAAAAATAAAGGCATGTGAAAAAAGAAAACGTCTCGAGGCAATAATAACGATGACGCCCTCATATCGTTGAACACGCTCGAAAGAGGGAGTCTTCTGCTTTTAAGAGACGTATCGGATTTCTTAAAGTTTTTCCAAGCTAATGCCGCTCCCGGTAATGCATGAGAATATGTAAATTTCCAAACAAATCACTGCACGCGAAATACCCTTAGGGGAATCCTTCCGTTATCCTTTTGTGATTTTTCAGCGACGCACAAGCAACACTTTTCTTTAACATTTTTCAATTCTATTCCTTGTGTGGGAGATTTCTTTTCGAATAAAAGTATAAATAATGGCTTCGGGTATCAAATTCTAGAAAACGATTCTCCCATAAGTGTGAGAAAAACTTAAGAAAGTCATAAAAAGTCTCAAATATTGCCATTTTCCTTTTATTTCGAAATAAATACGGCCAAAGAGGAGAATTTGAAAAGAATAATTATATTTACAATTCGTATTTTTCCTCTTTTATTCGTGTTCGTTTCAAAACTCCCAATCTTCAAGCAGACTATATTAATTACACAAGTTTATAAATAAAGGCCAACTTTTGGACCAGAAAAACTGGATAGCGGCCCTATAGGAATTTTTCGTGCTGATTCCGAATCTGGTACCCGTTTTTCTCTATCACGTCAAGTTTTTGAGAAATCGTTAAATAACGGTTTTTGACATTTTTACCTATAGTCTATGTCAATAATGAGGTCGTAGACCCTATATGCCTTAACCGATTTCAAAGTTTTTGGTACTCATATGAAAGAGGAATGACAACGCAACATATCCTTCATACACAAATTTGGAATTGATTCAGTAACTTGGAAGCTATAGGGCAAAAAACGCGATGCTGATTTCCAATTTTTAGCGATTTTGTTTAAAAACTTGAAATTCAAATGGTTATAATTTCCGAACCAAGGCTGGTATTCCAGGTCTTAATACTTTGAATGAAAGAACAATCAATTGAAAAAGTTTTGAGCCTAAAACAAAAATAATCCGTTGCGTCGTTCTAATTTTATGAGGATTTTCGCTGAAAATGACAAAAACGAATTTTTATTTTTGGTATATTCTTCGCTCGTTCATATGTATATTTCAGTTACATATACATATAAATATACATATGAACGAGCGAAGAATATACCAAAAATAAAAATTCGTTTTTGTCATTTTCAGCGAAAATCCTCATAAAATTAGAACGACGCAACGGATTATTTTTGTTTTAGGCTCAAAACTTTTTCAATTGATTGTTCTTTCATTCAAAGTATTAAGACCTGGAATACCAGCCTTGGTTCGGAAATTATAACCATTTGAATTTCAAGTTTTTAAACAAAATCGCTAAAAATTGGAAATCAGCATCGCGTTTTTTGCCCTATAGCTTCCAAGTTACTGAATCAATTCCAAATTTGTGTATGAAGGATATGTTGCGTTGTCATTCCTCTTTCATATGAGTACCAAAAACTTTGAAATCGGTTAAGGCATATAGGGTCTACGACCTCATTATTGACATAGACTATAGGTAAAAATGTCAAAAACCGTTATTTAACGATTTCTCAAAAACTTGACGTGATAGAGAAAAACGGGTACCAGATTCGGAATCAGCACGAAAAATTCCTATAGGGCCGCTATCCAGTTTCTCTGGTCCAAAACCTTGTATACCTGTGTTATATTTGATTAGATCGATACATACATTTCTAAAGAGCCATATAGGACTTTTGCGGTATATACGATTTATTTGGCCCTACTTTTGTACTCGATTTTTTTCACCATTATGTTTGGAATATATTTAAGATAATTTTCGGACCTATAGTGGGTTGAGCACTTCCATTACACTAGCTTAAAAATAATTATTTTGGCGTATTCCATTGGCCTTCTAAACACGAAGAATATATTTTAAACATTTTTTATAAACGCGAAGTTATAATATTCTAAAAGAAAAAGAAAAAGCAAAATAAGCAATGAAAATACAAATTTTGACAAATTGAAGCTTTAAATTATGCGACGTATTTTTGTCGTAGGGCTTCAATTTGTCATTTTCATTGCTTATTTTGCTTTTTCTCTTGCATCTAGAATATTATTATTTCGCCATTTATCCATAGACTTTGAAAACTAGTATATGTACTTTTGTTTGGTAAGGAACCAGTTTTAAATGAAAAAAAATGCAAAAATGCGATAAATTTTTTAGATGCCGATAAATGAAGAGGAAACATGCATTTTCGCTACAAATATAAATTTTTTAAAGGTTTATACGTCTACAGTAGGGATTCCAATCCCGGGATCCCGGGATCCCGGGATCCCGGACATTTTCTAGTCCCGAAAATCCCGGGATTAGTCTTCGTTAGTCCCGGGGCATTTTTGCAATTATTTTTAACTGTCGAGACAGAAATATCGAAATATAATCAGATGAAAATGCTTTAAGATATAACGTTGCAAGTGGGTGTAATACGTTAGTGGACATAAAAATCTATACGATGGTTATTTTTGTACGTTTAGTACATTAAATGCGATAACTACATGTTTTACGTAGCGTGCCATCATTTATCTCTTGTGTAGCCTCACAGTTAGCCGAATGATCTCCGATCAGCTGCAGTGTTGTTAAATGTAGGTACAATTCCCTCACGACTTTGACAGCTGGGTTTGGTGGTAAACGAAAAAACTGATTAGAAAATAATTTGATTTGTGAGAGAAAATCGATTTTTGTATTTTAAACCATTAAAATACGCAGTCGCCAGACAATTGTAATTCAGCTATGATAATGCAAATATAAGTAAATAAAATCGTAAGGATTTTTGTAGGGAAAAATTTGTGTAAGCAAAGGAAAAAGTAGTGATTTTTTGGGGCTGTGTAGGAAATATCAGAAAAAGAATTTAACATCACTGATTCAGCTGTTATGCTTCAAATAACTGGAATGTTATTAAGTTTTTGTTTTTTTTTATTATTGTTAATGTGAAACATAGCTCAAATAAAAAATATTTAAAAATTTATTCGTTTTAAGCATTCTTCCTAATCCCGGGACCGATCCCGGGATTGAAATTTTGGAATCCCGAAATCCCGGGATTGGCATTTTGGCCATTTTTTGGAATCCCTAGTCTACAGAGTCTTAGATTCTTGACCAATCTTATAACTATGTAGCAAAGACTCTCAGAATCGTCAGTTTCCTTCAATATGAGACGTAATTTATGTAAATTGGTCGATGTATGATTGAGTTCTGCTCAAAAAATCTGCAGTAATTTTTTTTAAATGTAAGAAATAAAAAGAATTCAGCAAACGTTCGCATAAGCTTTTTACAAAGGTGCTTACTATAGTAAGTTTGCAAAACTTTTTCCAAGCATATACATACATATGTGCTATATTACATTCGCAAACATTTCCCTAACGCTTTCCAAATGTGTTTAGGGAACGTTAAATTTCTCAAGTACTTCGTAAATACACCCAAAATAATATGTATGTTATATAGATATCGTACATACATACGAGGCGTCTACAGTTCGATTTTTTGGAACGTTAGCTTATTAAATCTAGCCACGGTGGGTTTTAAAGAATTTAAATTCTTGATCAGGGTGACGAGAGAGTCGATCTAGCCGTGTCTGTCTGCCTGTTTTTCGGTCACAAATAAATTTTTTGTATTTTACTCTTAAGCCATGAAAGATATCATATTTAAATTTTCCATGAAAATTGTAGCTATAACTATGGTCACCATCCTACACATTTAAAGAAAATCTTTTTTTTATCATATTTTTATATAAAACGGATTTTTTGTACTACTTCTGTTTGTGTATTTACCTATCAACCCTGCAACCCTTCAACTAGTGCTGTACTAGTATTTTACTACTGCAAAAGCCACCAGTACTAGTTCTTTTCTACCCCTGTCCATATAAAATTCTGTAGGAAATCAGTATAACATCTGTACAGGAAAGCACTAGTGCAGTATGCACCAGAACTTTTCTAGTACTTTTGGATAAAATTGGGTAAATTTGCACCAGTTAAATACTAGTGCTGTTTACGGGAAAAAGGTACAAGAATCGTTTATTTGTTTTCCTTCTTCTGTAAGCACATCGTGGGAAAAAACATTTATATTCAATCACTATCGATTGATTTGTAGTTCAACTTTGATGAACGGATACGATATATTCCTTATCACTAGTATTGATTGGTGGTCCTTATTAAAAATTTTGTATTTTTCGACGCGTCATTTTAATTATACCCGAGAAAACATTTCTGTATTTTTTTCAAATTTTTTAAATGACTTTAGGGTGTCCAGCGTTCAAAATTTTCATAAAACATTAAAATTTGTTAGTTTTCAATAAAATATATTATAAAATTACAGCAGTACAAAATCCAAGGAGTTTTTAAGCAATTTCTTTAGATTTCAGCTTGCTACATAATTGAAAAATATCAAAAAAATTCCATCACGTCAGAGTTCCAAGTTAATTCGCGTATTAAATTTTTAAATACCATTGATGTTTTGAAAATCATATTCCTCAAATATGGTTTGAGCCATCTTAAAATTTTTAAGGCTTTTGTGTTACTAAAACGTAATTTTTTACTATGAAATCAAAAATAACTTACAAACCTTTAAATTAATGGTAAAAAATTGTGGTCAAAGTCGAAAAATGTAAAATTGTATTTAAAATTTTCAATTTTTTTTTTTACTTATATCTCTGCAACGGTGAAGAAGTCGGTGGTCAAATTTAGCACAGACTTTCACAATTGATTATCCTATGATCACAGACAGTGAGCTTGAAAGATCGCTCAATAATGGTGGAGCTATGTTCATTCAAAGTTAAGTAAAGTTGAAGCAATCATACAAAGGAAATTTTCGGTTCATATCTTGTTTTATGCTTTATGTCTTATTTTACTTCGTAGTGTGATATTTGTACCTTACATCCGTCCGAGGCATCCGATATCGATTTTTTCCGATCGTGTCCTTCGTGATGTTTTTTTTTTTTTTTTTTTTTTGGAGGACAAATTTTTCTCATTAATTAAAAACGAAATACAAGTTGCTACATATCCATCCACTTCGTCCCACAGCCCACCGCATCCACTATTAATTTATTTGCTTTTTACACCATTGTCCATCAGCCCTCAGTGGCACAATGCGAACATAACGCTCCGTACATACATGTGAATATACATGGGAATATCCTCAAATGCGCCGTCAACCACTTTGCGCTTTGTCAGTGTCGCAGCCGCTCTGCCACTCGGCCGTTTGGCCGCTGCTCCTGCTGCTAATTTATCGAGATAATTGCCAAATGACCAAATGACCAAATGGGGAGTTTTATTAGTGTAAATGGGCAGAGGCTACAGAAATGATGACCAAAGCACCAAAGCCAAATGGCATACCAGAAGATCTCGAACTGGATGTGATTCTCTAGCGTATCGGTGGGTAGTCACACCGACTGTCGTTCGCAATTGCGACCATCCCCCTTGCTGAGCACATCTGAGTGGATAACTGACACCCGATGCTTAGCCACATGAGTGCGGCTAATTTTTCTACTTTTTAATTGTAATTCATAAATTATATTATGTTTTCCTTCTCCGAAATCGTGGACCTTTGGAGCATCAGATAATTTTGAGTTAAGCATTGTTAAGTTTTTATTTATATTTTGGAAAAGTATTCCAGGTAAATAAAGGTTTCTTAAGCTTCCAATTTTTTCATATCTCGATAAGGGAGTGCACAGTGGTTCAGGTCATAGGCCAAAAATTAAAAATTGAAAGTCGTTACTTTGTATTCACTTTCATCTAACGTTTTAACTCCAATTGAATAAAAAAAAGACAAAAATTTGCCGGTGCAACGAAAGTTTTGTTTGTAATCGCATTCAAAGTCGAGGTATATGCCATAGGAGCCTTTTAATGCATAGGTTATCTTTGAGGTGAGAAGAGAGCGGAGGGGGAATGTAAAAGTAAAAGTAAAAATGTGGAAATGCCCCCACAAGGCTAAAACCAAAAAAAAAATGTGCAATACCTGAAATAAAAATACCTCCCCTCTCCCCGCTACAGTCTCTACTGCTTAAATCATTCGGCCGCTTGAAATACGTAGCTGAAATTTAATATAATTCCACTTATATCTGTTTTATATACCTATTTACAAAAATTGGAAAAAGAAACAAATCCGATCTTAGGTAATCAATAAAATGTTTTGGAAGGCTCGGACCATTGCATTAAAAGACTGGATTTATACTTCATACTAAACCCCAGCACAAATGCATTTGAAAGAGGCTCAAAACCGTTTCTTGTTCAAAATATGTCATTATTTCGATTTAGCGAGCAAGACATGTGCTTGACGATTTGGTTTTGTTTTATCAGCGAACAAGATAATTTTAAGTAATGAGAGTGTTGTTGCTTTTTACATTAAGCTGGAATTGAATTGAATTTGCTGGCGAAGCTAATCATTTCTTTGAATACATATTTGATATGGTGTAATTCGACTGGTTGAACAGATACGCACAATGCAATATCCCTCGATACTGTGTGTCGGGTGTAAAAACAGCATAAAATAACATAAGAATGTCGGTAATAGAATATCAAGTGCTTTAGTGCACTCATTGAAATGTAAGCAAACTTGCTGTTTTGGTTTTGAAAAAAGCAATACAGAAGAATCTTGTTGTGAGTAACCACATCTATGTTTTTGCTTTACAAAAACCATATGCACAGAGCCGGCCTTAGCGTTCCCGGCGCTCTGGGCGAGATTTCTTTTGCGCCCCCTAACTGCAATTCAAACAAATTCTCAAAAAGGCAATCGATATAATGAGATAAAAATTTATTTACAGTTTACTTTTTATTTAGTAGGGTTACAACTAAAACGGGGCAACCCGTACATTTCCACCCGTAAATCAAATTTTTCGCGAAAAAAGTACCATAAGCACGAAAATAAGTGAAGCTTTCGAGTTTTCGATTTTTTTATTTAAAAAAGTATTTAGTTTTTTTTTTGTTCATATAGAAATTGTGCTGATGATCTCCAATATAATCCCTTTACTTTTGTATGAAAATCGATGTTTTGGCTTAAAACCATCGCAAAATCGATAGTCGCGAACATCGATTGTATATCCGATTCTAGACTTAAAAGATGATTTATGGCCACGAATTGCCACATCTGGCGTTTCTTAAAACCAATTTTTTTTGTATTTGGCTATTGGATTTTTCGTTAGATAAATTAGTTCATTCCATTTAAACAAAAAATGTTAATCACACACTGTCGAAAGTTCGTATTAAAAATGGCATGTTATTTTACCTAAAACAAATACAACCTCCTTTCTAGTAAAAATTGGCTAATTTTTAGTTGTCTTACAGCCGGTTTCACCAAAAATTTGTCGGAACTTTAATTAAAATTTATTTAATTTAATTTTTTATTTAAATTGAAATTTAATTATTTTGAGTTTCACCAAGATTTGAATTTGACACATGAGAAAGTGGCAGCACTTCGAAATTAGCTGATTTTTTAAAAATTAACCATGAGGAAATGTGCGAACAAAGAATTTTTGAACGAGATAAGTTGATAATTATACTTCTAATTACGCAAGCTCAAGGTTGAAAATAAATTGTTTTTGAAAAAATTTATTATTGGCCCTTCTATTTATAATACCAGAATTTATGAATTAAAAGGAAAAAAGGTTAAAATAAAAGACTATTTTCATGACAAAAGCCCTTTTGAAATTTTTTAGTAACGTAACGCCAGGTAATTAAGGCCAATAAAAAACGAACGACAAACGATTTTACAATTTAAAAACTTGGAAAATGAACTCTTTTATTTTCCAATCTTATTGCTATAAGTTTAATACAAAAAGTTTTGCGAAATTAGCAGAGTTTTGCAATCTTGTAATCTAAGTCAAAAACCCACTTCTGTTATTCGTAACGAAACGCTAGGACACTTTTTTGCTTCAATACTCAAATCCTTATGGTCTATTGGTCTAATTTTTTTACTGAACATAGTGCTACTTTATTACTATGCAAATATTAAAAAACTTTTTTTAAATTTGCAATTCTTCATTTAAAAAAAATTTTGTTTTTCGTTCGAATGTCACGTCACGTCAAAATGGAAATGCCCATATCCGATCTAGACTTAAAAGATGATTTATGGCCACGATTGCCACATCTGGCGTTTTTAAACCAATTTTTTTTTTGTATTTGGCTATTGGCATTTTTCCGTTAGATAAATTAGTTCATTCCCAATTTAAAACAAAAAAAAATGTTAATCACACACTGGTCGAAAGTTCGTATTAAAAATGGCATTTATTTTACCTAAAACAAATACAACCTCCTTTCTAGTAAAATTGGCTAATTTTTTAGTTGTCTTACAGCCGGTTTCACCAAAAAATTTGATCGGAACTTAAATTAAAATTTATTTTAATTTAAATTTTTATTTAAATTGAAATTTAATTATTTTGAGTTTCACCAAGATTTGAATTTGACACATGAGAAAAGTGGCAGCACTTGCGAAATTAGCTGATTTTTTTAAAATTGAACATGAAGGGAAATGTGCGAACAAAGAATTTTTCGGAAGAGGAAATAGAAATTTTACTTAATTTAGTGAAGAGGCAAAAGGGTGTCTTGGAAAATAAAAGAACGGGAAAAGTAAGACCTGGTGAAAAAGAAAAGGCATGGGATATTGTCGCGGAGGAGTTCAACGCGTTATGTCCAAGAATGAGCAGATCAGCAATTCTTTGAATTCTTTGCGTCAGCTGTTTTCAACACGAAAACAGAGTTGCTTTTGTCATATTTAAGTCATATTTAAATAGGCACCAAGGCTCATTTAAATGAAAGTTAAATATGAATTAATTTTGAATGGTGAAACAGAAACTAGAAAAATTTATTTAATTTTCAATTAAATTGATGTGGTGAAACCGGCTGTTAGTCCTACACTGTCCATATAATTTTTAAATCACACTGCTTTAGTAACAATACTACATTCTAAACACAATAAAATTCATAGCCTTTTTTCAAAATGTATGTCAATTAATTACACTACACAACAAAATCGAACTTTTTGCGTGCCTTTGACTTGAAACCAACTTTTTTTTGTAGTATTTGTTTCGCTGAATCTAAATATATGCTTAAAATTTGAAAGCTAGTTCGCGTTTTTTAAATATCCGCTAGGAAAGGTTTCGCGAATTTTTGTCAATATTTTTTAGTCGTAGCTCCATTATCGTTCGACACGTTTCAATAAATATCTTTAATTTATATGAAAGAAGAGTAAAAAACAACATATCCATCATACATATCGTATGAAATCGGCTAACAGTTTAGGCACGCTATAGGTCGATAAAGGCAAACAATTTATGAAAATTTTTAAACAATTGTTCGTACAAAAACTTGATTTCAGACCCATAATAATTCTGCCGAAAGAGATCCGGTATTCAAGTTCAGGCTACTTAAGTAAAAATGGGGATTTCTAACGAGCCATTTCAAGACCAAGAACAACAAAGTCAGATGTTGTGGTTCATTTTTAAATTTAGCGCGTTTTTTAAAAAAATGTAGATTTTGCCGGAAAATTTATCCACAACTTTTTTTATGATACACATATACTTTAAGATAAAATCTTTAGATAAAAAAAAGTGTGGCAATTTTCCGGCAAAAAAAGTCGTCGTGGAAACGCAATAGTTCAAACGCTTGTCATAAAAATAATTGAATAAACTCCGGTTTCCTTCGTGAGCAACATGCCAAATTTCGTGAATTCTTGCATCACAACCTAATTTATTCAGCCATTGACAAGCAACATTTAAGCTTCACTAGAGCCGGTAAGAATAAAATGGGTTATTAACCCAAGTTTATAAAAAAGTCCACCCAAATAAATTTGGTTTTTTCTAAAGATTCACTCTGTCAGATACATTAAAAAAAAGCTTAAAATGCTGAGGTTTTCGTGTCATAAATTTTAATTAACTCCGTCAAGACTAACCGATTTTTGATTGCCACGCATTTATTGCTCACAATAAACACGGTAAAATCTTTTATGATAATATTGAAAATTGCGGGTTTCAGAAAGGAAACTGTTCTGAAAAACGCATCAAAGTTGCAAAAAATGTAAAAAATTAACAAGTACAACTTCTAATTTTACTAGTAAGAACATGAAATCGAATTTTTCATAACATATATAACGCATTGGAAAGCCTAAATGTTACTTCTAATTTCCGTAAGGAATTTAAAATGGATTAAATTCCAGCAAGTTTACAGCCTATAAGTGATAAAGTTACAAAAATCTCTGTTCTTTGGACCCTTAAGTCAAAATTTTGAGGGTCCCTGGAAATTTTCATGGACCATTTCGGGTTCTATCGACCAGACCTACAACTTCCGATGGGTCATTTCAAAAGTATATTCAAAAAGTCTGATTTTGTACCACCGTGTAATTAATGCATAGGACAGTTTCGAGAGGATAGATTTAATATTTGTGTAACATCGTATTTAATTTTAATAAAGATTAAAACAGCTTACTTATTTAAAACTTTGATAATAAGACGTCACCCAATGCCACGGCGTCATACGGTTTAATCCCTCATACAGATTTGAGAACGCACGAAACAACAGCTCCCTTCGTACGTACACGTTAAAATGAATTACTATGAAAACATATTTTATTGAAAATATATTTTGCCAAACTCAATGATTTATATGCGAGCAACTAACAAAAAGCAAAAGAAACGCGAAAAGGCATTATGATGAATTTCATATTTCTACTTTACGCTTCAATATTTTTTTCAGTGTATTTGACTCGCTCAAGCCCACATGTGGGAAACTTTAAAAATTGTGCATGTGGTCTCGCACCAAACACAAAATAGTTCCTCTTTGGTTCGAAACTTGGGAAATGTTGCTACTGTGGCCAACCAAAATTTATACAATACATAAATTGTTATGTAACGCTGCTTATTTTATTCACCCCTTTTGTGATTTTCGACTACTGATAGAGAATCGAAAAAGTTCTATCGTCGACCAAAATTTTTCATTTTCTAGTATGTGGAAAATTAAACATTTTTGTCGAAGATAGAACTTATTCGATTCTCTATCAGTAGTCGACAATCATAATGGGGCTGAATCCTTTTTAAACTCAATTTCTTTCCATACTATAAATAAGTTATCGATGAAATGTTAGCTTATTCCCATTTTTAACAAATATATTCAATGATCAATCCTCTGAGTTCCAAGAGTGTTTTAATAGAATTACTCTGCTGGCGGGTGGCATATCTAATAGAGTATCAATGCGTGCCGTTTTATAAAATCAGCTGCCAATTCGCGTGGTATTATTGGCTTGAATGGTGCCTGCAAATCACTTCGGCTGATTGTTTTGACCCCGCTACTTATTTTTTGCCCGATGTTCATACCACAGCAGCTTCGTGTTCTTCTTTGATCAAAAAGTGCTATTTTGTATGGGCAGCACTGCTTAATTTCGCGATTAGTTAGCCTTTTATTTTTTCGAGACTGCCTTCTTTGCGCAAAAACTGTATCCTGAGTGGGAATTTCTTTATTTAATCGCGTATCGTTGATACAGCATCTCAAAGTACTGCTCATAAGCTCAGTTTGAAATAAAGCCTTTATATTATTGAAAAAATTACTACTAACAAATTATAAATAATAAATATTAATTTTTTACCGATATATAAAAAAAACTTAGCTTTCAGATGCCATAGGCAAGATATTCTCTTGTAGCGTCGCGGGTTGTCGCCTTATTTGAACATCAATTCTAGGCAATAAGTGTTTAATAGACTCAATAATGGACTCCTGTTGGAAGTACGTGATTTTGTCCTGCTCCAATTGAATCAAATTGATACCCAAATGACTGGTGAGCGTTTGTTGTGGGAAAATTGCATGCACACAACGCTGAATATAGGGTATCAAATCATAAGCAAAGCACGAACAAAGTTTTACAAAAATTTCCCGTTCATTGCTGGTGAATGCCTGCTGTTCTTGGCGATAGAAATGCAAGATTTCTTCAGAAACGAATCGCAACGAAGCCTGAAGACATTCAGCGACATGCGTTGCAAGAGCTAGCGGAGCACAGAGACGCAGTTCATTGAGTGCGGTAAGGTAACCGTTACAAAGTGCAGCCAATGGATGAAAATCTAATAGAGTCTCCGGGGCTGAATAAGTCGCGTTTGCATTAGATGGAATGCTGCTTTGTGAGCTCGTGCTGTTTTCCAAAATTTTACTCCGCGTATGAACTGTTACTTTATTGATCAATGTATACGTTTCGAATTCTTGTTGGAATTGTATGTTGACCTGGCTAATGGAATGCTCGAAATTTCTCCTTATTATGCGAACAAATATTGGTGCCATCAAGGCACGGAAATCAGCACCAACGCGACTAAAAGAAAGTCCAAAGTACATGCATTGACCGAGTAACGTATCGAATGAGCTGACACCTCTCTCCAAATTTAATTCGAGGGTTTTCAAAAATTGGTTAATCTGTTGGAGGAAAAATAATGGAATTTCTAAGAAATCACTTTTTGAATTTCTATCAACCGTACCTTATCATGTAAATAAGCCTCAAATAAACGATCACAGTCGCATATAATACCATCCATGGGCTTAGAAGTCGTTAGAGCTGAAGACGAACCATCTTCATCCGGAAATATTGCGCGATACTGTGTTATAATATTGAATAAATTAACTCTTGTTACTTCGATTGTCTTTGTCAAGTGTTGTGTTGCTAAATTGGAAAATAGTTTTAACGAAACGTTTTTGTACCATGTCTAACCATAAGCCTTTACCATCATCCTTAGGCACTGCTTTCAGACAAGTCGTTAGCCATGCGTCTCGCGCTTGAAGAAATTTCAACTTAAGCTCGTTTTTTCCAAATGCCTGCATTCGTCTAAGATAGCCAACGATCTGCAGACACTTTGGCAATTGCAAATCTGTTCGCAATTGAGCCACTAATTGCACCAACATCGTGTGCCACAACGCCTCCACGGATTTTACAATATTCTAGAATAAATGACATAAATAAGTGTCATAAATAAAAAATAGTTCGTATCGGAGCAGAAAAACATAGTTCATATCGGAGCTTTTGCGCTGAGTCTCTTTAAAATCCCTACTCACATTGATAACTGAAATATTTCCTTGATTTTGTCCCAATTTCTGAACATAGCTTGCCAATTCTAAAGCTTCCTCGTATCGTCCTTCACGTATGCAGCGCTATTTATAGAAATTGTTGAATGTGAGTTATTTTGTATAGAAATTAGCAAATTTGAGTTAAAGGAAAATTTCATACTTCCATCAATTGCGGCATTTCCAATATTTCCAATAATTGTGCATTTTTCTTCAAAGTTATAGAATTCACTCGCCGCTTTTCATTAATTTCAACAGATTCCTTTAGGAAATCTTCGCACTTTTCATTGAATTCGGGCAGCTTTTGGAGCAATCTCTCCACTTGATTCTCAGCATTTTGGAATTCTTGGAATATTGAGCGTGAGTTCTCCGCTGTATGAATAAACGTCTTGTAGTTCGATATAGCTAGGTCTTGAGTTTTCTCTATAATGCTTTTCGTTTCTTCGGCTAGACGAGCTTGCTCTTTTTTAAGTTGGTCGACTTTGTATGTACCAAGTTTGGCCAAATAGCTTACTAGCCCAGCGCTGTTTTCTTGAAGATTCTCTGGAACAAAATGAAGTTATAAGTAGTGGTTGGTATAATTCTGTTCTCAATCGTATGGTTAGAAATAATCTTTTATCGAAAAAAATTCAATTTTAAACAATAAGGGTGGTATTTCCCAAAAAGTTTAAGCTAAGGCTAAATCTTAATCTTTCGAAGTAAAAGTGGTAGTTACCAAGTCAAATTAAACCGGTCTTAGAGAATTCCATATTCGAAAATGTGCTGCCACATTTTAAAAATTAAGCCCAAAAAATATGGTTTTACTTTTTTCGAAACATCTTTCAAACTAGCAGGCCGACGGAAAAACGTTAAAATTTGAACAAAAGCATTTTTTTCTTTAGTATTATTTTTAAACATATGTTTTTTATTTAAGTTTCTCTGCTCTCTTCGAATTTTCGAACATTTTCATTCTTAAAATTTATGACTGCTTCGATGGGGTAATAAACCAGGTTTAATTGATTTGGTAACTACGAAAATTTAAGCGAATGCTAAGAATTTACTTAAACCGGCCTGGTAACTACCACCCTAAATGCAGTAAAATTCATGATTATTTAATTGAAAGTCATTTTCTATTAAACTGATTAAAGTCAAGAATAAAGAAAAAAACGAGACGATTGGTTTCCAATACAGCAGGAGTTTTTGCAAATATTCAACACATGCGACCTAGCAGAAAATTCAGTTTAAGAGAAACTATTTTGCAACTGTTATGCAACCAACAGGTTTTCGAATGACTTATATGCAATCCTTATGCGATTAAATTTTAGTCACAAAATTGAGGTCTGTGTTACTTGAGCTCTCGTCAACAAGTTCAAGCCTTTCCAAATAAATATTTGATCGTGGAAATCGGGACTAGCTAAGCGACCTATAACTCGGCCTCGGAGCCAGACTTATAACTAAGCCTTTAAACATTACATTTCTAGATTTCTCTATCAATTAAAGATTTTCAACAATTCTAAAATAATGAATACACTTCTCACCTGGCAGGCCGTCGGGAAATATGAGCTTCAAAACTCTTTCGTTTTCTAAATCCATTTGATTTATTTGTAAAATTTTCTTTATTCAAAAACCACAAAGCAACATGGCAGAAAGACTACAACATAGGCAGTGATGCCAATTCCAAAATTTTTTTTTCCCTAAAGTAATTTCAAAACCCGCTAAAAACCGGCAATTTCAAACTAAAATACCCTAAAAATGCGCGTAGCTTTTTTCTTTGTATAAGCTAGTACACAAAGGCAAAGAAATTTGACATTCCATACAAAAATGTATGGGACAATTCCTTCGCGGAATTCAAAGAAATTACAACTCAAGTTAATTCCTTCGGCTAGTACACAAGAGTGAAAAAAGAGCGAAGGAATTTGAGGTTGCGTTAACTTTAAAAATTGTCAACAGATGGCGCTGAAGCGAATTTTTTCGCCATTTATTGGCCGAGTTGAATAAATTGCGAAGGAATTTTGACATAAGCATCTCATTCCATCGGAAAAATATGGAGAATGGTTATACCGAGTTCGAATATAAATATTATTGAGCTTCAAACAGCTAATGTATTTGTATTCAAATTTACCGCCTTGTGGTATCTGTCAATCTGACATTCCTTCGCGGAAATAAAATTTATTCAGCCTCAATTCCGCCAATGAATTCCTTTGTCTTTGTGCACTAGCTTAATAAAGCTGCATGAGTCCCACTATTAAATAAAAAACTTTGAGGATTGATTTTTTTCTAATTTTGTTATTTTATATTTAATTTTTTTTATGATATGAACTCAATAATTTAAGTTTTTTTAAATGTAGATATTAAATGTTCTTAACATAAAACATAGATCAGGGATGCATAATTATATTATATTAATGTATTATAAAACTCAACCCTGCACAAACGGAGCAAAAGTCAAAAACAGGTAAGAGAAAATAAAAATTGCGAGGCAATTTTTTCAGACGTGTAAAAAGTAGGGCAACTTAAGCTTGAGGTACAATAGGTGCGACAGAACGACACGACGATGCGCATTGTCGTCGTGATCTGTCAAATGTAATATCAATACACGCAAACCTATGGAACAACGTACAATGCTCTCGGATACGACAGCACGATGCGACAAATATTCGAAAAATTGAATATTTGTCGCTCCGACACGATTCGACATTCTAAAAGCAGGGATGGTTGCGTTAAAAACAGGGCTGATATCTGAAACATCTGTTTTGAAAAGTAAATGGAAGTTATGAAATGGATAAGATCAGCGAGGAAAATATTCAAATATTAATAGATTTGGTGCGCGAAAAGCATATGTTTTATGACAAGGGCCATTCGAACATTTAAAAAAGCGATTGGAAGGACCAAGTGTGGCAAGAAATAGCAAGAAATCTACATTCAAATAGTCAATGTCAAATTTCTGAACATTCATACGAGCGGCCTTACAAAACATTTCCGAATCGTCTTTTTTCATTCCAATAAATGTTGTAGCGTAAAATCCCAATGGGTCCCGACATTCGAACATTGGTCGAACCCACCACTTTCGCGTGCGCTTTTTTGCCTCAATGTATTTTCGATGGCCTAAAAATGGTGCCGTTGCATACAACAAAATTCGGTGCGAGCTTAATGTTTTCAATTTCCTACTTTTTTTTATCGCAAGGTTTAAAATGTTTTTGTCAAATTTTTTGTCGTTTGCGAGTAACATATGATTGCAAACGATACGATTTTCCCTGCTATTGTACATTGGCTTGCAACACGACAAATCGGATGCGACAAATCGTTTTGTCGTGTCGTTCTGTCGCACCTATTGTACCTCAAGCTTTAAAACGAAAAGTTTATAAATATTGCCGGCAATAATTGCCCTAAAGCTGCCCACAAACGCATATACAAATCCATCAATGAGGCCTTTTACACTAAGGCAATTATCGCCGGCAAATTTTTTCGTTTGCCGTCGTGACGCTGAGCGGACGGTGGAGAAATTGCTCGTTTCAGAATTGCACGTACTCGACAATTCCGTTTTGCTCTCTTTCGTTTTGTCAAATGTGAAGTTGGCTGCGAGGTGGTTTTTGACGTTTGCTTCATTCGCTTTCTACATTCGAGTTGTTAACAACTGAGATTTTTCGGGAAATATAAAATTTAAAGTTTCAAATGTCGGGGAAGTGGCCGCGCGAATGCATAGAAAAGCTAATTATGCTAATGCAACAAAATCCTTGCATTTATTATATTTAATCGCCGGAATAAGACAGGACGCGTCTTTTTAGTCTTTAAATTAACCCTATATCAAGGATACGTAATTATGTTATTTTAACTTATTTCAAAAATCAACCCTGCGCGAACGGGGCAAACGTCAAAAACACACAAAAAAATAAAAATTGCAAAAGAGAATTTGAAAAAAATTTCTGGCGATAATTGCCGTAGTGTAAAAGGCCTCAATCGGTTGAAATCGACGCAAAATTGCGTGTCTGTGGCTTGGTTGACAAACAGATCGCAAGTTTAAAAAAATATTTGATAAACGGCTTTGTTTCTCAATAGGTTGGCGTGTCTGTAGATATGTTTACAGTAGAGCTGGGCGCGTGAGGAATTTATCACAAAAATATCCGTGCATGTGCGTGAGAAAGAAAATCGTGATTTTTACCGTGCGTGAGAGAAATATCACGCACGCACGGAATACTCACGAAAATAAAAGTATTCATAAATTGAAAGTGGAATTCGGAATTTCCGATTTTGAGGTTACCACCTAATCACCGTCATAACTTCGAAATTACTAAATATATTCATATATCAACAAAAGCGTTTTGTAGCTGAAGGTGGAAGTTTTAAAATGGTGTATAACACTTGGGTATACAATAAACTTATGAGTGACCTTTTATCTCCAAACCAATAAGTGTACGAGTTAGCCCCATCCTCCCCTATGTAATTATATCCCTAAAATATACCCTAAACATATTTAACCCCCCAAAATACCCAATTCAAATCAATTTCCCCAAAAGTGGGGTAAAATACTCTAAGCTGGCAGCACTGGTCATTGAGATGGGTAACTTCGATAATCGAATATTCGAGATTCGAATCCAAGCCGAATATATTCAACGATATTACGCTATTTACACGTCACAACATTTTGATAATGAAACAAATTTTCATAGGCAAGGACGCAGGGGGAAGAGAGAAAACGCTTCCATACCACATTCCTTATTCCAATTGCTTAACGTGTAAATAACGTATATGACGATTTTTTGAAATCGAACCTTGAAGTGCTAAAATTCGGTAGAATCGAAGTTTCCACCGAAAAACACCGTATTCAATATTTACTTGCAAAACGGGTAGCACTGAAAATTTATCACATATGCTGTAAACAGAATAAGGAAGTAAGCAAATATTCGCCGGGCGAATACGCCGAACAATACACGCCAATTCGCGCGGGTGAACACAATGACAGCGAATGGCGATCTCATGCTATTTTCAGAATTTTAAAAAAATTTGATTGAAAATATAAGTCATTGGCAGCAGAAAGTACAAACCCTCATCTTCGAAACAAAAACTATTAGATTTTATACAAATGCATATGTTTTCTGATGGGTAATTTCTGCTATTTGCCAGTCGCCGGCGCTACCATTAGAATTAAATCTATTGTGGCGTATTGACGTGTCGAAATTCGCTGTGTTGTGGGCAACCCCGTATAGCCGTGTGCATTTTAAGCAGCGACGTAAAGCGAATATTCGTTTACGCCCTTATTCTGTTTACAGCAATACTCGGTTGTCGCACAGTGATGCCAAATCGTTGGATTTTTCCCGTGTTAAGGGATTGTTTTGGTTTGAATATTTTGCCGAAAAACACTTCAAATATTAAAACGTAATTTTCCTT
Source organism: Chlorops oryzae (assembly GCA_020466095.1). Lineage (NCBI taxonomy): Eukaryota > Metazoa > Arthropoda > Insecta > Diptera > Chloropidae > Chlorops > Chlorops oryzae. The sequence goes on from CM035807.1 coordinate 78,163,025, forward strand.
ATACCGTAGACAGACGTCTATAGTTAATCACGATTAAATATTTTTAGAGTTTGCAGTTCATTTAAAATCTCCACTTCTTTTCTCTATATAATTTTTTTCATAATTTGAAATTGTTGGCTTTCAATTCATAGCATAACTGTACAAAAAAAATTCATTTAACCCTCTATTGCATACAAAGCCATATTTGGTTTCTGATAAGAAATATTAAAACATAATTTATTTTTTGATGGAAAACTATTTTTTAGCTATTTTCTAAGCGGTAATAAAACAATATAGTGCAGCTTTTTTGGTGTATCAATCAATAAATGGCGAATAAAGCCTTTATAGTGAAAGAAAGTTTTCCTTTTGTTCAATATTTCATTCAGAAAAGGGTAAAACATTCCGTACGAAAAAAAATGTCATGCAATAAAAGGCTAAAAAATTTATTGAAAATTAAAAAAAAAATCGAATAAAATCGAATCTTGGCATGATTTTGTTATTCGAATAGCCGAATGCCTCGAAAATGTTCGAAAATCGAAAATAATTGAATCTCGATACCCACTACACATCCGCAAACGTCGTAAATAACGCTTACATTATACATTCACGTTTAAAGCCTAAATTATAATCCCAACAAACCAAAGTGTAAATGTTAGACAACAAATTATTTCAAAAAACTTTTTGTAAGCATAATATATAAGTGATTTATAAAAACTTACAAAAATCCTTATAAAAAATGTTTTGTAACTCTAAAATCCACACATTTAAAAATCGCATACAAATATCTCTAAAATAAATCTTTTATAAACATTAAATATAAACTATTTACAATTGCTTATAAAACGCTTGCTTTGCTAGCATTAATAAGCTTTTCAAAACTTGTCTTGCTGATATAAAAAAATCACCGCTATGTAAATCAAATTCTTAAGAATTTTTGAAAAACCGCGAGTATTGCAGTCTGTTGCTCTTGCGCTTGTTTAGTTTATGTGGAAATTTCAAGTGACAAGCATCGACAAAATTTGTGAAAAACTGTTGGGGAAGAATAATGACAGACACTTTAGCGGAAAAATTTGCTTGGCGGGGAACAGATTCCAAGAGGTCAATAAAAGATACCAACGTTGCAATGGCCATAAAAAGTAAGCAAAGTTTTCCAAATTTTTTTAAGACTTGCAATAATAAGGCAATCTATGCATTTCAGATACCTTCAGGATTAAATTTGAAAAACCCGACGGAGAATTTGCGAGAGCAACCAAATGGTTTTTCCAATTTGCCAGAAATCGGCAAAAACTTAAAGCTGCCAAGACTACTGCTACGACTACTTCAACCATTCAACCAGAATAAGGTCCTATTTACTTTTTACTTAAAATATTTGTTTATAAAAATTTAATGAGTGTTTGTTAAAGAAAACTTAGGTAAGGCTGTTTGACTATAATAAGGCCCTTTTTAATTTTTACTTAAAATGTTTGTTTAATAAAAATTTAATAAATGCTTGCTAAAGAAAAAATTGTTTTTTGTTTTTGGAGAAAAGATTTTGTGCAAGCTTGGAAAACGTTTAAAAGCTCACTTACAAAACCTTTTCTTGTAAATAGGAAGTGTTCGTTTTTACAAGTTTTTTTCAACCGTATATAAAGAACCTTTAGAAAGCATTACAAAACATTTAAAAATATAGTTTTCAAAGGGAAAATATAAGCTTACCAAATGTCTTTTGCAAGCACTACAAAACTTTAAAATAAACGTTTTGTAAACAAAATGATAAGCTTATAAAAAGGGGTGCCGTTTCGTTGGTTTTTCGCTTATACTGATATGTTTTTAAAACGAACTTCAAAGGTTTTGGAAACTTATTGTAAGCCTAGGCTTGAGTTGACAAGCTTTAAAAAAGCTTACCTTTAGCGAAATTGTTTGTTGGGATTTATACTGGTTTTTAATGGGTGTTGTGAGCAGGGCTGCCAGGTTTATTTTTCTCAAATAATAAGAAACATATCTCACTGAAGATTATTTATTTTATAAAAAAAAAAAATCTTTTTTCAATTGAAAAATCTTTTTTGAACACAAAATGGCACGTTTTAGCGGGGTATAAATTTATAAGGAATTTAAAAAGACTTTGGACATTGACTAATAGCATTTCTGGGAAATAAAATATATACTGCCAAAAAAATTTTTTCTTTTATGATAACTTTAATCACCCTGTAAACAAACAACCTGTTTATTACCAGGAGATTTAACTAATAGCGCTAACTATACTTTTTGGTAGTCAATATGAAAAAGATTCTATTACAGAGACCTCCACGCCATAGAAAAATTTTTCTCGCTCACTTCACACGTATGCCTTACGCTCTTTCTTTAGTCGGTAGCAATCGCCCGACGAAAACACTTCGAGCGGATCTGCGCAACCTTTTTTTAAAAAACACTTAAAAAATATTTTATCAAAATGGAATGCAAAGCCTACATTATGATCCCAAATGCTTTTGAGAAATTTCTTTAAGGCTTTTATCGTTTTTCCCATCAACTTATTTTTGTGAACAAATATTTTCAGATTTGAAATACATTTGTTCAAAAGCAAGCCAAAACATTTAAAAAGTATTCTTTTGATAAGAAATTGTGGCGGTGTGGTAGAATTTGAAAAATGCATTGAACATGACACCTTTATACAGCCCAATATTTGTTATTTGTTAAGTTTTTCCACGCTAGTAATCTTATATTTCATCGATTTATTAAAACTATTTTATTTTTTACTAACAAGCTATGGAAACTCAAAACTTTATTGAGCGCACGCAATTAGTGTTGAAATTTTTTTCAGCGCATTCGCTCTCTTGCTCACTTACACAAATGCCTTTCCCATTTTGGAGATGCCTGTTCTATTAGCTCCTTAAGGGCAGTGTGAAAAAACTACCTGAAACAAATGTACGTGTAAGAATTCATCCTTTTCTTTCATATGAACACTCGCATATGTTTTGGCATACAGGTGTCTTGCTTTTTCATGGTAGGCATACTGACTATTTCACGAGTGCAATACCCAATACTATTAACAACAAAATTCGTTAGACATCACGTATATAGCAGTATTATTATCAGGCAGCCTTTTAGGTAGGTGTATGGAAAGCCTCACGGAAATGCCTTAGGCATTCCTTTGAAAAGAGGTATCACTTTTTGGCAAGCCTACCTAACGGTAGAATATTTTAGGGCTAGCGTCAAAATTAAGTAATGCTGTGAAAAAAGATAAAATTTTGTAAAGAGCTGCAAGTCCAAAAACATTCTTTCGACTTAACAATTTTTATTCCATACTGATGCTTTATCTAGTCCAAAAAAAATTCTTAACAAGTAGTCGGTATTATAGCATGAAAAACTTTACTTTCGCATAGCACAAAGCCGCTTACATCAGCCGTCTCTTTTACGCATACGTAATTTAACAAAGGGTTTTATCCTACTCGCTCTCACTCATATCATACCCTAAACTTTTTATTTTATTTGTATTAGTGTTTATAAATTTTTTTTCAACTGTATTAGTGTTTCGGGTAGGCATATCTTGCAGGGCACTAGCCATTTCTAATCGGTGAAAAAAGTTCAAATCGTTATTCCCTAATAGACATATATGTATATATATATCTCAATTATTATGGATTGAAAGAAAGCGAAAGTATTACATCACTGGGTATTGCTGGAAGACTTAAGTCTTAATTAAGGAACCTCTTATCAATGCGCGAAGTTACTTTGACAGATTACCCTCTACTCAATAAAATTTAATTTTATATGTTCTTTTTTGACGGATTTTTCCAAATCCAAGGGATGTTTTTGAATTTTTTTCTAAAGAGATTTTTGGAATGTCTCCTGCAGGAAAAGCTGCGCTTGAAAAGTGGCAACAATGAGTTAAAATAACAAATCCACATGTTCACATCTTCAAAGTGAAGAAAGTTTGTATGGAATTTCTATTTTTTTGTAAAAATCTAAATTCGAAGACTTTTGTCAAAAATTCCTCGTTTTGAAGAAAAAATCTTCACTTCTGGCAGCACTGGTTGTGAGCCAACTAAGAGCTATTATATACGAGGCGTTTTTTAACGCGCGCTTCTCGCCGGTCACACTTATGAAACATGTTTCGAAAACATCCCATTTGAATGCATGAGGAAGAAAGAGCCACAAAGATTGTTGCGGAACATTCAACAAACAACCATCTCTTTTCTTCTCACGTCTTTCTCTACTTACAAATTGTTTCAAAGCATGTTTTCATACGTGTGGCCAGCGAGTTTCGTCACTCGCGTGCAGTGCTGTAGTTTTTGTATCTTAGAAAGTACCAAAATGCTTTTAAAATTGTAGTTTTTATAAAATAAACGGATTACTTCTAAAAAAAAAGGAGTTTTAAAGCAATAGAAGGAAATGAAAGACTAGTTGGGGGTTCCTTCGAAAACTCGTAAATCAAGAAGGCTACAATATGAATGAACGAAATTTAGTAAGAAAAATTTTCCACTTTTTCGCTTCTTCCAACTTTTTTTAAATTTTTTTAAATTCAACTTTCGAACATTATTGAATTTATACCTATAGCCCAAAAATAGCATCAGACATATGGCTTGACGCCAAAAATTATATCAAAATTATTGCTTGTTTTCGTGAATGCTAAAACAGATAAACGTATGCGAATATAAGAAGTTTTCGAAGAAGCTATTACATATTTTATTTACATCTAAATAGTAGTACGTTAATGAATGAAGTAGTAAGGTAATACGGCGAGACAAAAAGTATCAAAAAAACTACTAAAGTAGCATTTCGACAGCAATTCTCGCATTTCGTGGTTGCTGGATGAGGGTGTAGAGATGTTAGCGGGGTAGGAAAACATGCAAAGTTAGCTCTACCCCGCCGTCATAGTACTGTTATACACGAGCGTTTTTATACCCGATATGCTCTGTGTCGAGGGTAATTTGCGTTTGTGTGGTTGTGTGTAATACCCAGAACCAGTCGAGATAGACCATACAAAATATACAAATGATCAGCGTCACCAGGAGATTCGATTTAGACATGTCCGTCGGTCTGTCTGTATACAGTTTTCTTATCGAAGGAGTTTAGCTATCTTGATGAAATTTGGTATGCGTGCTCAAGGGAACAGGTTCGAGAATGGGCCCGATCAAACCATTTTTAAGGGTACCTACAGTAGGTGCTAGGGTCTGTTACGAAAATCACAAAAACTGCTCTAAAAACGAAATTTTTCACGATATTTGGATGAAATTTGATATTTTACAATATTTAAAGGCAAGTAACATAATATGATTTTCAAAAATTGGAAGAGTGGGCGTGGCAAAAGGGCGTTTTTCGAAAATTGGCTCCTACACCCGAAATTCAAATGGGACTTGAACGAAATTTCGCACTTTTGCAGCCTTTGTAGCCATAAACATCCTTCCACAAAATTTCCTTGATCATTACATTATTTAGTGTACCTCCAGTACTGGGGTCTGTCACAAAAATCCCAAAAATCCCAAAACTGCCTCAAAATCTGACATTTTTAAATATTTCAATGAAACTTAAAATTTGAGCGTATATTTATGCGTCTGGTTAGAATTTAAAAAAAATTGGAAATTGGGCGTGACAAAGGGGTGGGTTTTATAAAGAAACTTAACAAAATTCGGTATATGGGGCCCCTAATGGCCTTTAAAACCTATTCAATATTCTCTCTTAGAAGTCCTGTTTTTTGGGCGTGGTCTAAAAATTATTTAAACATATGTGTCTGTGTCGGGTATTTTATTGTCAGGCTCGTCTCGTCTCGCAGAAAATATTTCGACGTGGACCCGCAGAAAATAGCTCGAATACCACTAGACTCCGAAAATGAAAGGTTTTTAGGAAATTTTTTTTGTCATATTTTGGGGTTTTTCGCTTTTTGGTCATTTTTTGAAGTTTAAGGTCTTCTTTTGGAAATTTTTTGAAGAAATAAAAATGTTCGGAATTTTAACTTTTATTTCAATCGCTTTATTTGTATATTGCTCTATACGTATGTATTTCGGCGAATTCGCTTCCGCCTTCATCAGGATGATTCCTGATTTTTTTTAAGTCTAATGTCGTTTTTTTTTTGGTAATTCTTTGGGGTTTCTCGAGTCATTTTTTAAAGTTTGAGGTCATTTTCTCGGCATATTGTTAAACTATTGAGTATTTTTGATAATTTTCATTAGCATGTATGAACCTCTGTTCTGCCGTTACCTGATTTTTTTACAAAAGTATAATATGACGTCACATACTCGTGTATAAATTCTGCTCTGCTTCATTTTTGTCGATCTGCTTTTATTTTTCGCTGTCTCGACGTTCAATTCTTTAATGCATTCCACCGTTTAAATATTTTTTTCCTGGTTGATGTTTTTCCCAGTATAGACTAGAGTCTAGTCACTAGCCGTTTGTACTTGCAGGTAGACCATATTCGACGTTTGAATGTTTCCGTTTCGTTTACACGCTTTTAACGGGAAATCCTTTTGTGTTAGTAAAATTTCGTAAGTCGGCCTGCAAAAAGGTACCAAATCCGAAAAACACTTACCAATGTAAACTTAAACGAAAACAGAAAGCATTGTATGATTTTTCAAACATAGAATTTTGTTTGTTTGTCATTTTTTCAGGTTTTAGGTAATTTTTCAAGATTTTTAGGTATTTTTGTCAATATTTTTTAGGTCATTATTTACTGATTTTTAGGACATAAAAATCCGGACCCTGGTTATAACCGATAATCGCTATATCCGGAAACAGAAATTAAGAAGAATTAGAATAGTGATAATAATAATAATAACCGATAATCGTTATAAGCGGTATTGTTACAGCAAATTTTTACTGTATATGAATGTCTCCAACTTATTTTAAATATTGTTCTAAATCGTTAAAATTATGTGAGAACAAATATGTCCCTCATGCGTTAAAGGGTTAAATTATTAAAATATAACAGATAACCATTTGAATGTATGTATTATGATATACGGCATATATCGCGCTCCCTCTTCTAAGGTGACACAACTCAAAAGTCGTCAATTTTGAGTTAAAATATGGAAAATGAGCATAGTTCACCTCCCTACCTCCACAAAAAATTCTATTCCGTCTATGTTATTATTCTTAGCCGAAAAAGCCCGTCAATGGTTTTCTTCTTGCTTTGATTGACACTGCGACGCACAGTGCCACGAGTGTGGCCAAAAATGCCAAAAATGAAGGTTGGAAATGCTTAAAAATTTTTACTGTTATGAATATTTAATATTTGTACTAAGAGAAATAAAAAAATATCAATATGTTAAGCCGTTTAAGCGAACCACGCTTTTAAAGTTACACTAAACGAAATTTATTAGTTTCTGTTAGCGAAACTTTTAAAAATAGCTACCGTTTGAAATGCTATTATTTTGTTGATAGTAGTCTCACCTTAATGATTTATATTAGTGATGTTGCGAATATTCGCATTCGCATTCGTTTTCGCGAATATTCGCATATTTCTGGACATTCGTATTCGCATTCGCATTCGTAAAATTTTGTGCGAATATTTGGCCGGATTTTTCCAATTTTTTCAAAATTTCTTAATCGCATCGAAAAAAATGTCCATGCCAAATTGCATTGCTCTAGGGCAACTCCTTCTATTTTTGGCCAAGAAATGTATGGAGTCGCGACACTGTGCGACGCATTTTGTTTTTTGCGTTTTCTGAAAAATGAGACATTTTGAGTTGTGTCACCTTAGAGGGTGCGCGATATGAGAAATGATCTAAGAGCTTCAAATATGGGTAGGTCTTAAAAAGCTAATATATTTCTCCTGCGTTTGTTATTGCACCCTTCCTTTTTAAAAAGGACCACAATCAAGGGGACACATTAACGCAATTATTTTCAGATTATGAATGTCATAGGTCGTATAGGTCTTACCACCCCAAACCATGCTTTAATGGCAAAAATCTAAACAAACCTTAGCTTTTACCTTTCAAAGCCGTTTAAATCATTTGGTTTTATTTCCGACCACAAGATACAGTATTTTCGGTATTGATTGCTTTCTGCACTTGTTTGGTGTTGGCAAAGACCACAACCACCGCAAAGCGGTGAAAGTAGAACGTTTATTTATTTAAACGTTAATGTCAAGATTGCCGCCTGTCAGCCAATTCGATGGGGGATTTTCTGTCTTTCCTTTCGGTTTTCCGTCTGTCGCCCCATCAAACCATGGTTCCACAGTGTCTGGCCGAGTAGATGCACCAAACAAGTTCTAAGCCTTGTCGGAGAAAACTCATTCATTGCAAGCGAACAAGTGCAATTAATAATATTCTTCATTTTATCTTCGACTTGATTTTCTTGCTTTTTACTATACACACATATATGTAATATATATATATATATATATGTAAATTTTGAGGAAATTTACGGCTAAATATATACATATATATTCCTATTATTTCTTAACGTGTGGTATTTTCTTTCACGAAAACTTTGACATTTGCTCCCTTTAAGCCGTAAATTTTCTCAAAGTTAAAGTATTTTCTGGATATTCTGGTTGATCGATTCAAAGTACCTACTTCTTGAACAACCATCGTAGAGAGATTCGCTCTTCGTTTTGAAGTTCCCAGCATCGCCCAAATTATATTCTCCAACGCGCAAGCTTATCATACAAAATCATCATCAATATTTTAATCAACGAAACAAACAACAACAAAAAACAATGAATAAGGCAATAACAAGCGAATTAAACTACAAAACAGAAGTGAAAACAAACAATAAAAAAATAAATAAGAAAAAGAAGTCAAGAAAGATCACAGAAGTATTAAAAGCACAAGATCCACTGACCCAATTCACCATCAGAGACATAAGAGCCAGTAACTTCAGTTGAGTGCAACATCGGAAAGCAATTGTTGCTCTCATGTTGTTACTGTTGTTGTTTGTTTTTGTTGTTGTTGTTATTATTCTTCTTCTTATTCTTTAAATGATGTACGATTTTTTTGCATGAACGTCTGGAGTCAAACAGCTTCTTAGGCTTGTCAATTTTTTAATTTCATTTTATGTATTTATTTCTAAACACTTTTTCTTTGAATCGTTGCTGCAAAGAGCTTTATCAGCGGCACCAACAATGAATATGACAGTTTCTTATTTAAGAAAATGAGTGGTTGTCCGTCTGTTTGAATTTTCACAGTGAACTTAAAATCTAATCTTAAAATCTATGTTTGGCCGGCAGCAAAACGACTTAATTCAGTCTTGCGTGAAAAACTCGTTTTTTATATGTGCAAATGTTTAGGCTAGGACAATAAAATAAGAAGAGAAATCTGTATCATTTAACCAAGTACAGTTTAAGGTATCTTGTATGACTTTTAAATGCTGATTTAAATGTTTGAAAATACTTTCACTAATTGACGCAGTGCCGATAGTCGTTTTTCTATGAAAATAGTCATATCGCAGCGGCCAACAGAGCCTACCGCCTACAAAGTACGAGAGTGTAAGCGACCTGCCTATTAATAGCTGAAAAGTATATGAGATTGTAGGCAAACTGCCCACCAATAGCTTACTTTATGTGGTGATGGTAGGCGTTCGCTCTACAAAACGGCCACGCTCGAACAAAAGTATACTAGAATAGTATATGAGGTCGTATGCATTGCCGCCTAAGGCCTACGAAATGTGTTACGGCTCATTGCTTCTATAGGAAGCATTTTCGCCGCTGGGATAAGTCGTTTTTCCCGTGAAATGTGGGTATAAGTCGTGTTCCAACGCACTGTCAGGACAACAGGATTGCGATTTGGATTCCTTTTTATTTTTAAATGAAAGTGAAACGTAATTTTGCTAAAAAAAAGAAAAATATATTTTAGGAAAACTTTCAATCCGTTCCTCAATTTTCTCAACATCAGCCACAACAGAGTAAAGCCGTCCTCAGTTGCCTATAATAAATGAGAAAAAGTCTTTCTCCTTCCTCATTCAGACAAAACAGAAAATTTTACTTGCGGTACGCTATAACTCGACAAGTCTAAAGTTTATGCCTTCCTGCATATCTGTCCGCCATTCTGTCTGTTTCTCCATCCGTCCGACGGTCTATCTGTTGGTTTCTATGACTGTCTGCGCGCCTGCAAGTCACCCAGTCTATTAGTCTTCGAGTCCACTTGAGCAAGCGTCTGGTTGTTTTGTTGCCTTTCCGCTGTTTCAGTTGCTTCGGCTGGCTTTGAATACTCAACGCTCAGGTTCAGTTGTAATCGTGAGTGTCGAGCGTGTGAACGTGAATTTTCATTTTAGCTACAAACCTTCAATTTTATCGTTGAGAAATAAACAAAAATTATAAAAATAAATTTAAAAAAAGAAACGAATATTGAAAGAAAGAAAAAAAAAAAACCTGTGAATAATGTAACTGTTCAATGGAAATCGCGCGATCGATGTCTTCAAATTTAATTAAAAACCCCCTCAAACATAAATGAAATTATTTACAAGATTTTAAGGGGATAAAAATAATATAAAAAAATTAAAATAAACATAAATATTCACTAACAGAATTGTGTGTGGAACCAAAAGAAAGCTTCGGCTTTCGAGAAGAAATTTTTCAAATTCCACGTACTTTTAGCGTTGACTCGTGCGATTGTGCATAAATAATTGTAAAGTTTACGCGAAAGAAGCAATTTCTTTTGCTTTCTTAAACTGTTAATTAACGCTTCGATTTGCTCGTTTTTTGTATCTTTTGTTTAAAGTGAAAAAGTGAAAAAGTGAAAAAGTTTAACGATTCAAAGCGTGCAATAAAAGCTTAGACCTCAATGCCCTTTCGCTTTCGTCGATACGAGCTGGGTTACTTCTTTATAGCTTTAAGATCAAATTGAGGTTTTAAAATGAACTGAAATGAGCTTATGTCACTCATAAATATCGAAAATCATTTTTAAACATCGAAAATGCTTATCGTAAGTCAATGTTAACATCATATTTTAGGGCAAGTTTATGTGTTAAGTCTTTTGTTTTTGACTCATGAAAACAATTCTGGCTTCAATAAATCAGATAAAGGCCTTGTGGCAACGGTAGTTCTTGACATGAAATAAACAAGGAAAGTGGAAATTTAATTTAAAAACTCTTGATTGGCTGTTCAAAAACTTTTTATATTTTGGAATTCAAAGTACGTTTTTCTCGCCAAAAATTGTGGAGCCATATCCGAAGTGTGCTAAGCCAAATTTTATTCTGAAAACGATGAGATATCATTATTACAGTTGAATTAGTTTTTGTGCTGAAATATCTGCAGAAGCATCTTGAAGGCACTGCAAACCAATTAGAAACCCCACAATAATTATGAATAGTATATTTAAATTAAAAATCGCTTTAAAAGTATTATAGATTTATAATTCTCAATTATTTTATAAAACAGGATATCTATGCCAATAAGGCACCACTCCATTTGCACTGTCTTCTTTTACTTTTCGTCTAAACTAGTTTCAAAAAAAAAAACAAAAAAAACGAAATAAAAAAAAATTAAATAAATTGAAAAATAAATAAAAAAAAGTTAATTCAAAGCGAATCAATTTCACTTTCTTCGAGTCTCAGACAGCCGAGACAGCTCCAAACAAACCGCATATACATAAGTCAACAGACTGAGTTGGGCGAAACTGTTTATTAACAAAACGCTGAATTTTAATATTTTCATATAAGGTATGAAGAAATTCATCAGTTAAGAGAGTCAGGGAGAAACGATCGCGATTTTGTTTTTGTAATGAGCAATTCGTGGATTTTTGTTAATGGAGTGGAGCCTTCATGAACTTACTAAGTCTCTCGATAAGTAATGTTTTTCTTAACGTTTAACTTAATTCAATAATATTTTCTATAAAAAAAACTAACTAAGGGTTTTTTTCGAAAAAAATTACCTCAATTTAAAAAAATATCGACCGCTTAAAGATTTTTTGAACCATTAAATCAACAACCCCTGTCAGCAATCTTGAACACTTCCACTAACGTCGGCGATGCCAAATTAAGTTACATGTAACAAACGCTTCCTTTTAAACAAATCATGTTTTTTTTTTTTTGAGTTTTCCACAATTTTCTAATCTAAGGGCCAATATTACCATGCATATTTAAAAATTGTAAAAATAAAAATCCGCTTTTGGTTTTTACCATTCCAGTTAAAAAAAAATTTTTTTAAATATTTTAAATCACCTCGGCGACATATTTTCCGTAATTTACTTTTTGATGAAAACATGTTCTTCAGCCTGAAACTCATCACCTAGTAAAATATTACGACGATATGCTCAATATTAACGGAGATATTGCACTATAAGTTTTATAATTTGTATGCCAGTCAATGCAAAGGAGATCAGAAAAAACGCTCTCCTGTAAAATTTGATTTTTGTCGCTTACGTTATTTTCGCGGTAGTGGCTCGATATGATATCAAATTTAAGTTCGATTTTCAAAAACCAGCTGTTTGGAAAAATTCAAAGAAATAAGTTTCCAAAAAAATGCAGTTTTGGAAATATCACAATACGATAGAAAGGACTAAAAGCTTTGGAGTCACAGGGCAGCAATTTGGAGTACGAAACAATCGTTAGAATGGCTCTTTATAGAATCCGTTTAAAAAAAAAAGATCAAATCAGCTGTCAAATGTACTCACAGCCCTGGAAGTAGACGGTGCTGCCGTAAATTTCGATGCTTAAAAAATTGCGATATTGAAAATGTATTTAAATTATTTTAAAAGAATTTTAATTTGAAAAATTTTTTAAATATCGTCGGCTTAAAGTGTAAACCTGCTAAGTCCACTTTTAACCGATTCCGACTTTTCGATGTCATTCGAAAGAAAAAAGGACACTGCATCGTCAGGTAAAAAAATCTTTTTTAATTTCAAATTCTAAATACGGAGAAATTGATGATGAGTAAAACTGCTAAGTCCAACCGTGGTCAAAGTTCACAGCTAACACCAACAAGTGACTCCAAGTAGACTTTGTATGGTGCACAGAATCGAATTTAGAAGAGACTTCATATAGGAACAAAATAAACCATCCATATTTTGGGTCTCCTTCCGTACTTTGAAGTCTTGAAAAAAAAGTGTTTTTTGTTTACCCTGTAAAGTTTTGAAATTGTTAGTTAGCAGGTTTACACTTTAAGCCGACGATATGCTTGGTAATATTGGCCATAAAAAATCTAAAGAAATTGATTGCTTATGAAGAAAAAAATTTAAATCTCTTTCGATGGAAATGCTCTCAACAATTCTGTCACAAAGTTAGAAAAAAAACTCTCGTGTAGATACGTAGACAAGTGCATAAAACCTGTAGTGAAAGTGCATACAACTACACGAGCAATCTACAAGCACTAAAGCCTGAAATTTACTATAGAGTTTTTTACATAGAGAAAAGAGTGTAGAGAATGTGCTTGTTTTGTGTACACTAAAAACCTTCTCTACAATTCTATAGGTCCAAGTAGAGCTGCCGTCGACATATTTAAAGTAGAGCTCTTCTATGTGCTCCATGGCTGTTTAAACTGCAGAAGAATGTTTTCTCTACGACTCTACAGTAGAAAAAATTACTTTGGCAGCATATTTGGTCGTGAAGCACATAGTAGAGCTCCACTCTAAATATGTCGACGGCAGCCTTACGTAGAGCTTTATAATTCTATAAGGTATACGTACATGCTCTGCACTCTACACACTTTTCTCTAAGGGCCGGTAAATGAGTTACAGTTTAAACCAGCGTTGCCAGACGTCCCGCATTTTGCGGGATGTCCCGCTTTTTGGCCTAAAATTATAATGTCCCGCCGGGACATGAAAAATCCCGCTTTTTTTTCAAATATATGGAAACTAACTTTTAGTTTGTTAAAGATAAAAAAGAAATCTTAGATTCGGTGAAAGGGTCAGAAAAGTACAAATATATTTGAAATAATCTACTAATGTAACAAAATGTAAGAAATTTAAAAATAATTTACTAACGTAACAAAATGTTTAAAATCTTTGAATGCGAGCAATAAAGCCATAGAAAGAAAAAGTAATTCTGAATATACATAATTAATACTTTGTTAAGGGGTTTTTGTTAGAATTCCACATTTGTTGTCTCGCGAAAGTAAATTTAAATTTGTCCCGCAATTGCTTGTGAAATCCCGCATTTTTTGGATAAATTTTTAAAAAATCCCGCTTTTTAAGAAAATTCATCTGGCAACGCTGGTTTAAACTGAAGTTTTCTAAAGCCAAGTGTCGACTATAGATTTATTTACGTAGAGATAGAGAAAAAACTCTCGTGTAGATACGTAGACAAGTGTATACACCCTGTAGAGCGCACTACACAAGCTCTCTACAAACTCTACTTGAGATAATTATTGGATACAAAAATCTATAGTGTATACATATTTTCATGTAGGGGGTAGAGAGATATATCTGCTCTACACTCTATCAAACATTTTGATAGTTTTTTTTAAATCTTAGTAGAGATAGGAATTTGAAATTCAAATCAAACCTACTTCGATTTAAAGCGCTCCCTTTTTGTTCAACAAAATTGTTTGAATGTATTTTGTGGAAAAATGGCACAACCTCAAAAAAAAAGCTCGAGGAAAATGTGACTCCAGCTGTGGACAAAAGAAAAAACTTGTCAATTGATTGGCTTATACGCAACGCACAGCGATTTATGGAATACATCTAATGAGAGGTTCAACCATTTCAAGTAAAGAAGTTAACATCGGCTTAGCCGATATGTGTGCAACCTTTTCCTCTGCTTAAAATATATTAAAACATTACCCTAACAAAAATTCCTATAGTTTTCAAAGTTCTAGCTTGGATATCTAGTTATACCTTATCTGTTCCTCGATTGAGCTTCTCAAACTCGAAATTATTATTAAGCACAAATTTTCGCGAATGGTGGTCGTGGTCAAATTTTAAACATTAGAGGACATTATATTATATATAGCTGCGAAACACTCAATTTAAAATAGTGAAAATAAATTTTTTGCAAATTTCGCAAATGATGGTCATGGTCAAGTTTTAACCGTTGGAGGGTTTTATATCTAGCTGTAAAAGACTCAATTCAAAATAGTGAAAATAAAATTTTTGCGAATTTCGCGGATGGTGGTCCTGATCAAATTTTAACCGTTAGAGGACATTTTGTCTAGCTGCGAAATACTCAATTCAAAATAGTGAAAATAAAATTTTTGCGAATTTCGCGAATTGTGGTCATGGTCAAAATAAAATAAAATAAAAATTACCATATTTATAGCGATGTCTCAACTTTTTTTCAGCCAAAGCTTAAGCGATCGAGTCACGCTCCCAACATTTTCTTTTAGTTCCTAGGTTTTCTTGAGTCAAAAGAACAAGGGCAGCAGAAACTTGCTTTTGGCGACGACTCATTTTAACGGAATGAATTTGAAAAATTTTCTTTTAATTTTTGAAAATTTTGAAAATCTCGAAATTTATAGCCGAGCTATACGATTATGCTCTACTACACGATTCTATAGTAGAGAAAAATTCTTCTGCAGTGTATACAGGCTGTAGAGCTCATAGTAGAGCTCTACTCTAAATATGTCTACGGCAGCTCTACGTAGAGCTGTGGAATTGTAGAAACGGTCTACAGTGTATACAACAAACGTAGAGTCTCTACACACTGCAATCTACTCTCTACCTCAAAAACTCTATAGTCGACACTTGGCTTTAAACTTAAACGAAAATTTGATCTAAAGTTTAAAATGAAAATGTTTTCAGAGCATATTAATTTGAAGTTTTACTAAACTACAGATTAAGCATAATGGGAAATATTTAGATTTGATTTCCCAATATTTTTAAAAAATATCTTTTTTTTCGAGACAGTGACTGCTTTTTTTTTTCAAAGTAGTCTAAGGAAACTATGAAAGGAATATATAAAGAAAGAATTCCTCCGTGTTACCTATGTATGTAATGGATTCCCCTAGCGACGACAAATCACCGGCAACAAAGTCGGTTTTATCTTGAGGGACATTTGGGAAGCTTGGGAAGTATGGAAGCATTTCTCTCTTCCCCGTGCCTCCCGCCATCTACAGAGTTTCTATCCGGTGATTTTTCCCCTAATATGAACGGCCACTAAGGTTTTTTTGGCTCTTAGGTGGGACTTTAGGAGGAACCAATTTTTAACGCGTGTATAAACATATAACATGAAGTGCGAAGTTTATTTGTTTGTTAATTGCGAATTTTGTACTATTAGGGGGGAACATCACGAATGTAGGGGATTTAAGGAGCATTTTAGAGAGAACCACCAGGCAACACTGAAATCCTTATGGTATTTCTAAAAAAGAAAACTAAAAATGGCTGAGCAGAAATGAAGCTGCAATATTTCATCTTTTCATCTCACCAACTTTACCAAATTTGTCTTATTAGAGGTAAAATAAGACCGCAAAGTTCTTCCTCGCTTTCGTCTTCTTCGTCAGAAATCATATTTATGAAATTTTTGTGACAGTTATATCGAAAAAAAATTATTTCTTTTCTAATCTTTAGATTAAACGACCTTTTTTGTTCGTTTAAATTTTTGAAAGTTTAAACCAAGTATTTTCTTTAAACGACAACTGAGAAACATGTTTTTTAATTTCGAGTAGTTTAAACTGGAAACTGAAGTTTAAACTATAACTGATTAACCGGCCCTAAGTAAAAAAAACTCTTTAGTGTATTTCAGGCTTAAGTGAGATAGCTCCCGAATAAAAAAATCTATATTGTATAGAAATGTTTTTGAAGGGAGTAGAGTAGGTACATATCTGCTCTACACTATATCGACAATTTTTGATAGATGTTTTAATGTTAAAGTAGAGAATTTTTTTGGAATTTGAATTTAAAATGAAATTTTTAGAGGATCGTTTCAGAAAGTATATATCAGGGTTCGTATTTGAACATACATGTGCTCATGAATTGAACATGAAAACATCTGAACATTGAAAACGTAAAGAACACTGTGTTCAAAATATAATCTTTTATGAACATGAAAATTATCTGTGTCAACTGAACACTTCTCGATCGAACATGTTCACTGTATAAGATTTTCGAAACGTACTCATGTGCATTATATGTCATGTGTTTTATCAGAATATTTTGCTCATGAGCAAAGAGCATTTTACTGTGAACACGTACATTTTGATTTTAAACATGATCTGAACATGTGTGTTCAAATACGAACCCTGGTATATATTAAAAGTATATTATAAAAATCCATTTCTCGAATTCGAATCGAATTGGATTCGAATCGAAATCTCTAGCACATGCCCGAATATAATAAAATTAGGATCGAAAAAATATCGTCTTTTAATTTACAAAAAGAGAGGGCGAGAGTGCAAAAGGGGTTGAAAGGGGATAAGAGAAGGAAAGAAAGGGAGAGAGGTGGGGGAGGTAGAAAATTATTGTTTATCAGAAAGTCTTATATGGCTTAAATTGTGATTTTGTAGAACGTACAAGGTACAACGTCAGCAGCACCTCGACTTTGGCGAAGGAATATTTTGATTTAATTTATTTAATGATACTTCAAAAAATCGATAGTCGACACCTGGCTTTAGAGAAGTGTTGCAGTCTTCTCCAGATATAAGCAACTTCAGAGTTTAATTTCAGAGAATAATTTTTTCTGCGTCTCCAAACATAAAATAAACGAAATTGTATTGAAGGGGACTAGCAGAGATATTTTAACCAATTCGATTATCATTTTTCACTGTCCATGAAACCCTTTTAACTTTACCTGGGAAGTACTTGCTTTGTTGCACACTTCAAACGCATTTTCCAATTTCACTTTTCACGCTATAAGCTTATTAAAATTCCACAGCGCACTTTTTCTCTCGTTCGCTTTTCCCTCTTTTCTCTTCCGTTTAATTTCCCATTGCATTTCAAACTTTCGTTTTCTGTTGCCCCCAAGGAAAATCACCGGAGCCAATAAAACATTTTATTGCACAATCATCGACCAATTGAGTCAATGAGTAGGCCTCAAATAAAAAAAAGAAGCAAAATGCATATTATTGGAACCGTTATTGTTGCAGTTTATTTTCATCGAGATTCTTCTGTATACCAAAGTCCATTAACCAAACCAAATGGAAATGCCCGAAGTTATAAACAAAAATTTTAAAAATACTCAACCTTTCTCTCATACTTTCCTTGCCTTTCTTTAGAGCAGCATGATATTGAGCACACCGAAGAAGAAGAAGAAAAAGAAGAAGTGGATAAAGAAGACGATGGGAGCTTAACCCGACAAGAGCCGGTTACGATGCCGGTACAATGCGCGATCGTCACCGTCATCTGCATTTGGCGATCGCGCACAAATTATTCATTATGAGGCCTGGCGTCTTCGACGGTTCGTTGCCGATCGAAATAAACGTTCGCGAAGGCATGAAATCGAAAACAAAGATTGTCCACCGATCGCCGTCAAATTGTCAACCAGTTGTCAAGTTGTCTGGCAGTTTGGCAGTATGTCTTTTCGTTTCGAGTTTCGCTTTTTTCGGATATTTTTCTCGATGAGAGAATAAAGGTTATACTTACGTTTTCGCCAAGCGTTCGCTGCTTCGATTGCACAAAAAGAAAGTTCCAGTAATCGGTCATGAACTGTGCCGCAGCGGATTCATTTTTTATCATAACGTCTTGAATTGAGCAGACATTTTTCTTCTGCCGTACGGTTAGATAATACCAATGAATAATATTATAGCTATATAATAAATTATGATCAAGTTCATAAGAGCTTCGAATTAACAAAGACGAACTCGATTATATTAAAGAGATTGCAGGCCATTAAAGTAAAAAAAAAGATATGATTTCACGATTTGTATATCTGAAACACTCTGTGTCGAGGATATAGCGTGTTTGTGCGCACATGTGCACCACCCAGAACCACCCGATATAGACCATATAAAATATCTATAGACATGATCAACGAGATTAAGTTTAGTAATATCCGTCTGAGTTTGCTTTGGATTGAAATTCAGAGAGTTTGCGTCAAAATTAAGTTAAGCTTTATAAATGGGAAATTTGTCCATTTTAAGTGGGATTTAACATTTCAAGAACATTTGGAAAACGATATGAAATTGTCAAAATCGGCTTAGTTATGGAAGAATAAAAATTTTGAAAAATTATATACATATATATATTATAAGTAAACAAAAGTAAGGGTGTTATAGTTGGGCGAGCCTTATAATAAAATACCCGACACAGACCCATATGCGAACTTTTGTTGAATTTCTTTATGAAAACCTCCCCTTTGTCACGCCTAATTTTCAATTTTTTTTTGGAATTCTAATCGGAGGCTTAAATATACGCTCAAATTCTAAGTTTCATTAAAATATTGCGAAAAAGTCAGATTTTGAGGCAGTTTTGGGATTTTTGTGACAGACCCTAGTACTGGAGGTACCCTTAATAATGGACCGATCAAGGAAATTTTTTGGGAGGATATTTATGGCGACAAAGGAAGCATAAGCGCCAAACTTCGTTCAACGCCCATTTGAATTTCGGGTGTAATTTAGCACACAGGTATATCGGGGTCCGAGTAAGATCCTAAGTAAAAATGGGAGACATCCGCTCACTGCCACGCCCACAAATGAATTTAATGTGTTTTCAGTAAAATGCTTGTAACTTGCGAACCACTCAACACATTTCATTGATGTTTGGTGTACTGGTAGACTACGAAAAGGGACATATCCTGGAAAAATGGACGCCCTCCTCCTCGAGCCACGCCCACAAGTAAGCCCACAAAGAAGGGATTATCAAACTTGTGAAGTAAAAGGCGTAGAAACTTCAAATTCACAACATAGGCTGAGCAAGGCAAATGAAAGGTGTAGGAAAAAATTTATGTGGCCCGCCCACTGCCACGCCCACAAATGGAGAGGCAAAACATAGTGCGCCAATAATGTCGAGACGCTGGGTATTTCAAAGTCGGGCTTGACCGACTTTAGCTTTTTTACTTTTTTAAACTTAGCAATTAAAACATACAAGTAAAACATTTCAAAACTGTTTAAGGAGCAACGTCAACTTTGACGGCTTGCACTTACGAAACCGCTTAGAATATTAAGACATAAAATAGGATTTTTCTATTCCAATATATTTCCAAAAGAAACCAACCAAATTTTTTTTTTAATTCAGACATAAATTTTTTGTATTTTTGGCCGCTCACGAAACACTGTGGGACGTAGCTAGAGAAAGAGTGCTTTGGTAGTGATTATATTGGCTACAGGTATTGATGGCATATTAAAGGATGGTATATTGAGAGTACAGACGTCTGTTCAATTTTAAACTAACACACCGTATTTGAAAAAAAATTAGTTTGAAAATAGCAATGGTGCTAAAAATTAATACCGCAATTTTTTCTTTTGCCTTTTTGCACTTGTTCCCCTGTGTAATAATACGTATAAACATGTTAAAGCCAAAAAGTTTGTATTGATTTATGAATATACATAATTTTTTTTTTTCGAAAGCAGTCGATTGTAATTATATTTTGGAAAAGACTCAAAAACGATATCAAATATGAGTCCTAGAAGACTCGAAAATGATCACAAATATGAGTCAAAAAAATACTCGAATATATTAAAAAATATGACTCGAAAATGACTTGCCAATTATATCAAATATGACCCCCCAAGAAGAGTTGCGGCTAGGGTACCATTTTCTCCATTTTCTCTCGTATTTGAGTCGCTTTTGATCAGAAATTTATTAAAATTTTGGGTGGGTATATGGTTATTTATTTTTCTGTGTCGGCTATTGTGTTTAGAGATCGCCTTACAACACCCTTACTTGTTTTTAAATATATTTTCCGTCGATTAGAGGATCGACAAATTAAGCTCTTTCAAGCTTTTCAATGAATACCACATACTTCCTCAGATTTTTTGGATTTTTGGAGTACAATGAGTACGATTGTGTAATTAACCACGATTCGTAGTATACTACGACCGTAGTTATTTTACAGCAAAACTGTAGTACGGACGTATTCAAACATGACTTTAACAGTCATGTGCAAGTATTACAGTATGAGAAACGAGCTAATAGGCAATTCAACAAAGCTAATAGGCAATTCACCAAAGGCAACAACAACCACACGGCATACCAGGCAATCCACCACGATGCCTCTTTGGGCATTGTTGTCGTCTCTAGAAATTGGGCAAGTACAAGCAGTTAGTTTTTTTTTGGGATTTTTTTTTTCATTTATAACCGGAGAAAATCAGATATTATGTTATATAGTTTTTTAAGAATGATTATACCATTTTAAACTGTATAATTTCTTTTAACATTTAATTTTTCTTTTTTGTATTAGAAAAATTCACGTACTACAAAAAACTGATTTCCGAGTTTTTGGTCTCGTTTAATTTAGACGTGAGTGTGGCATCCATGGAGAACAGATGGTGCCAAATGGAACGAGTGAATAGTGCAAATCGATGGTGAAAATAGTAACCGACTACAATTTGAACGTTTAGCTTTTAGAAATGAGACCTTCTGTCTGTCTGATTCTCAAAGGTATCCCTTCGTTCTAGGGTTTGTTATAAAATTCATAAATGCTGCTCTAAAACCAACATTTTTTTATATACTTAGTGGAATTATTTATTTGGACTTATTTAAAGGCATAAATTGTAGATTCAAAATCTTAGAAAAGTGGCCGCGCCAAAAGGCGTTATTCGGAAATTGAATTTTACACCCAAAATTTAGATGGAGCTTGCACCAAAGACAGCATACATACTTCTTATATAATCGTTGAGATTTCACTTAATCGAACGATTTTTAAGGGTTCCTCCAGCACTATGGTCTGCCCCAAAAATCATCTGAATTGTGTAAAGCAACAATCTTTCGATATATTTTTGTGGAATGAGGAAGTTGAGCTTTGGTTTAGCCTCCGACTAAAAAATATATAGCTGTTTATCTGTGTAGGGTATTCTATGGTCAGGTTCGCTTTACTATAACACCCTTACTTTTCTTAACTTTGAAACGTGCATTTTAAAAATATATAAAATCCTTTAATGTTGAATTATCTTGCTTAAAACAATTACAATTGCTTTTGATTTGGTTTTATTTTGTTTTAAGAATTCTTTTGAGTACCCGGTTCAGTATCGATAAAAGCTTTGCACTTAGAGTATCTGTGCATCGCTGACGAAATCGTTGAATTTAAATGCAATATTGAATACTGATTTGCGAGGGTCGCAGATGCTCAAATGTACCCTAAAATGAAGGAGCATCTCAACCATGTAGGACTGTAGGTCTAACTGTCGACGTCGAAAAGCCTCTGCCGCTAATAAGAAATTCACCATTAGGCAGGTATAGGAAATTCAACTCTTTCGAGAAATTCACCAAAAAGCTACCAACAAAAACTTTAAGCAGGAATAGGAAATTCAACTCTTTCGAGAAATTCACCAGAAAGCTACCAACAACAATACGGGTAGACACAAAGTGGCACTATGATGCCACTTGTGAGAAAATTATCAAAGAAACACGGCGTCGGCTCGGTTTTTTATATTGCTTGAAAAGTTCATAATTGAAACTTTAATAAATATATTACGATATGTTTTTGCTTAATGTGCGCGAATGTTTTCATTTTGTAATAAATTGACATACATTTTTGACTACGGCTACGAATTTGATTGTACATAGAATTCAGTATTTTTGCTGAAACAGTGTGATCAAAAAGTTAAGTGGACAGGGTAGAATTAAAAACAATTTATTTTTCTCCTTGATATTGAGTTTCCTTGATTAGTTTTATATTTTTCAAGCTTTTCATATCATTTTATGAGTTTGGTAGATATTTTATATGTAATGTACTCGAAAATCTCCCAAAATTAAAAATAAAAGTGGCAATGCATTTCACCACAGCAGAGCTAAAGATTTCGCTGCCATTGCGTGCTTCTCTTTTCCTCATGCTATATGCCTATGTTGAAGCAGCGTAGCTCTAACACATTGCAGGGATTAGGAAGAAGAAGAGTTAGACCTATAGTCCTATATGATTTTAACATATGTTTTTGACAAAGCTTTTACAGTTACTTCGTGAAAATTTGAATATAGTACGTGCAAGTTCAAAAGTTTTACAGGCAATGTAAAAATCAAATCGTGAAAAGATTATGCACAACTTTCTAGAAAATATACAACTTTCTGGTTCCTATCGCCAATTAATTGAAGATGCCAAGGAGCACCATATGTCGTGTAATTAAAAACAAAAAAGAACGGTTAACTGTGAATTGCAAGAAAAAACTGAGCAAAAAACAGGGTTCAGGGACCTTGAGCTCAAAGTTAAGCTGCTGAGGTCAAAATTAATCCTGGACTATCAGATGTAGATGGGGCAAAAAAATTTAATGCCACGACCAGTACGGCAAGACGGATACGTTTAAGCGCAGGTTGAAAAAGCTATCGTGCAAATAAAAGCCCTAATAGGTCTGATAAACAAAACTTTGATGCCAAAAAACATGCCCGTTTGCTTTACAACCAGGTTTTGACCAAATTCAATGGTTGCATTGTAATGGATGCCGAGACATACGTAAAAATGGACTTCAGGCAGTTACCAGGGCAAAAGATTTACATCGCTCCAAATCGTGGAAATGTCGCTCCAAAATATAAGTACATTAAAGTGGACAACTTTGGCAGGCAAGCGTTGGTTTGGCAAGCAATTTGTAGTTGCGGCCTTAAAAGTCGTGCATTCGTTACATATTTCACTTTGACCACGGATATTATATAAAGGAGTGTCTGCAAAAACGTTTATTGCCCTTTATTCTTCACCACCGGACTCCAGTAAAGTTTTTGCAGGATTTAGCTACTATTCATTACTCCAATGCTGCCATGGCTTGGTATCAAATGAATAGAGTTGAAGTTTTACCGAAACATATGAATCCACAAAATTGCCCACAGTTGCGTCCAATTGAAAAATACTGGGCAATTGTTGAGCAAAAACTAAAGAAATATGGAGGAGTGAGCAAAAATAATCATTCCGTTTTATCTAAGTGGAATAAATATGCGTCTCAAGTATCCAAAAAACAAGTGCAAGTCTTAATGGCATCTATCAAAAGACACACCCACTAAAGATATCTGATTTTAATAATAACATAGTCGTTAAGAGAAATAAACAAGCTTTCTTTTGTAATATTAATTACTAAAATCGTCCTTTTATTTCCAAAGTTATGACATGATGAATGTGTATTAATTTTGTTTGAAGAATGCCTTATGTTAAAAATCGCCAACAAAAAATTACAAAACGAGACTTATTTTCTAACTTTTGAATTAATAAGTGTAAGGGGAGGGAGTTTCAAAAATCGTCAAAAATGGCGTACGTGATACTGCAATGCTCCCTTTTATGTTCATACTGAGTGTTTTCTTATGATGTTATCACGTAAAACTATCGTCCGTAAATTGACTTTACAGACACCAATTTTTTCTATTAGAATTTTACAACAAACACTATCAAGTCTTGTGGAAAACCTGTCCGTAAAGTTGATTCCATATAAGCAATTTTCGTGTCTGGAAGCCCGAGGTGTTTGCCAACAGAAATGGTGACCCATTTCACTATTGCCTATACGCCTATACAATTACTATGACTGCCATTACTTGAATTTTTAATATTATATATTGGAGATCGAAAATTTTCCAAAGCAAGTTGCTCACTAATCCTCAACGCAGTTGTGTTGAGGCTTAGATTTGCATCAATAAATTTTTTTATTCTTGGTGGAGACTTACCACTATCCTAACAAATGTTATTTTTTTATCATTTCAGAATAATTCTATTTTGGTTCTTCTGCTCATGATCATATCCACCTGTAAATGTGCCAACGCGGTCGGTTTTGATTCATCGTCATCTTGCAGTCCAAGTACCAAACAATCGCGACGTGGACGTGCCCAGATTTTGGCAACGATTCCCTGCGATCTCACACGGCAAGCATATTGCAATATTGCTGGACCTGCGTATCCCTGGCACGCCGTAAGGCGATTCGTGCACGAGAATCAAGGTCTTATGAAACGTATGTACGGTGATGTGAAGCATATTTCGGTACTAAGAGATGAAATCCAGAGTAATGAAATCGATGTTGATGATATTGAAATCGCAGCCGAACGTTATTCACGCAGTGGTGAAAAACGATCATCGAAGTATTTGAACGAACAGCAGCGGCAGCCGGTAGCAGCGGAAATTGATTCAAAGAGCGATGAAATTTCAACTGAAATACCAGTTACAACTGAAAAAACACCAGGTACGACAGTGGCAACAACAACAACAAGAACATCATATGACAGCAAAGACGATTCACCAGACACAACATTTGCCAATAGAGCAGAAATTGTTCTGGATGAAAATACAGAAAGAAATTTTAAGGGAATCAACGCTGATGGCAACAATGGAACAATGAAAACTCTATCAAAAATCGAAAGCAAAAATATATACATCGTCGATGATGACGGTAATTTGGCATCGAATAGTATCCTTGACCTTCCAACGCTAACAGCCGACGATATAATCTCTCTATCAACCAGTGGCGATAATATTGAAATTATTGCATCTCCGAAACTCAACACTACACCATCAAATCCGAAAAGTTCAACAACAAAAGCTCCATCAACAACCTCCATGAAATCAACCACTATACCAAAGTCTTCAATAACAACAACAGCAACATCTACACCCACAACAACAGCATCCATATCGATAACAACAAGGCGAGCACTAACATCTCATTACAACGCCGCATACCGCCGACGACCACAATACACAAACCGTTATCGACCATTAAATTACACACAAAAGCTCCAACATCAACAACAAATTCACCGAATCAATACAACAATGTTAACGATGAGAGAAAACCCATCAAAAACTAACACGAGACTCAAATATAATGAAACTGAACAAATATCAACAACGCCGGCAACACCGCTAAGTCCAGTTGACTCAACACCAACCAAAATATCGCAGCCAGGATTAATAGGTCAAACATCGAATAATGATGGCTCGCCGATAATTGGTGTTAAACTTAAAATTAACAAAACCAATCAGACAAGTGAAAATAGTTCCTCAATGCAGAAGCCACCATGGACATTAAACAATCCATTTGCAACAACGCCATCATTATCAGCAGTATCATCTGTATCATCACTTTCCGATAAACTCCATACGCATCAAGAGAAACCAATGATATCGACACCAACACCGAAACCATCTCTATTACGCGATGGGCAATTATATCAGGATACCGTAAAACAGGATAAAACTTCCTTTGCCAACATGAAAGGAGTGTAAGTGATGTCAAGTAAAACATTGTTATTGTTATTTTTTGTTTTAAAAAAATATTCTAAAATTTTCCAGAAATGCATGCCCAGTGAAAGAAGAAGTTGTCGCTCCCTTCTGGGCGAATAATACTCGGGGTGAAGTCCTTGCACTTCTGAATGTTTATCCTTTTGAGCAATACATTCACTGGGAAAAGTGTACCCATGAAAATAAACAAATGTATTGCCGCGATGGCTGCCGTTGTGAGCAACAATATAGTTTGCATCGGCTTCTAGCTTACGATCCTTATAACGAATGTCGAGGTATTTTTTCAGATTGGTTCCGTTTTCCTTCGTGCTGCATTTGCCGATGTTATAATATTCCAGCAGAGTTTCGAGCAACATCGCGCAGTCCTCGAATGCAAGGCTATTCGTCGAATGTGGTGAAAATCAATGACGACGATGAAGATCGAAGGCATCCATTGGATATTGCCCAAGAGCAAGTCAGGCGTGCTATCTATGAACACGCTACCGAAGAGTGGTATCGTCCAAGTGATGACGATTATAATTATATGGATGATTATTAGTGTGAAATTTTAAGCGTTCTTAAAAAGGCTATATAAAATTCGCTAGTCCATGTTTTTGAGTGAAGTTCAATTATATGAGATATTATTTAGATTTATTCAAGAAATACGAAAACCAGGCCCGTAGAGAGATATTTGGGGCCCGGGGGAATTTTTTTGGCGAGGTCCCCACACAAAAATGTATGACCAAAAATAAACAAGCCCTATCCCAATTGTGGGTCCCTTCAGAAAGGCCGTACTCGGGGGAATATCCCCATTTTCCATCCCCCTCTCAACAGGCCTGGCGAAAACTAATGCTTCGATTGTAAATATAGTAGCGACAGTACTTTAAAATAAATTAAGTTTACAAATGAGAGCGAATGTACCTTGAAATAGATTAGGAATTGAAGAGAAATTTCTAAAATATATTTTTTTTCAAGTCATATAACATATAATCTATTAAGATAACAATAGTAATTCCTTCTGTCTGTCGTTATGGACTTTCAAGCCATATTAATCGTTAACTTTTTTAGTTCTTGGAATATGAATAACACAAGTCGACAAAATGAAACTTTAATTTTGTTTCTGGTTTTTAATGGTTGTATTCTGGCTCACTAAATCAGATTATATCTGAAAACCCCATATTTTTTTAAAGTTTGATTTTGTGGTCAGGAGGACGATATTTGAAATTTTCGCGATCTATAGCCATTCGAATTTAAAAAATTTGGATTTTTTTGAATTTTTTTTCGAAATTTTTTGAATTCATTTTTATATATTTATTCGGTAAAAATACTGCAAATAATTTTTTTTTTTGCTTTGAAACACGTGATACATCAATGTAAAGGTACATTCCTCCTCTTTTAAGCAAGATACATCAAATGCAAAACACATACATACTTTCTGAGATTTTGAGAAAGATCTAGAAATTGACGCGAAAATTTTAAATATCGTCCTCCTGACCACAAAATCAAACTAAAAAAAAAAAAATTATTTCCCTACATTACTAAGATATAAGTAGTCGGAATCTGATATACAGAAGTATGGCACAAAAATCGTGTTTACTTATGTAATCTATAAATATGTATATTCAGCTATATATTTTCGATTTCACATTCCATTTAATATTTATTATATTCTACTTTTAAAGGCTAGTGATAATTCTCTTTGAGTCGAAGCTTACTGCAAAGTTTAACACATATTAACAAGTTATATTTACTCCTAAGTACTTTTTTATGTATTATACATTTTATTGATAAATAAAGATTTCACATTAAAGCCAATCATCAAGTGAAACATACCAAAGAAAGGGTATAGCTGAATGCGGCCCCCTAAAAGGGATTTAAATTTTTTTTTTAATTCCGATAGGTATTAATTCCAAGAGATTCCAAATTTTGAATCCCCGGATCCTGGGATCGGTCCCGGGATCAAAAAGAATGCTTAAAACGATTATATTTTCTATCTTTTTTATTGACTATAACTATTGTTATTATATTATTATTTTTGTTATAATTAACAGAAATCAACAAAATCTATGCAAAATCCCATAAATATAGCAAAAAGATTACAAAAATGTTTCCTCCAGAAATCCCTACGATTTTTTTTTTCTTAAGCCTTGTTGTCACAAAGAGCAGGAACAGAAACAGAACCAGAATCCCATACATATTCGACTGCGACAGAAACGGGAGCAGAATTTTGAAGTTCTGTGGCTGTTATTAACAGAACCAGAATCTAGAGCAATTGCGACAGAAACAGGAACATGTACTTTTGACTTCTTTCTGCCGACAGAACCAGAATATTCCTAAAAAATTAAATTTTATTGCTTTTCAATCACGTATGCATTGAGTTTCGATTTGGAAAACTTTTAAAATAAAAATAAATTTGGTGTGAACAAAATGTCAAAAAAAAACAAATTTACACCAGAGTAAGGGGAGGAAATAATTGAGTTCGTGAAAGCGAACGAAATTTTATTTAATGTAAAAAACAAGAAATTTCGGGATGCGCATGCTAAATACCGATTGTGGGTAGAATTGGGAAATAATTTATATGTGGATTTTTAGATTTTCTCGCTTTGTTTCTTGTACATTTTAATTTTTACATGCTATTCTTTAGCCGAAGTAGTTAAAAAGAAATGGCAAACAATGAGGGATTATTTTGTACGCTCAAAAGAAAAAACAAAACCGGATCGACTGCGTCAATCAGTAAAAGAGATGAATCTCTACCGTTTTTACTTCAGACATCGGTTTTGAGTAGACCGTTAGTGCACAATTAAAAATTTTCTGAATTTTCAAAACTGTTTTATTTCAGATCCATTTCATCACTGTCAGATCCATGTAACGCATCAGCTTCCGTAATACAAAATACCTTACTACAATCTGAATTATATGACGAAAGTGGGTATGAAATTACAACTCCAAAAAGACAAAAAAAAAAGATGTGCTTCACATGAAACAGATGCCACTGAACTGTTAAAAGAATTATGGGCCCAGCGGCCAAAACCATCCGATTTTTTATTGGAAAAGCCATATGATGACGTTCATCAACTTTTTGATTCCATTGCATCAACTATGAGCAAATTTTCGCCATTGACCATTGCTCGCATCAAGTTAAAAATTAGTCAAATCGTGGGGGAAGAAGAAATAGCTTGGGCCGAGGACGCAGGAAAAGAGTCCAAAAATAATGAAGCCAGTGAAATTGAACAATTATTAAATTTCAAATGTTAATTATAATTTAAATTTTTGTTTAAATATAAACAATTCAATTGATCATATTTTGTTGCCAGTTCAGTGCGCCATCTCCATTGAAATATTCCTTGAACTGTTCTCGTATAGCTGCTCCTTCATTTGTTGGTCTTCCAATAGAGCTTGCTATGAGATTCTCTTTTGAAAAAGTTATATTTCCAGTATTATTCAATGTCATTTGCGATGAGCTTGGTATTTTTTCATCACGCATCAGATTGTAAAGAATACACGAAGCAAGGATTATTTGATCAATGTTTTCTGGCTTTGCATGAATTGGGGTGAAAAATATGCGAAAATATGACGCCATAATACCAAATGCATTCTCAGTTGTTCTTCTAGCTCTGCAGCATATAGGACTATAGGTCTAACCATAGAATAAGAAAGAGTCTTTCTCTTTCTTATTCTATGCCGCTGCCAAACTGATTGAATTCTCTCGCTAAAGGTGAAAACACTCACGCACTGCGGCGCACTGCGTGGCATGGCATAGCATAGCATGGCATAGAGAAAATTTGTAGTAAACAGTGACGCATAGCAATCAGCTGATTGATGAATGTTTCACACATATGTGCAGTGCTGCCAGTAGTTTTGGACAATTTCCCCTTTGTAGTCCTTAGAAAATCCCTATTTTCCCTATTAGTTTAGGTAAAATCCCACGGAAACCTTTGGATAATCTTGATTGTACTGAACGAAAGGCGTTTCTTTGTAAGGAATACATTTTTGTCAAACTTTGTTTGTGCCAATAAGGAAAAACTGAATAAGTTGAAATTTTATGTTTTGAGAAAAAACGCTTCAAAGTCTTGCAACTCAACTGCCGATAGTGTGGAGTTGATAAAACTGACATCCTTTTTATATTTTTTTTTTTATAGGAAAATGCCTTGTAATTCCGGATTTTTCAGCTCGCAAATGTAAACTGCATGAAGCTTTTTCGTCATCTTCATCAAAAGTTTGAAGCCAAGATTCAAACTCAGCGAAGCAATTATGTCGAAAGATTTTTTTTTACTTATTCTATAAACTTCACTATGCTCAGTTATTTTAAAAAGGTTTAGAACTTAAAACGCTGATATATAGAATATTGAAAACTCAGAGAAATATATTAAATACAGTGGATTTACAGGTTCATTTATTCAAATTACAATAAATATAAAATCCCACAGTAGAGAGAAAAATCCCTTTTTTGAAATTGTAGAAATCATGCAGAAAAATTCCCTCAATATGGGAAAACTGTCATAGTGGCAGCACTGCAAACGTGATTTGATTTGGCGGTGTCGACAATACTATAAATTGCAAAAACTCAACAAATTGAAATATAAAATTAATTAATAAAAATATTATAATAGTAATTTTCCATATTTTCTAGTTTTATGTTCTTAGAATTGAAAAAATTATATGAAAATGAACTAGAAATGGCAGCTCTGCCAGAAATAAGTGCTAGTCTCCAAACAATGGCAGCACTACATCATCTGTCAAATTAGCATAGAAATCAAAAATCTATAGAACGCTATGCCATGCTATGCCATGCTAATTTTCTGAGTGTCTGCTTTCATACATTTTCATACATTTTGATTTCTATGTGACAGATGGCACTGCGGCGCAGTGCGTGAGTGTTTCTACCTTAACACAGACGCTTTGTGCGAGAAACAACAACAAAGAAACAACAAAGCCGCAATACTCAGCTTTGTATGAAAGAGTATTACGCTGGCAAGCACTGGTATAGAACAACTGCGTTGAAAACGCTAGACATACACACAACCTCCTACATATATATGCATGCATACCGATTTATAAGTGCCGTTTATTGACAAAGCCAAAACGAACCAAAGGTTGCGTCAAACGCGATTTTCGTGTGCTCGACCGGATCGAACACAAAAAAGCGTGTTTGAAGAAGGTTTGAGTTCAAAAACATATAAATAGCGTGACAATTCGTGAGCTCCATCAGTGCGTTGCCAGCAGTCGGACGGGAACGAGCTCCGATATGAACGTGTTTGCTCATGTTCGCCTACGGCCTCTAGTTCAAAAACATATAAATAGCGTGACAATTCGTGAGCTCCATCAGTGCGTAGCCGGCCGTCGGACCGGAAAGAGCTCTGCAATGAACGTGTTTGTTCATGTTCGCCTACGACCTCTAGTTCAAAAACATATAAATGGAGTACTATACGAAGGCTAAACGAAGGCTGAACGAAGGCTGAACAAAGGCTGAACGAAGGCTGAACGAAGGCTGAACGAAGGCTAAACGAAGGCTTAACGAAGGCTGAACGAAGGCTAAACGAAGGCTATACGAAGGCTATACGAAGAATATACGAAGGCTATACGAAGGCTATACGAAGGCTATACGAAGGCTATACGAAGGCTATACGAAGGCTATACGAAGGCTATACGAAGGCTATACGAAGGCTATACGAAGGCTATACGAAGGCTGTACGAAGGCTATACGAAGGCTATACGAAGGCTATACGAAGGCTATACGAAGGCTATACGAAGGCTATACGAAGGCTATACGAAGGCTATACGAAGGCTATACGAAGGCTATACGAAGGCTATACGAAGGCTATACGAAGGCTATACGAAGGCTATACGAAGGCTATACGAAGGCTATACGAAGGCTATACGAAGGCTATACGAAGGCTATACGAAGGCTATACGAAGGCTATACGAAGGCTATACGAAGGCTATACGAAGGCTATACGAAGGTTATACGAAGGCTATACGAAGGCTATACGAAGGCTATACGAAGGCTATACGAAGGCTATACGAAGGCTATACGAAGGCTATACGAAGGCTATACGAAGGCTATACGAAGGCTATACGAAGGCTATACGAAGGCTATACGAAGGCTATACGAAGGCTATACGAAGGCTATACGAAGGCTATACGAAGGCTATACGAAGGCTATACGAAGGCTATACGAAGGCTATACGAAGGCTATACGAAGGCTATACGAAGGCTATACGAAGGCTATACGAAGGCTATACGAAGGCTATACGAAGGCTATACGAAGGCTATACGAAGGCTATACGAAGGCTATACGAAGGCTATACGAAGGCTATACGAAGGCTATACGAAGGCTATACGAAGGCTATACGAAGGCTATACGAAGGCTATACGAAGGCTATACGAAGGCTATACGAAGGCTATACGAAGGCTATACGAAGGCTATACGAAGGCTATACGAAGGCTATACGAAGGCTATACGAAGGCTATACGAAGGCTATTACGAAGGCTATACGAAGGCTATACGAAGGCTATACGAAGGCTATACGAAGGCTATACGAAGGCTATACGAAGGCTAACGAAGGCTATACGAAGGCTATACGAAGGCTATACGAAGGCTATACGAAGGCTATACGAAGGCTATACGAAGGCTATACGAAGGCTATACGAAGGCTATACGAAGGCTATACGAAGGCTATACGAAGGCTATACGAAGGCTATACGAAGGCTATACGAAGGCTATACGAAGGCTATACGAAGGCTATACGAAGGCTATACGAAGGCTATACGAAGGCTATACGAAGGCTATACGAAGGCTATACGAAGGCTATACGAAGGCTATACGAAGGCTATACGAAGGCTACGAAGTTACGAAGGCTATACGAAGGCTATACGAAGGCTATACGAAGGCTATACGAAGGCTATACGAAGGCTATACGAAGGCTATACGAAGGCTATACGAAGGCTATACGAAGGCTATACGAAGGCTATACGAAGGCTATACGAAGGCTATACGAAGGCTATACGAAGGCTAGATACGAAGGCTATACGAAGGCTATACGAAGGCTATACGAAGGCTATACGAAGGCTATACGAAGGCTATACGAAGGCTATACGAAGGCTATACGAAGGCTATACGAAGGCTATACGAAGGCTATACGAAGGCTATACGAAGGCTATACGAAGGCTATACGAAGGCTAAATACGAAGGCTATACGAAGGCTATACGAAGGCTATACGAAGGCTATACGAAGGCTATACGAAGGCTATACGAAGGCTATACGAAGGCTATACGAAGGCTATACGAAGGCTATACGAAGGCTATACGAAGGCTATACGAAGGCTATACGAAGGCTATACGAAGGCTATACGAAGGCTATACGAAGGCTATACGAAGGCTATACGAAGGCTATACGAAGGCTATACGAAGGCTATACGAAGGCTATACGAAGGCTATACGAAGGCTATACGAAGGCTATACGAAGGCTATACGAAGGCTATACGAAGGCTATACGAAGGCTATACGAAGGCTATACGAAGGCTATACGAAGGCTATACGAAGGCTATACGAAGGCTATACGAAGGCTATACGAAGGCTATACGAAGGCTATACGAAGGCTATACGAAGGCTATACGAAGGCTATACGAAGGCTATACGAAGGCTATACGAAGGCTATACGAAGGCTATACAGCGAAGGCTATACGAAGGCTATACGAAGGCTATACGAAGGCTATACGAAGGCTATACGAAGGCTATACGAAGGCTATACGAAGGCTATACGAAGGCTATACGAAGGCTATACGAAGGCTATACGAAGGCTATACGAAGGCTATACGAAGGCTATACGAAGGCTATACGAAGGCTATACGAAGGCTATACGAAGGCTATACGAAGGCTATACGAAGGCTATACGAAGGCTATACGAAGGCTATACGAAGGCTATACGAAGGCTATACGAAGGCTATACGAAGGCTATACGAAGGCTATACGAAGGCTATACGAAGGCTATACGAAGGCTATACGAAGGCTATACGAAGGCTATACGAAGGCTATACGAAGGCTATACGAAGGCTATACGAAGGCTATACGAAGGCTATACGAAGGCTATACGAAGGCTATACGAAGGCTATACGAAGGCTAACGAAGGCTATACGAAGGCTATACGAAGGCTATACGAAAGGCTATACGAAGGCTATACGAAGGCTATACGAAGGCTATACGAAGGCTATACGAAGGCTATACGAAGGCTATACGAAGGCTATACGAAGGCTATACGAAGGCTATACG